>CAJZCY010000003.1:38682500-39245000 GCA_914969975.1 Anopheles atroparvus
CGATGGTAAGGGCGACAAACCGGTATGCGCTGCTTGGTCCGTATGGAGAGCCTAGCTGGCAAAAGGATGTTCGGTCCTGGTGGGCTTTGCAAGCGACGCTAATTAATACGCACTCGATTCCGTTTCTATCGGGTGCCCGGATGATAGGACACACACACACACACACACATCGGAGGCGCTACATCAAGCTCTTCAGTTCAAGGCGTGAAGGACCTTCCGCGCGGGACGAATCGAATCAGTCGATACTCTGCTCCGGATGCAATCTTCAGGGCGGTTTGGCATTGGCGAGAAGATGTTCAATTCAATTAGAGAGTGAAACCGGAGTGAACGTGCTCAGTGGAAAAGAACGAAAAATATGTGAAGCATTAATAAAATTGGATAATTGAAGAGCGATTGCACTTATGACGTTGTTACCATATATACGATAAGCTTTTCAAGGCTGCACACAGCTTTTTGGTGTTTAAAACTAAAAAACACGCGACACATGTCGAGACTTTAGAAAGATCGTCTATTTTACGATTCGTTAATAAAAAAATCCACAAAATCCAAAAGTTAAACATTAGGCAAACGAATAAGTCCCAAAAGCAACCGCATGTATTAGTTAGACAAGAAGTAAAACTACACCATTTCTTTTCTTTTGATTTGTATGTATTCGAAGTATATTGTAAAACATAGAATTTTAAATGATTGATGCACATTCGTCTCAAGAATAATTCGAAAAGGTAACCATTTTGGGAAATTGCCTTTTTTTTATAAGAGCTATGAAAATTGTCTGTCCGGGTAAAATTGGATCCTTAATTGGATCCTGCTGCTCAAAGGAGTTAATATTGTTTTCACAAAATGCTTATAGTTTACCAGACTACTTTTTAAACATATCGCTATGCGCAAAATGTTCTATTCGCTGCATGACCTGAGGCTGTGTTGGTGACTTGACGGGTTTTAACCTTCAAGATTGTAGAATATAATGCAATAGCATTTTTGCTAGTTGCGCTGCTCTTGGAAAATGAGGATTTTTGCGATAAAAGCCTTTGATTGAGGGACTTCTATTGAAATTTTATTGACGTCTCTTTTTTCGCTGTAAGTTACGGAGATAACTAGGCGAGAGCTCAGCGAATGGTTTAAGCGAATAGTTCGAGACTCTGACGTTCACGAGCACTATTCATGTAGGGCTCAGCCGAACTGTCCATAAGGAATTGCCATTTACTCTTTATTTGTGAAAAAAAAAATTGTTTAACTCATTGGCTAGAGATATAGATCAGGCCAGCAATTTGTTGGAGTTCAAATGCAGGATTGTCACAGAGATGGTAGAATAGAATATGTTACCCAGTGTGTTACCAGAACTAAGTTCGTCACGCGCAATCCTTTTTGTGTACCGTCAGAAGCCCATTCCTTCTGGGGGCTTTGGCTTTAGTTTTCATCCGCCATGACGCCCGTCACCAACAAGTGTACGCTCTCCTGCAGCCCGTGTGCCATCAACAATGACGATTTGCCTCGTCAATCCAAATGCCCCGGATGGCAGTTGTTTTGTAGTTAAACAAAAATGTATGCACAAAAGAAATTGTCGGTAACTTATAATACAACACAACTAAACAGAAACACAAGGGCTAAGTTTATTTTCGATCGATGTGTTACCATCTTCAGATGATCTGTTTTGTTTTCATAACAAGAAACAGTCCGAGAGAAAAGAAGAAAACCTCTTTCAACCGTTCCTGATTTACAAAACTACCGTTTGATCGATTGAAAGAATCACAACTTCTATCTTCTGCATGAAAATCAACTTTGAAATATTGTGAGCAAACAATTATAAAAACATAATAAAAAATGTCCACATAATGAATAATTTCATTTAAATTTATAACAAATTTCTAAATCGGAACAAAAGCAAACACTGCCTTAAAACATACCTAACTGTTTCAATCTCCGATTCCGAGACTCTTCTGGTCTACTTTACTGGATCGATCGATGACGACGTGGGGTTTGATTTTACCCTCATCCTGGATGATGGATACAGATCTGGGGAATGGAGGTAAAAAATATGCACGGCGACGGAGTTCCGCAAATATGCGCGTGGAAATAGCGCACTTCGATTGGTACTGATTTGTACACTGCCATCCATTGTCGTTAAGGTAGGCCATGGAACAGAATGCACAATCACATCGCACCTGCTACGTTCTGCCGGTTGGCTTTGCAAGTTGAAGGGACACAATTTGAATTGAAAGTTGGAGGGACAGAAATTTGAATTTATTTATGTAGAGACTGTTTAAAAGAGGATTGAATTTAAGCAAACACTCAGGAGAGCGATAACGTTTCTATGCGACTTAATATCTTTCTCGACAGTGGTGACTCCGCATCGTTAATATGGTGCTAAAGGACCCTGGCTCTACGAGAGGGTTGGTAGATTTGGCGCATGCATCCCGGGCAGTACTGTTGTAATCGTTTTCCAGAAATAAAAAAAATGGCTGGACACCGCTCTATGAAAGGAACAGAGCTGATCAGTAGGTCCTGGAGAGTAACGCAACAATACCACCGCTTCGGCTTGAAAGACATTGTCCTATAATATCGCTGAGATAATTTTTCCATTCTCAAACCTTATGTTGGGATCGGTGGTGCTTCAATTGATTCGATCCATAAACAGGACGTACAAGGCTTGAAGACAAACCAACGTGGATCTCACCATTGTAATACTGGCACTAAGTGCTCGAGTAAAATGTTGCAAAAGAAAGTGACTGTCCAACTGCGCATTAATATGTGCCGATAACGCACAGTGCATTCTATTTGATTCAATCCAGTTTATTTTTGTTCGTGCCTTCGCCCGTGCCATGCGCGGGAACCGGCAACATTTTTTTTTCGTTTGCTGTGATGAAACGTGGTCTGAGATTGCACCTGTGTGACTCAGTGTTGTAACCTTAAACCTAGTGATCTTGGTTCCGTATGGCGTGGTCCGCAAGTCGTCAAGCGTGGAGTCGATAATCGAAGTCGTCCTCTGACGTGTTGGAAGCAGCCTATCTGCGAGCGTCTAATTAGCCTCCTGCTGCAGATGCTCCGTGACTACCGTCTGCTTGCTTTCGGTCGTGCTGGCACTGTCGTCCGCCTCCTTGATGCCCATCCAGGGCAGCCGGCGCTCCAGCTCCTGGCGATACTTCGGGTGGCTGATGGCGTACACCCACGGGTCGAGGCAGGACACGATCTTGCAGCACAGGGCCGGCACCATCGTCACGAACGGTGTTAGTAGGGTCCTATCGAGGGAAACGGGGAAAACGGGGGATAAGTGAGGGCTGAAGGGAACTCGGACGCCCTGTACCTACCTGTCCCCGAAGGCACCGATCATGGTGACGATGGCGTACGGTGTCCAGGCGCACACAAACAGGAAGAAGATGGTGAAGGCGGCCTTGGCGATGCGCATCTCGACCGCCTGCGACTTCTCGCTGCGGTTCGCCGTCAGCGACTCGACGTTCATCTTGCGCGCCTGGTTCTTCAGCATCCGCTCGTGCTGGCGCACGTGGCCGAACAGGCGCGCGTAGAAGTAGCAGATGAGCAGCATCGGGATCACGTACGCCCACGTAAAGATGCAGCCGACGAAGACGCGCGTGTCCTGGTCGTCGGTCAGGTAGTCGAAGGAGCAGGTGGTCAGGTAGCCTTCGGGGATGTACCGGCCCCAGATCTCGAACAGCGGCAGGACGGTGAACGGCAGCGCCCACAGCCAGGTGAGGCAGATGAGCAGACCGGCCTGGACGCGGCTCAGCCGACCATCGAGCGGATTCGAGATGGTGCGGTACCGGTCGAAGGCGATCACCGCGTTCGAGATGGCGCCCCCGATGCCGGAGAGGCTGCCGAAGGCGGCGTACACCGCACAGCCGGTGCCGTAGCCTACCAGCCGCTCGGAGAACGAGTTCACCAGGAACATCGGCATCTCGCACATCATCAGCAGGTCGAAGATGGCCAGGTTGATGATGAACATGTTCGACCCGTTGCGCAGCGACTTCGAGCTGTTCCGGAATGGTCCAGTGAAAAATAGGGGAGAATAATTCGCTGCATCGAAGAATAACTCACGTTCCGAAGATCCACAGCACGATGCCGTTCCCGATGAGCGAGGTGTTCATCAGCACGAAGTAGAGCATGGACAGCAACAGGTGCATGTAGTACGGGGGCGCCGGGAAGCCCCTCCAGTGGTCGTGCACCAGGTACTGCTGGTCGGCCGGCAGATTCCAGCCGAGCAGTTTCGGCATCTCGCCGCCCATGAGTGCCATGGGAAGCAGCACCGCGCCCTCGTCCACCGTCGTTTCGTTCAGGGCAAACATCCTGACCCGGCGGTTGGTGAAGCGATTCTCCGTGAGGGACTTCTAGCGCGACACGGAAAACAACGGCACCACGGTTCGCTCGGCCAGGGAAGCAAATGCTGCAGCAGTGCCGATGGCGTCAGTGTTCACACACACACACACACAAACAGGGTTCTCTCAGGACGGGGAACAATTCGGACCGGTTCCGGGCAGAAACGCTTCACAAATGTTCGACTTCTTCCGGTGGGCCGATCGTTTTTATACCCCTTCCGAACTTCCACTACACCGCGCAAGGGGTTCGGAGGCAAAATAGGATTAGGCCGGCATATTCATGGGCAAAGGATTGCGTGATTTAGCACTGGATCAAATCCACACACGGCTGATTGAGGTAATTCGATTACTTGCGTTGGATAAATGGCACATTGGCCACCGCAATGGGCAATGCGCTACTTGGCGCATTGTTTGTTAAGGCTTTTTTTTTATTTTCCAATTCCTGGTTTGCAAGGGGGTGTTGGATTAGACCAGCTATGGCAAACTGATCTCATCGATGGGGCGCATTTTCAAACCTCCCAACCTATAAAAAATCAATCCATCAATTAATTTGACAATTTAATAAATTATAAACAAAACATCAGTCGTAGTGAGATTCTGTGTATTTCTTTACCCAATTTCTATCGTATAATATATACGCAGTAGCTTGAGGTATATTCGCAAGCCGCATATCAAGGCAGTACGGGCGTTCAGTATGACACACCAGGCTTAGAATGCACGGGTTGGCCGGGCGGAATCGGAATTAATGGTTTTATACAGATTTATTTTTCATTTCACTATAGGAGGTAGTTTGAAAATTTGATCAGTTAACCCAAATTGCTCAATCGTGTCACTGAACACGTCATCCGATCAAAATGAGTACAAGAGGAAATCAATCCCTCTTTCAAATGGTTACTTACTGCACCTCCTGACTCTGTTTCATCCCAACACGTATAGTGACTTGTCTGTTACACTTTGTCGCATCTGTCGACCCTAATAAATCATTATTGAATGGCGATCTACAGGTGATAAGCACTCTGCCAAAGCTGCGAACCTAGTATTGAACCGACGCGGAATTTGCTCTCGACGACAGCAACAACATCTTTCGACGAGAGGCCCGCAACAAGAAAAAGCATCAAGCAGCAGAAGGACGGTAAGAAAATTCGAAGAAGGACATCATGCTGGAGTTAAACTGCTTGAACCCCGCGAGCTGGCCAACCCGGATAGCAGCGTGTGAAACCATCCTGTCGCCGGTCATCATGATGTAGCAGGTCAGTTTTCGGTACAACCAGATGTACACAAATCTAACGGACGTCCTACACGTACAAGCGACGTCGCCCAAGGCAGCGAGACAAAAGTAGCTCAGTTTGAGCTAAACTACTTGCCCTCTCGAGCGAAAGGTGTCACACCGTCAAAGTGCCTGTAGAAAAAGTGTGTTTACGTATTGTGCTTCGGTAGCAAGTATGTAATGTCGTGCAACATCAACTCTGCTACGGCAGCGTCGCGCTATCCGACGTTTTACGAAGTTCCTACACGTAGCATTTTTTCCCATGGTTTTTTTTGTATGGAGTTGCTCGCCCGCCTAGCGCGAAGTCGCACAATCGCGCGCGAAAGCGCGACGTCGCTTGTACGTGTAGGACGTCCGTAACGGCATTACATACTTGCTACCGAAGCACAATACGTAAACACACTTTTTCTACAGGCACTTTGACGGTGTGACACCTTTCGCTCGAGAGGGCAAGTAGTTTAGCTCAAACTGAGCTACTTTTGTCTCGCTGCCTTGGGCGACGTCGCTTGTACGTGTAGGACGTCCGTAAGGCGTTTTATCGGACGATCAGGAAACGCCACTAGCCCAAGTCGGGCCAAACAGGGTGGGCAAGAGAGTAGCAAGATAGAATACGTTGCTGAAGTTTCTGTTGGTGCCGATGTTGGGCATAATTCGTAAGAACATGCATCTGCACATCGTCTGCTACCACCAGCTGAAGCAGTAGTAATCGAATCGAAATGTTAGCAAGAGTGTCGAGAGCTGGTCATTGGGCCGTACCAGTACGAAGTGCTATGCAAGTACTACACTGTATGTTGCTGCGATTGGCAAATGGCTAACTTTATAAAAGTATTTCTTATGTTTCGGGGACAAAACGTGTGGCAGCAAATTGTCATATTTCGAACAAAAAAACTTGCGGTGGTTAAAAGTTTCTCAGGATTGGCTAAATGAAAAGTTAACAACGAGAACTCGGGCAACGTCAAACATTTCTACACCTTACATTTTCCTATTGGTGCCAACATTTCTACACTTTATTAAACTCTGATGCCTTTTGGAATTTTGACTACACGTGCAGATAGGCGAACATTGTTACACCCCTTTACTGAAATCGGAACCACGAATTTGCAAGCCTCGTTACTTTTTAATCTTTTTATTCTGAAAAAAAAATGCAAATCGAAAAAAAAAATCCATGAATAAAAAAACTTATTTTTTCCCTAACGACGGCTGTTTTGTTACTAATGCAGTTAAAGTAAAGTGAAATAAAATGTTGCAAATCTATGAAAAACAATTGTAAAACGAAACTAGCTGACATCATCGCAAACAAATGATTTTTTTTTTACAAAACAGCATTGCGGATTTCAATTGCATCGAAATCATCGAAATGGTATAACTATAGAAGACGAAAAAAATATTTTCATTCAAAAACAACAACGAAGTCAATCAATCGAAACGCACAAAAATGTCTGCCCTGTTCTCTTCAACAACAAATTCTCTTAACTTGTAATATTTTATTAATTGAAAAAATATGTTGCTCAATCACACTCACCATTTGGATTGTTGCCATCATGTTCGGTTACTGAATCAAAATTTCAAACGCTTGTTTGTTTTCAATAATTTTATTACATAACCTATATAATTTCGGACATTATCTATCTGTTTAGTTATTCCATATAGCTTTTGTTCTGTTTCTGATTCCGTTCCATCCCTTCCTTTCTTTCCATTCCATCAACCCCAACATTGCTCTGTCCTTAAATTTTAATCCGAATGCTTCTAACACTTCGTTTGCATTTTACACAGTACATTGCACGGTTTGCGTCATTCTTGTGTGAGTTTTTTTTCCAGTGTTATCGTTTTAACATTTCCAACGCTTTGCTGGATACATAACTTCCGTTAAGTTTTCTTCTCCATTTCCCGAAGCCCATCCCTGCGTTTGTTCAATAATTAGTATTGCCCGTTCCTAATGCTGCCCTTTGCCATAATAATATGTAGTTCAGTTACAATTTCTAAAAGCGCGTATACACATTGAAACATTCTGTGAAACATTCGGGCTGAAACGTTTTTTTGACATTCGACTTGAGGGGAAAGTATAACAGTAGAACAGTTTCGAGCCCGGTTTGACATGTTTTGGAACAGGATTATGTTTAACGAATTTCCACAAAACAAAATCTTAATTCGAAACATTTTCATTTTTTTTGTTTATTTCATACGAAATTATACTTGATTTCGATGTCAATAATTATGAGTGCAATTAAAACAATTTTTTCTTAACGAAAACACAACTGATTCGGCTAAAATGATATATTTTGGGCCAAATAGTTTTTGGGTTTTGTTTTCCAGCTCTCCACATTGAAACAAAAATGAGGGGAAAAATTGATAAACCAGGTGTCAAATTAGATGTCAAAATTATGTTTCAGCCGAATGTTTCACAGAATGTTTCAATGTGTATACGCGCTTTAAAGTGACACCTTTTTGCTTACGCACGATTTTTGTCTTCCGGCTGGCCATGCTTTTCGCGTATCATTTGTTTACGTGTCGCGATGCCGCCAGCATCGCTGCTACGCCATGGCCAACGTCTTCCGTGTGGAGTGTCACTTACTATTGTGGCGTATGCCCTGCTCTACGTTTTCCCACAACGTACACTCGCCGCAGCGGTTTCAGGTTAGAGAGTTGCGAGAGTTGTCGGTCAAACATTACCCCACGGAACAACATCGAACGAAACAAATGACTTGACAGCAAGACCGAACCAAAGACAAGTTAAGTAAAACAAGACCTTATTAAACACAAAACTCCTGAAGTACGACAAAAAGTGGTTTCCTACACCTACGAGCTGGGTGAATGTAACGTTACGGTGGATTGATGTGGCGGTAGCGTTGGATAAACCAATCAATTTGGAAAACTGCACTGCAACGGAGCGGAGGTTCGTGGTATTTCTGCAACACAGTTTCACCCGTGCGTGGAAAACTGTACATTAATCTTTTGCTTTCATCTAATGCCGTTCGCGCGAGCGATCACATTGCGGTGAGGGTGATGTTTAACAAAATATAACTAACAATTACACTAGTTTGCAGTTTAGTATCATCATTCTTTCCTTTTCCCTACTCCCTGTCTATTTTTCCGTTTGCTCTGTGCCGCTGTAACGTTTGTACAAAATTCTACACTTTTCACTGTTGAGTTGTGGTTGCGTATTAGCTATTTTTGTGTGTATGTTTGTGAGAGTTGAGTTTGTTCAGTTCGATTGGTTTTACCATCGGTTTCCTGCTATCCATAGGAAACGCCCCTGTGGTGGAGCGTCTGAGTTGTAGAGCAAGGCAATTTACAGGGGGGTAGGAGCAAAAAGTAACAAAAATTGTGGGTTTGGGGAATAAAATCTTACTTAAAACGTAAATGTATACTGTTGTTGTAAATGGAATGCACGTGTGCTAGCGCACAAATACCGCGGGAGTATGTGTGTGTGTGTGTGTGTTTTGTGGAATTCAACAAAGTGTATAATATCCATATCTTTTTTTTAATGCTATTGCTTGGCTGTGAAACAAAAAAATTCACACGGTGCGTTTGGCGTTTATTTGAGTTGCGCGTAGTGAAACACTCACCGGCAACACGTCGTCTGTGGCCCAATGCCTCTTTCACAGGAGGAGAAGACGTTTTGAGCGTTCTTGCGACGCCCGGCATGTGCGCTTGAGGTTTTTCCATTTCCCTTCGGCATATCATTGTGGGCTTTCGAAAAGCAACATAATCTCATCCTTTATCCTTACTGGTTAGCGCGTTGGCAAGATAAATATATTTGTGTAACGTCTGCATGCACTGAATCAATCGTTCGGTCAAATAAGTATAACAGATGGCGAGCGATGTGATCGAGTGTTGGATCGTCGGTGTAAAATGTTATGATCTTCGCAATCAAAGAAAAAACAAATCAAGGATACGTTGACGCGGAAGATGATGTGTATTAGCATCCTGTAATTAATCTTTAAGGTCTTATCATATAAAAAATGAATTTTAACTCTAAGAAAAATGAGCAAAACGGCATTTTCGATTACAAGACAAGTCTTCACAGTACACTTACGCCAATATTCGAGACGTGCGACTAATGGCTCTCTCTAATATCCTTCTTCGTCAATAAGTCGTTTCATACGATCAGCTGGAGAGTAGTTAAAGGATCAAGTTTGAACACACACAAAAAAGTCCACGATTGACCTCCCGGTACCGCCATAAGCAAACTGGAAGCAGATCATTCCTATTCAATCATCATGATATGGTAAGGTGAAAGGAAACTACTGATCGTACAATAGCTGCTAAATGTAATGACGCCCAGTGCGCGAGTTTGTGCCGCTGTAGAATCTAATGGACACTATATGCATACATTCGTGCTTTGCCGGCCGTGAGTTAGTTGTCGGTGCAGTATATTCAATTCTAACGACGCATTCGCTTCACTGGAGGCACAGCTTCGCCGCCAAAAACACACGTATCACATCAAAACACTACCTAAACCAACCAATCAGCCCCATCCCCGGGCGTTCGGTAACGAGGGACGACCCAGGCAAACATGCGCAAAAAGGTGTCCTCCCGGGCGTGTGCTGGCCGGGGCCGAAGGGAAGTACGAATGTCACCACGCTATAGAACGTAAGTAGAGTGTGCAATTATACATGCGACGGACCCCATGCCTGTAGACCGCAGCCAGTTCGGTCGGCAAGTCCTTCATGGCGACCAGTCCGAATGCTGCGGTCTGATCACAAAATCACTACGTTTGCTAATTATGTTGTAAGTAACCTGGCTAAGCTTGCTCTACTACTGGAGGGGGGACTTAACAAGGACAGCAATCCGATCGTCGACGATTTGCCACTTTCGTTTGTAGTTAATTTTTTTATCGTGTTTTCTCTTACATTCCTTTCCAGATATATGTATATTCGTGATAGTTTTAGTGTTGCTTCTGCTTAAATGCTTTTTCTTACTCCCAAACTCTCTCCATCTCTCTCTCTTTCTCTCTCTCTCTAATTGTCTGTAGCTACACTACATCTAGCGGGTAATAGTAGTATTTTGCACATAATCTTCCTCGCAGCTTCCAATCCGCCCTGCCCTGCGTTTAGCTTTTGCCCGCCGTTTCGCTGTGAAACGCACACACACACATTCTTTATTATTGTTCGTCGTGCATCCGTCGCGCGTCCAGTCGTACCGAAGCACATGCTGTCATGCTTAACCGTGCATACCGAAACATTTATGCGGAGAACTACAAGCTTACACAGCTGCACCTCCCTGGTCGGTGCAGTCCCTTGTAATCTTTTTAGGATTTTTTCTTGTTCGTTTGTCGAATAAATTTTGCTCCGTTTTTCTAGACTTTTTTGAAACAGCTCGTTTTGTTTCGCCTTCTTCGTTCATCGTTTATCGTTTTATAACACTCTAATGGAACCTAATGAGTAGTATGCTTAAAAGTCGAATCCGTTCAACTCTGCCCCGGGGAATCCTGGAACTCCCTTTTTTTAAATCCTGGAACTTTTTCTGCGATCCACTGGAGCCCCAAGGAGGCGAGAGCGCGAGAGAAGAGTATTTGACATGGTTACTATTCGATTTAGTTTTCACTTTACTGTGGGGAGGTGCTTTTTCTTTCTGTATGTTTCATTAGTGCCCCATCTGTCCAGCTGCAGCCGATCCCCAGGAGCCATCCCTTAACACATCTCCCGAAGCACGGCCAACGGAGGCAACTGATCCGCCGTACATTCGCACACTTTAGAATGTTTTGCTGTAGGATAGAGAGGTTCGTTTTAGCAGCTGCCTTTGCTGCATCCATTCTCACCCGGGCCTCCTCACTCTCCCTGTCCCTCCAAGTGATACGCTAATAATATCAGTCTGACCGTTTTGATGTTTCACTTTGATCGCTAGCAAATACATTAAGCTTACGTTACTTTGCCAGTCAAAGTTACAAAAACAAATTCTGCATGCAAACGCTTGAAACAACACGGGTTGGTATGTCCTCGCTTTCCTTGCGCTACTGCGGAGGTTGGAATTGTTCTCACCATGTTGCTTACACATTGCCCTTACACTGGCCGGACACCATGCGCATGCCAACATACGTTGTCTAGTAAGTTATTCGAGGAGGAATGTAGAAAATTTACTTTGTTACAAATAGCGACTAATGAAGTGGTTCCCTTACTTGTATGTATGAAAATAGAAATAGGTTCCGTTTAGACGGTACGGCGAGCTTAAAATGATTCTGTTGTATAAAATCTGATCTGATAAGTGAAAAAGAAAATACTAACTAAAGTAATATCAATTTCTTCTGATGAGTGGAAAGTGCTCAACAATTCTTAAGCGTCAACGGAAAGTATTCAAATAAAACGTTTGGACATTTGCTTGTTTTACTTGTGGTTGGAGAGTAAAATAGCCTCTTAGCATAATTAAAACTACCACTATTTGGCCGACGAGCGAATGCCAGCCGCCGTGGGGAGGACCAAACATGTATGAAATAAAAAAATCCTCTAAAGGATATTAGTTTGGGAGTTGATGAAGCAATTGTTTCCATCCTCTTCGTCACCGTATTTGCTAAATGGCAGTCATGATTGTTATGTGTTTTTTTTTCGCCGAACCGTCGAAGCAAAATGGTGCAACTGGTTCGGTTCTATCGTGGATGTGTGATACTTGTTCCTGTCCTGCTTAATCAACCCGTGTCGGTTAAGAATGATGTACGAGTCCAAGGTTACAAAGGTTGTTGTTTTTTCTCTCGTCGATTAAGCTAGTTATCTTTCAGCCGCTCAATGTTGCGCTTGCGTTTGCTACTGGTAGTACGCCTAAAGTAGTTGAGTATAGTCAAATTTTGAAAATCTTTCTAAATCTTATCGAATTATAACATTTCGCTGAACGAACACACAGTTGTTTCGCCCTGTGGTGCTGGATCTATCGATTGAAAGTATGGCAAATGGGGCGTTTGACTAAATAAAACCACCTAACGACTAGTGGTAGGGAGATGGATGAGCTGCTTCTAGTCTCACTAGTTGCGGTGATGCAGTCTGATTGCTAGATACGCGTCGATGTGTGTAGGTAGAAATGATCATTGAACAGTAAAACACCAACCTCGCTCGTTGTCTGTGTTGGTTTCGACGGCGGTTAGCGGGGGACGCGAGTGGTCTAAACCAGTGGATGCCTGAGTGTTGGAGTCTTAGGTCGCGTAGTGATCGAACGAACCGAGATACTCTAGTGCCGCTCGATAGCAGAACTGATACTGATCCTGTGGAAGAGATGCATAAAACGAATGTGACATACCGTTACTGCCCCGTTTGCCCTCTCTGCCAAACATTTGGTTTACTTGTGAACGTCTGGTGACAAAGGGAATGCACAGGTGTAAAAAGGGAATCTTACCTCCGTCTGGACCATGGCTGGTCGCTGGGAGCGCAGTATCCGAACCGTTTGGAACACATCCAGCACACCTTCGTACTGCATCCGCTCGAGCACGATGCTGAGCGTGATGAAGACTCCGGTACGACCGACACCGGCACTGCAATGCACCGTGATAGGTCCGTCCTGACCGAACTGCTCCTTCGTCTTGTGCACCTGGCCGATGAAGTCGATGAAGCCCTCGCCCGACTTCGGCACGCCCTGCTCCGGCCAGTCGACGAACTGGAACTGCCGCACCGTGCGCGACGATCCGTCGCGGGCATCCGTAACCTTGAACTCTCTCAGTTTGTACTGTGGCATGTTGTACTCGGCGATCGGGTCCACTACGTAACACTGGTAGCGCACCGAGCGCTCGTGCGGCCAGTACTGGAAGCATTTTTCCTGCGAATGGAGCAAACATACATGAATCGATTGATAACACATTTTAAAAGGTATTTTAATTCACAGTTGATGAATAAAAAAGGTAATACAGAAAGAATTAAAAAAAAAATGTACCCCACTTGCTTAAAAAAAAAAAATTTAAATCAAGTTGTCTCCAAAGAACATATAATACTAATACTATAGACACACTGAAATTTCATTTCAATCGTGTTTGGAAAATCTTATCTACATAATATTATTTTGGTCGGCAAGCGATCGTAGCAGACGGACAAATTCATTTGGAAGATTTGAATTGGCATTTTGTTTATCTATTTCGGTATCACTATAATTTTTATTTTGGTTTTTTCCATTAATATAGGAAATGGATACTAATCTTATGAAAGTTAAATTTTTGCTAGAATAGATGAGCAGTTGTTCAATAATACTGGACGTCTATTGCCCAAGAATTTATATTACAATAATTAATAATGAAAAACAATCATTTGCAACTTGCTAAGCAATGCATAAAGCAATAACAAAAAATGATTTAAAAAAAAATGACTAAAAATGATTATGAATTTTTGTAAAACCTATTGGAACACCATGTTTCGTGGGTACCACTGTGCTCGGATTACTTACCCGTCCCATTTCTTTCAACTTGGTAAGCATGACCACGATGGTTGAGTTATGCTCCCACAGCATTCGCCAGAAGTCCTCCGCAGTTTCCTGAAGCGGACCTTGAGCGGCAATGTAAGCGTTACGGTAGCGGTAGCTGTAGGATGTCGATGAAACATGAAGAAAAAGTGGTTATGCAGAGTTACCAATACATTTAAACACATTCATCAGCTACGGAACAATGAGGATTACGCAGATAAGAAACCTACCCATCGACCAGGCTGGCATTGATGTAGTCACTTCCCTCGACACCGCGGATCGGCGTGAGGCAAACGCGGGACGATTCGTAGGGTAGGATGTGCACTAGACGGTTTTTGTGCTTGTTGCAGGGCAGATTGGCCGTCACGAAGCGCGTCGAGTCGGCCTTCACGTTCGACAGCTTCTTGAACTCCATCTCCATGCCGGTGATGTTCTCACCCGGCTCCGTTTGCATGAGCTTCTGGATGTGGTTGTGCAGGCTGCGCGCCGGCACCTCCGTGTTGCCGCAGATGACCGCCTCCAGCAGTGCGTCGTGGATGAAGATGTACTGGTCCTCGGTTTGCACCATGTAGTTACGCTGGGCGCGCAGACAGGTCACGTGTCCGTAGATGTCGATCGTCTTTTCGTACTTCATGCGCTCGAGCATCGAGTCGATGACGATGTAGCAGCCGGTGCGGCCGACACCGGCCGAGCAATGGACGATGATCGGCCCGGACTCGGCGGGTGTGAGCGACTTGGTACGTCGCAGGAACTGCAGGAAGGGCGCCGGGTGGTCGGGCACGCCGTGGTCCGGCCAGGCCGTGAACTGCAGCTGCTTAATCTCGCGCCGCTCGTTGCTGCCGTTGCGGTAGATCTGGAACGTGCGGATCGAGTAGGTGGCCAGCTCTTGCGTCTCCGTGATTGTCACCGTCATGGCACCGTACACCTCGGTGCCCCGGGCAGGCCAGTACATGTCGCACTTGATGCGCGATCGCTCCTCGAGCCGCGTCATCATGACGATCGTGGACGACTTGAGCTCCCAACACATGCGCCAGAAATCACTGAACGTTTCCTGCAGCGGTCCCTGCGTGGCCACGTATGCGTTGTGCTTCCGGTAGCCGTCGCAGTAGTTCGCGTTGATGTAGTCCGACCCGGGAAGCTCGTCCACCGGTGGCAGGATGACGCGCGAGTGATCGTACGAAGTGACGTTGGCGTAACGGTTTTTTGGTTTGTTCACCTCCATGTTCGAGTGGTCCCAGGTGAACTGCTGGCCCGGCTCGATGCTCTCGTACTCTTGCGAGAACTTCAGATTATCGTTCGCCTTCAGCCGCTCGACGTGATTGGTGAGCTCGGAGATCGGGATCGGTGGGTGGCTGATCATGCCGGGCGTTTGGAAGTTCAGTCGGCGCATGTCAACCGGGTCGGTTGGTGCCGGTCCGGCACCAAGGTCCGCGGCCATCAATGGGCGCGTGACGGCCGCCTGGTCTGGTGCCTTGCACGGTTGCCTTCGGCGACGCACGAAGTACACCACGAGGAAGCACACGGAGAGCAGCAGCGCCGCAATGATCGGTCCGACCACCCACAACATAGTAGGCTCTTCATTTTTGCCACGGATTAAAATTTCCGGATCCTGCGGGACGTTCGGGTTTGGACGGTGCGGCGGTTCGCCAGTCGGTGCCTCCTTCATGTCCAGTGCCAGAAATTCCGAGAACGGACTTGACGTGTACAGGTGCTTTTGTGGCGTGTCGACAACGGCTCGCACGAAGATGCGGTACCGTTTGCCACGCTCCAGCTTCTTGTTGGTGAAGTTGTGGTTCGTTTCGCCGGAACCAAGGTGGAATGTGTACGGGATATTGCGCTGCAGGAACATGGCCGCGATGTAGGGTGCATTCGGGCGGTCCAATTTCGGCCGGGCCGGGGTTAGCAGCTCCTCGGTGAGGAACTGGTCCGGTATCTTGTGCAGGTTAGCCTTGTCCTCCGGAACGACGATCAGGTAGTAGTGCGAGATGGGACCGTACTCCTCCGAAGCCTGTGGCAAGATGACCTGGATTTCCTCGCCGTTCACCACACCGTAGAAGTCCGGTTGCACCATCGGCTGCGGCGCGGCCATCTGCGTGGTGACGGTGATTTTCGCCGGTGGTTTGTACGTGTAGTCGGGCGGGATGGCGCTCACGTTGACGAAGTACGTCGTGAACGGCGACAGCTCGTTGATTGTGTGCGACTTGGAGTGGCTCTTCAGCACGATTTCCTTCCGCGGGAGGAACTGCTTCTGTGAGATGCCCTGCGAGTCGACAAACTCCTTTACCGCGTCGAACGAAATCTTGTAGTTGATGGGATTGAGCCTGATCGGCGGGCTCCAGCTGAGCGTCATCGAGTGCGTGCTGACGTCGTGCGCGCGCAGCTTCAGTGGAACGTCCTCGGGCTTCACCTTCACCGTAGCCTTCTCGCTCAGCTTCCCCAGTCCCGTCTTGTACATGGCAGCGATGGCGACCGCGTACTGAGCGTACTTCTCCAGGTTGATCAGATCGGCTGACTCGGTCACACCGACCACCTTTGTCTGCCACTCGTCCAAGTCCTCGACGGCGGTCATGGTGTAGAAAATTTTATATCCCACCAGCTTCCCCCGCGACGGCACTGGTTCCCACCACACCTCGACCGTCTGCTCCGAGGTGGCCACGGCCTGCACGGAGAACGGCGCCCGACCCATGTCGCGCTCGGTCGTGATGACTTGCTTCTCGCTGAACGGGCCGGCGCCCTGCTTGGTGTACGCGCGCACCCGCACGATGTAGTCGGTGCTCTCGTCCAGGTTCGTGAACACCGCCTTCCGGACGGTGGTGTTCCGCTCGGTGCCGAGCCCGTGGTCGATCTTCTTGTGGAACTGAATATCGTAGCGCGTTATCTGCCCGTTGCGGTGCTCGCGCGTTGGCTGCTCCCAGGTGATGCACACCACGTCCGGCGTCTGGAAGCGCACGGCTATGTTCGTCGGCGGGCCAGTCGGCGAGCCCTCGGGTGTTTGCAGATGCTTCACAGCCTCCTGCCCGATGCCGATGTGGTTCATGCCGGCCACTCGGAACTCGTACTCTACGCCCCGCTCCAGGTCGTTGATGCGCTTCACGTTGAGGTGCGTGCCCTGGAGGATCTCTTCGTTCAGTGCCTGCTCGCGGACGCCCCAGCGGACGCGATATCCACGCAGTTCACCGTACGTCTGCTTCGGCCGTTCCCATTCCAGCTCGATCGAAACGGTCGGATCGCGTTCGAGTATTTTCAGCGTCACCGTCGGGCGGATCGGTACACCGCCGGGAGTTTTCACCGATATTGGTGCGCTGCGGTCACCGTCACCTTTGCGCGTCAGGGCCGCCACTTGCACCGAATACTTGGTGTCCGGCTGCAGGCCCGTCACGTTGTATTCCAGCCCATCGACGACGTCAAACTTCATCGGTTCGTTCAGCAGTCCCTTGCCCTGTTGCGCCGAGGGAAAATAGGATAAGCAATCGTTGAGGGAAGGAGAAAGACATTTTCGGAAATAATTTCCCAACGGTTTCACACGAGAAGGTTTCTCGATTCGTAGGAATTCGCGGTAGACACCGGGAGGGCCGGCTAACTTACCTCATCCTTCATTTCCTGCACGTGGATGTGATAACCTCGGATAATGCCGTTGCGGTTTTTCTCTTTCGGCGGTTTCCACGTGACGTAGATGGTGGTGGAATTTACCGGGCTCGCCTTGACATCCTGCGGATCGCCGGGCACTGCATTGCATTACCGGAATGGAGGTTCCCGTAAGTAACGACGATGGCCGGGAGGGAAGTAGATACAATGGAGAATGTTAGCAAAGCGATCCGCCACAGCGTTTCATTCAGAGCAAATACAAATACAACAACGAAAGTATCAAATAAAACGAACTACATTATGCTCCGGGAGCATGTTGGAAATGTTGGAATACAAAGAACTGAGGATAGAAAACAAATTGGACCAAACAATCAGATACTGAAGCGCTAAAGGTGGAACGCAGCCGGAGTCTGCAGAAAACCCCCACACCCATTATAATATCAGAGAACATCCTACGAAGAACGTCCGCTAGTCTTTAGACTACGGAGTTTGCCGGGGCACAGGAGCTCACTGCAGAAGCTTGTCCCTTCTTTTATGTTTACAGTATTGGTTCATTTCGACTCCGGATAAAACCGGTCTACCTTTCGGTGATTAAATAATAAAGATGCCATTAGAGGCTGAGACCGAGCGAGAGAACATTTGATTCCGTACGAACACTCATGACCCTGCCCAGCCCCGTCGTCCACCTCCCATCCAATCACCGTCCGCTCCACCAGGTAAGGATGAAAAGGGTCATTGGTTCTATGTTGGTTCGCTTGTGCCTCATTTGAAGCGTAAATATGCCGCAAGGATGTGGATGTGGGGAAATATGTCCCAACCGACCCAGACGACAACAAGCGTCCCGCACGTTAGCTCCCGTATGCCGAATTCTAGTGGGGTGCACATCCTTGCGTCTTGGTTGCGTTGGCACGGCGACCCGTTTGAAGTAGCATACGGTTGAAGAAACGTTCCGGCGATTCCGTTTGCCCACGGGCAATTTTGTGCCGTTCTGTTTCTGCTGACCTGGGAAGACATTTGGCATTCCGTGCAGGTGCGAGCGATGAACACGATGAGTCTTTGGGTTACTGAATCAGCGGATTGTCCGGTGCACGTTCATGTGCAATTCAAGAGAAACACACCCACGCACACACATACAACCGCTCAACAGCCAGTAACGCAGGCAGGTTCGATGTGTTTTTCCAATGTGCACGATTCCTAGAACGGGTTGTAAAACCTTCGGCGGTGCGTGATGGGTTGGTTAAATTATCTGCAACACCGTGCCGAAGACGACGGGGACGACGCCGATGGAGATGCGGCTCTTTGTCCCTCTTCAGGCACGAATAAAAGATTCAAGCCTGATCGAAATGATTCTTTTTTGCTTCCTCACTCTTCCTTCCTTCCTTCCACATCTTGTGGCGATGACATTAGGGACAATTTCTTTCCGAACCAACTTTCGAACCAGCGGGGAAGGACACTCGGGTGAAGATGCTTCAAAGTTTTGCCGTTTCTTCGCCGAATAGCGTCGGTGCTGGCGGACAGCAATCTTAATCCGATCCAGTCGAACGGAACATGGTGGTGGTGATGGTGGTGGATGGAATGGGATGGCCCCGGAATGTGCGGGAAGTGTCCACCTTCGGTAAGTGAGCGAATGATGAAAGTTTGAATGGACCAGCAACGGCAAACAGTTGGCAATCGAGCATCGGCGAAGCTTAGTTTTTCCAACTATAGTTACAGCGGCAAGTGGGTTGGGTGTACACCAAAGGTTCGGCACACTCGGAACGCGGCTACGAACAGGGTACGACAGCGGAAATTGCGGCCAACCGGGCCAACTGTGGCACGCTGCACAACAGCAGCGCATCGCCACTGACGACGACCGCTGGTTGACCGGAGTTCCCTCCCGGTGGAAATAGGAGAGAAAATTGACTCGACTGAAGCGTCGTAACGAGTTTAGAATGAACTGAATAATGATGCTGCTTTGGGGACCACCGCAAACGGTAGCGTCCGCCACCAGCACCGTCGAGTTCCGTGTTGCAGAAGAGCGCAGGAGACCTACCGTGTCGAGTGCTTGATTTTTCCGGAGCATGACAGTGTGTGTGTGTGTGTAGTTCGATAAAAGAAGGCCACCGGGCTGTTCTTCTTGGGGACAATGGCAACGAGAATAAAGAGCATACCCGTCGTTAGTGGATGTGGAAGATGACACAGCAGCGCCGGTTCGCACGGACTAGTACGCATTGGAGGACAACGCGAAAAAAAGAAGGACTATATGTCTCCTTCGCCGAGAAGCAACTGGTGGATGTCGTGAAGTGAACTACGTGAAAGTTGAAAAAGTGGATTTTGATGTGAGTCTAAAGTTGAATTTAATGTTACTTCCTGGAAAACATTTACAGGACGGTCGCATCATAGGGCGTAAGCGAATGGCGCATCATGACGTCCTGAAACTTGTCACACGAAGTTACCCCGATTGAAATCACTTGCGCTGATTTAAGTTTAATTACTCTCGGTAGTTGCTAGACATAAGCCATCTCTTCCTTTGATTTGCTGACCAGCGTAAGACATGTGTTACTTAATTGATCATGAAATAAAACGATTTCAGCGAATTCAGCTCCGTTACTCCACGAGAAGAGTCATCAACAAATTGTTACTCAATCAAGGACCGTTTGCTGATTCTGTCCTGATAATTTTCATAGCGCTCGCCTCAAGAAGATTAAATGCTGTAAAATTTGTATTATTGGTCCTTTCCCTGAAGAAAGAACGTGACTATTTACATTATCTGATTCGAGATGATTCTGATTGAACATCTGGTTCTAATTTTGCTTTTCGGAATACAAAGTGGCGATTAGAATTAATGTACCATAAGGAGTATATTTCTCCGAATGTCTAAAATGTCAGTAATGCAAAATTTATACAAGATTTAGAACACCGATAAGCTTTCGCCTTCGATGATTTTTTGTGAGCATCTCGAATGTTCATTTGGGAAACGAAAAAATAAGCTCCATTAGCGGACCATAATTGACCTGAGCATCGTGAAGTGAGTCATGGAGAGCAAGAAACAGAAGTGAAAATCCCACCAAAACGCTACCTTAGCTGAATATAAATAGTCACCTTTATCGCGTACGTCGGATACAAATTAGGCATTATTGAGCACTATCTCGAACGAGTGGACACAACCTTAAACCTCTCATAAGAAAGAAACGATGGCCATTAAAATCTACGCCCTGCTTGCAAATCTCGCCCTCCCAGGCAGGCGGAACGAACGGGAGAGACGGATTCCAGGACCGCTTCCAAGAAGGACTGTCCTTTTTCACGATAAGACTTTGATAATGCTGGCTCATGTGCCGCTCTGTCGGTTGGCGGTGACAGTGGGATGTGTTTGGTGTGCGCCGACAATTGTCCACCGCTCTGTCGTGTTTCTCTCCGTCACCCTCATCCAACGTTCGATTCGCTGGGACGACTCGGAGCGAGAAAAGAAGCAAACACAAAAAAAAAACCCGAAGAAGAAATGGCTTCGATAAGGTTTTATCCAGCGGTACGTTACGAGAATAGCTTTTCTTTCTGCTCGCTCAAGCAAACGTCGATCGAACGCCACATTTAACCCGGCCAGCCGGAGGAGAAAATCCTGCCGTTGACACTGCGGGATTTTTTTTTCCTTCGCAGCAGTAGTTCGTACCAAAAACCCATTAAGAAAATAGTTTTCGTCCCGTTTTCCACGGCAAATATGGTATTACTGCGGTTTCGGTTACTGTTTCGTGATGGTGGATGGAGGAAGAAGGGAATGACGCTTGGTCGCAGCTTCCTGGTGTGGAACAGGACCAGTTGGTGGAAGAAAAAAAAAACCCACGGCATATGAAACAAACCGTAGAACAACGGTATCATGAAACTCATAGGACGAGCGAACGGCGTTGTATTTAATGCGCTTCGTTTCTCACAACCGGCTTAGCACCGATCCTACCGCAACCAGACCCGCGACGTTCTATGTGTGTAAGAACCGCTCAGATGTTTCGCGGAGATCGCGGATGCACTTGCCATCTCTTTGCGGAGTGGATCCAATACCGCCAGCTTACCTAACTCCGTGTCTGTTGCACCGGATTCGGTTGCACTGAAAACTCACAGCTTTCTAGCTAGCCGAAAGAGAAATAAGAAAATGCTGTGCGAAAATATAACGGGTGACTTTATCGTGAACTAGGATAATCTGATCTACTTAACGGGCGGGGGAAAAAATAAGTCGAAAAGGTTTTGCAGCGTTTGCAAACTTCGATCGTAAGGATTCGTGAAATGTATCCATTTATCAAAAATGCATTTCATGACACAACAGATACAAGACATCCGCAATGTGGAATCAACATTTTCGAGCCAGTGGACAATATGACGCTTTACCATTTCTATAAACTGTTTTTCGTTTAAACGATGGGTGAAATTTCCTGAGTGAATATCAAAAGCTGTAGGATGGCATCATATGCTAAACGAGATATGCCTAAAAAACATGCATAAAAAAGTTAAAAATCATCCACTCTAAACAGGTATTGTTTTCCCAGCCAAATTTAACACCTCATTGTGAATTTAAAAACACATGTCCCATTTTCGACCCCCTAGTGCGGCACTAGGTTTAGGCCATGGCTTCCAACGATCACGTTGCGAATGGGGGAGACATTGTTCGCTTTTATACCTTCCACACAATCTCCCCGGACGGGAGGGGATGATTTTCCCATGCACGTCCTGGCAGCTGACGGAATTTTCCCCAGCTTTCGGGCAAGAAACGTATAGATAGCAATCGACCGGGATGGTTTCATGCTGCAACATCTTCCGGTAGCTGCATAGGCGAAATGGCGAAGCCCCAAAAGAAAAAGCATCCAGACGCTTTTTACTCCGCCCCTTTTCCCCCCTTGCCACGAGGGACTGAGTACGGTTGATACCGGCGTAGAGTGTCGGTGGGTAGACAGAATGTGTTGTTAACGTGCACGATAATATGTGAAACGATCGGATCGTCCGAGGGCTGTGCAATGCATCCGCCAACCTCTTGGCCGCACGAGCCGGAGAAAAAAGACGTCCCGAAGACGTTCGGTATCCCACTGCGGGCCAGCGGGGGACGACGAAGGGCGACCAGGAGGTAGCGGACGGCGATTTCCAAAGTAAAGTTTGCGCTGTCGTGGCACATTTTTAGATGATTTTTGTCCCCCGGGCAGAATTTAAACTTCTTTCTTGCTCTCCGCTGCGGGGCGCTCGCTCGACAAGTTTCGATTTTTTTTGCTGTTGGCGTCGGGGCGAGCAGGGACTTTGCACGAACTTACATCGTTGGTCGACAATTTTCCTTCCCACTTGCGTATACTGACTGCCCTTCCCAATGGGGACATTGAGAGTCGTGTTGCTGGGCTGCGATATATTTTTAAACCGTCGCCAGCGGTGCACAAAATAGCGAGGAGTTTCCACCAAATCGGTTTCCTTTAAGATGAACTGTGTACGTATCCGAAAAATCGCCCATGGTTTATGCAACACTCATGACCATGAGACTTATTTGTTAACCAATCTTCGCCGAAAGCTCGCCGCCACCGATTTGTGTTCGCAGTTACTGGCACATACTTTCAAATTAATCTTCCCAGAAGGGCACTTCATTTCCCGTCCATATGTTTCAAAACAATTGTGCATCATTTCAATCGTTCTAGGAAGGAGACACGAGATGCGTGGGAATATTTTGTGATGTATCTATTCCCCCAAGTGGATAACCAATGTCCCGATAGCTATTCGTTTCGACTACTCCCTGCGAAATCTAACCGAATTACCCTGGAAAGAAATAGAACAAAAATGAGAAGAGAGGAAGAAAGTTCCACAGCAGCGTGTTGGAGGAACGTTCATTGGATAGAAAACTTGATTTGGAAATAAAATTAGCATCCTTTGGCGCGCATTTTGGGGAGAAATGTTAATCGTCAAAAATCAAATCAAATCAAAAAATGTTTTCATTTGTGAAAAAAGTTCGTTATTACAAAAAACAAACATTATTACTTATGGTAAGTATATTGGATATTATTGTCTACGCTACAAAAAGAAGGTACAAAATGCAAAAGCGAGAATTTATTACAAAAAAAAGAAGATTCCATCTGCATTGTGCTGAGCTGTAATAAGATATGCCATCGTTTTGTCCTGATAATTATAGCGCTTGTATAACTTTACTCAAAAAAGATGTTCTCAGAAGCTGTACACCAAAAAACTCGCATTGGGCTAAACATTATTTTGCAGATAACGAACAAATGAAGCCATTGCCCCACATCAAAGGGAATACGGATACGATGTTTTGAAAAGGTAAGACTAGTTAGATAAGGGAAAAATGTGTACTCTCCAATGTAACGGGATACGGTTGTCTTTGGGATTGAGGTTCAAATTCGGTGGCCGATTTGGGCAAACAGAACACAGCAAAACCAAAACCACGCGTTTCCGATAGAACAAAAATCAAAAGCAAAAGGTTCTTATTTCGATATCACTTGGCCTGTGCGAGCCTTGCCAGCACTATACCTATCGGTGTTCCGTTGAAAGGACAAAAACCAAGAATACGGATCTTGAGCGACGGCTCGGTAGTTGTTATCATATTTAAGGGGTTTATCACCTGTTGAAAACCGCCGTTGTTTGTTGGGAAAAGGTCCTAAAAGGTTCGGCGGATAGAAATCCGTTCTCAAGTAACTGGAATTAAACGCTGCAAAGCTTAGGTCCGATAAGAAGTTGTTTCTTTTTATCGCAATCGTAAAAGGAAGCCGTTGATAATTAGAAGTAAAGTTCTACCATATTTTCTATCGTCAATGAAACACGGTTTGACTCTGCCCAAGAAATGTACACAATTCATTCATAATACTATGATGATATTCATATTCCAATCATATTCCTGTCGAACATATTCCAGGCGTCGGTTTTACTGAATCAATATTGAAATTAATACTTCCAGTGGCTGAAACGGAAATTAATTTAGATGTTTTTTCCTGCATAATTCAACCGAACACTGATAAACATTTTTTCACGTTTCACTGGAGCAAACGGTTTAATGAAGGCTAACAAGCAATCGTTTCCTCATACATGGGCGGTGATAGGAACATCTTTGATGCAGACACCGTTACAATGCGTAGGCGAGACGTAATGTGCATCCAAGAACGTTTCTAAAAACTAACAAGAAGCTTTCACCGGCAGGATTATCCTGGCGGTGACTATCCCACCGATAAGCCATTGAAAGGTTAACACCGGGTGTGGTACATACAGTGGCATACCCTTTCCAACTCATGCTGTGTTTCGTTATACCCCGAACTCGGGCGGGGATCGAACGAATGAACGATCTAGGCAAATATTTACGCACGGAAAGCCGCCAGCTTCCAGAAGCAGGATGCAATCAATGGCAATGGATACACTGGCATACAATAACTGCGGGTGGACGATGGCTACGCAAGCAACTCAGCATCGTCTGGGAGTCTTTATCCGGCGAGGCGCATCGATCGAATTTTGCTGCCAAGTGTAACGGAATAATCAACACTTGCCAGCTTCATTTCAAGCTGAGGATGCCGGAGGAGCGCGGTGCGACTTACAACCGGCGGCAAGTGGCTTTGAGGAGACTTGGTGTTTCCGGCCGAGCTCCGGACATGTCCTTTCAAGTCCCAGGGCTTGTGTTAAAAGATTAAAATAGCTAGAATGTGAACATTCCAAATTAAATGAAGCCTTCGCTGCCCTCCCCAGAGGCGGCCGTACACCACTAGGAAAAGGTTTGTGGGCTGGTGCGATCGTATGTTTGCGAATGGCTCGAATCTGAATAGAATGGTTCGAGGTAGGGCTGCTTCGGCAGTCCGGCATTGGAAACAATCCTAGTCTCCTTCCCAAAGAAATGGAGGTCGGAGGAGCGGACTGGACACCAGCAGTGCGGGGAGTCTGCACATGGAGTTAGCGAATCGATTCGCCAGTAACTGATAGTGCATCCGGGAGTCGTATTCGGATTGTCGTTCGGAAATTATGTATTTCTTGCCGCACGAACTGGTCCACATACCGACTAGTTTGCTCCGGATCCTTCGGAAGACCGTCGATACTTTCGCATTCCAGGTCGGGATCTCCGAAGCCGCACACAGGCCGGGCGCACAGTGGCGAATTTCGTGCCATCGAATAGGCACGGACGCCATTATTATGTCACCGCAATAAAATCCGGCTCCAGATCACGTTCCGGTCGGGTTTCCGGGGGATTTCCGGATACACACACGCCTGACTCCTCAGTCCTCGGCCGGGTTCGAGGAGAGCTGGGCCTTCCTCGTCGATTCTTCGCACTTCGATCCCACACAAGCACGGGGCTAACTATTCTTGTAGCGGCTCGCCAGAATATGCAACTATCAAACAACCGATGGGGCCACACGGAATGTAAATGTCGTTCGTGCTTGTAAGTAATTATATGATTTTATTATCAGTTTATCACTTGTGCATGTGCAAGCGAGAGGATTGGAATCTACCCAGAATTCCGGGCTTGCTAACCGCGTATCGAAACCCCTACCCCTGCCTTGCGTCTGCCTCCTTCGTTCGTTAGGTACTGCGTGCAGCTGCTTGCAAGACGGAGGCCACAAAAGCACACCACCAAACCGATCCACCCGGCGGCGGCGTTTGAGTGCAGTGAGCTAATAAAGACATTTAAATGCCTCACGGTTTTCCCACACTTGCAAGGAATTTTCCGGCATCTCCCGTATTCCGCCGTGCGGGGGAAAGAAACTGTGGCCTACGTGTCCTATCGTTGTCGAAAATCCTGTGAAGTCCTGCAGCGCACCACTATTGAAACGTGTCTGTTGGTTGGGCGGTTCAGCTGTGTATCGAAAGTTTTCTCCTGGGATGTTGTGATGCCAGATGGCTTTGGAGGAAAAGGCGTGGTGCGTGCAAGAGCGCAGAGGAGTAATTAAAAAAGTGCAAAATTGTGTTTGATTTATTGTTGCTCGGAAACATTTGCATATTCGATGTGTTTAAGCAATTGATTAGAGATGCAAATGAAAATGCAACGGAACGCTCGTTTGGAAAGCGCCGTACGGTCTTCTATTCGGTTAAGCGCAATCTCGGTACGTTTAATTTAATTAGCAACTTGAATGAAGATAAATAACAGCCTGCGTTGCCATTTTGTCGAGGCAACAATATGTAATTTTTATTCCAAACAGCGTCATTTACGTGACAGCGGTGCGAAGTGCAATTGCTACGGATGGCCGATGTATTTTTCAGTTTAAATTTCTGATGCAACAACTTCCTAGAAATTGAGTAGAATATGCAGTTTGAAGTTCAATGGCTCACTGCTGCTAATTTAATTTTCACATGTGATATTCGTTATGCTATGTTAAAAAAACTTGGTCTTTTGAATCAATTACTTGAAAGCAATTTAAAATTGATAAATTCTAATTCTAATTCTAATGCTAGTCGTTCGATAAAATTCAAGCTGCTCCCTAATTACTATCAAACACTTTCATCGTGGAGCAAAAGAGTTGTCTTCTTATGTAATAGTACGATTACATGAAGTTTATTGAAATGTTTCCTTAACGTCCACCACGAACCGCGCTCTATTAACAAAAACACATTTTATTCAATTACCATCGAGGAACTATAGGTCAAGTGTCAAACAGCATTCATTAACGCATTACACACACTGCATAGCATTGCTATAGGAAAATATTTCCTCCTACCGAACACTTTCCCTCAAACGTATAACTCACGGTTTTTCAACTTAGATGCCTATTTGCTGATAATAGGAATGCTGGGAAATAGTTGAGACAAAACTGCCGTAACATCAGATCGGGCCAACAGTTACATTAGTTTCATACGTGCAAGTTTCTTCGAGAATGGTTAGATATCCATTCGTGAAAATGAGTCCTTACTAGTGTGCGCGTCTTTGACAAAATACAAACTTGCAAGATGAAGCGCCGCTCGGGCTCTTCGTTGCTGTACGAGTCGTGACCTGGTTTTTCGAGGAAAACAAATGTCCTGCGGGCGCATGGCGGACAGGGGCAGCGGGGGAGCAGAGTAGAGTTTGGAAAACTGCACCAACATCAAGCGCGCCGCCATTTGGCGGAAGTTGGGAGCCGGTCGGACGGGGGGAGCGATTATGCGGAGCGGCTCGAGCCCGGATTAAGTTTAACGCTTCCCACTGCAATCGCGCTCCATTGCGGATAATCTTTGCCGGCCCTTCCACTGCTTTCTTTCTTCCATATTTCCATCGCGAAAAGCGTGGAGCGCCTCTCGGACTGACTTGCAAGAATGCAAACGACGGTGGCTCGTCGGACTCGAGTTTCTCGGTAGCAAACACACTTCTTGATGCCGCACCATCATGGCGGCTGCAGCACCAGCACCAGGCTCTGTGGAGGCGAGTTCTTGCCGGGGCCGTGTGTGCGTACACACGGTGTTCCGTTGCCGATTGTTTTTCCGGTGCGGCATGTTTGACTGCGTGCAAGGCGCACCGCTGCGCCTCCCGTGCACCAGCCGCCCCCATGTCGGCCGGCATTGGTAGAATGTGTCCGGGGGTTTGTGTGCTTGCGCGAAAGTTTATTCTTTGTGTTCCGCTGCTTTCCATCCATTCGAGCGCGCACGAATGCGCATGAGAAGGCAGGCTTCCGCAAACGGCTAATGGAAAGTGTGTAATGACGAAAGGGGGCTTTTCTGCAACTATTGTCGAAGAATTTGCCCGTAGCGCGCCGCTCGAGTGCGCGGTTGCCGGGGTTGGTGGGCGTGGAAATCGTTAAAGTTTCAGTAAAATCTATTTCAAGACTCCGCCCTGCTGCAAGGATGCGACGGAGCAGCGATTTGTTGACCGCCGTCAATTGCTAGGGATGCGCAATAATGTTGCTGAACCATTTGTTTGTTCGGTTCGCTGATGGCTTGTCATGTGCACTTGTTGGTAGGAGCGTATTTCATTAACGATAGTCCATATGATGTTTGGTGATGTTTGTCCAAACTGTTTCCATACAAAAATACCAAATCCTTGGAGCGCAGGAACGTGGAAAGGGTGATTTTTTTAAGAAGGTTTACAGTCACGAATTTTAAAATTTAAGTTTAAAAAAGTATCCAGCATTTCCAGACGGTGGAATGCTGACGAGGACGACAGAGAAGCCGTCCTGGCAGTGGTGTAACGGAGCAACGCAAAATGTGTGCAGCAACCAGCGAGGTGGAAATGTTTTAAAGCTTACTCGAAAATATGATGCCGTTTTTTTCTTCGATTCAATTTACCCATTTTTCCGGCTTCAGCGGACACCGATAGGTAGCACTAAAAGGAGCACGCGGGAAAGCCAACAGTGAAATCACATAAATTTAGGCGTCATCGGCCAGATGGTACTCACTCTTAACGACTGCTTTTGATACGATTTGGGCGCGCGTTCAAATTGATATCGTGATTTATGGCCGAACACACACCACCGCGCGCAGTACGTACATCGCCGGGGTTGCATTTTCCCCCGTTGCACCGACCGAGCGACCCACCGTCGCACACCACAACCGTTCAGCGAACCCGTTGGACGGCCAAATTTTTATGTTTTTTTTATTTTATTTTTCGGTGCACACGGCAGATGCATTTACACACAATGTGTGTGTGTGAATGCCGAGTTTTTAGCATAATTTTGTTTTCATTTTTTACAAACATTTTTCCCGTTTGCCATTATTTAACGTGCAGCGTCGTCGTTGTTACCGCCCCCCGCGTGAGGTTGCGGGTGTTTTCCATCGGAGGACGAACAAACAAAATGCAGAAAGGATGCAAACCCACGCACACACACAGACGCACACCCACACAAAAACACGCAGAAAGCGATCGTAATTTAATCGATGACAACAGCCGACCACAAACATCCGTGGGCGGCACCGGCAACAACGGTGCAGCAGCACGAGCCGAGGTGGCGGTTGCAGCAGGTTTAAAATGAGTTACGTGATTTTTATTTAAATGCACGTCCGAGCCGATAACCGAACCGATACCGGTCGGTAGGCCAAAGGCGACGTCGAGGGCATGTCGCCCGAGTAGATTGGCACCATTTTTGCATAATCGATCCGATGATCGGGCCGAAGAGCGTGAATTTCCGTTTACATGACGGATTCAAAATGTTATGAGAGGGGAAGGAAAGGAGAAGTAAGGGAAAGGTGATGTGGACGCACCCAAGATGCACGGTTTGATTTCCAATTCGAATTTCGAAAAAAAAAAACAAACAAAGCCCCGATGTAACGGTGCCGATATCGAGGGTTGTAATTTTGCCCCATTTTCCTCCCACCCAAACAGTGAGAGAGGGTCACCACGGCAAAGGACGAATGGCCGAGGTTGCGATAAACATTGGAGAATGTTATTTGTAGTGCATGTCGAGTGGTTGTCGCGGGTGGTTGCGGGTTAGCGTGCGTGATCGACGGATCGACGGGGGTTTTCCCGAGTTTTCCCCCCGACGGAATGTGATGGTGGCATTTTTGTTTTTTTTTTGTTTATGTTACCCCCATCGTGCCAGCAGCGCGAAGGGCGAAAAATGTAATTATCGGCCGAGTATTTGTTTTCATAACAGGGTGCGCGGTGTTGTTGTGGGTCGCCGGGGTTTTTGTTAGTTTTCAATCATGTGCAGCAGCGTTTGCAACGAAGGCATTCGGTTCGTTCAGTCGTTGGTTGGACATATCGTTCCGTGCATTCGACCGGTCGAGACGAAAGGGTAACGAGCAATGTCGGTGAAGAGCGAGAGGCAGAGAGATAGAAAAGAGAGCGGGAAAGAAAGAAAATACAGACACCGTGAAACCTGACGGATAATGCTATGTTTAAGGTCATCACGGGAACGGGGCATGTGAAAGGATTGTAAAAACAAGATGGAGGTTAAAATTTGCAAATACATTTTTGTGTTCGTGTGTGTTATTGTGCGGCATCGTTTGCGTCCGTTTCAAATCCATAAACTCCGACCATATCGGGCCTCCTATGATACGGTCCAGTTCCACCAGGAGCCCGGCCGAACCGCGAGTTTATGTGCACCGCTATCGGGATGATAATATTTCTGCCGAATATAATTTATGCCGAACGCCTTGGAGGCTGTCAAACGCAGGCAATGGGCGAGCGGTGGCGGTCACCGTCGTTCCCGATCGCAACCGCGACATTAAGCTCAAGATGCAATAGATTATCGCTTGTTTCAACAACATTCTGGTTGTGTTTAATTTATTTATTGCATTAACCAGTTCGGTGTTTTAACCAGCAAATCACGGCTCGTCCATTGGGTTTAACAGCCCCCGTATGCTGGGGGGGGGGATTGGGATGAAGAACATTTGCCAAAGGGAAACAGTGGAGAGAAATTAAATTATAAAAGACAAACATTATAGGGGACGCCAAGCGAGACATTCTACATCGGGTGCACACGTTGATTGAAGCACAAGAACTTTATATCAGTACCAAACGACAAATAAGCATCAAATATTCGTATGGATCGAAATAGAGATCCATCTTACTAAATTAAAAACGCACTCGAACAATCCATTCAGCCTTACGATGGAGACTGATTGTGGAGTTCACAAACAAGAACAGGCAGCCAATAAGTTAGCTGCCGGGAAAGTTATCTGCGAAAGTAAGTGGTAAGAGTGTTGTTTTGTGGGTTAGTGTGTTTAAATTTGTAACAAACGATAGGTATGAGATTTAATGATGTTTTTCAGCGAAAACAGCCCAGGTCGAAACAGATTTTTTAAGCTCTACTATTGATCCAAGGTGACAAACAAATCGGCGTATCATCGTGTATGGAATTCGGGCAATTTAGAAAGTTTAATTAATTGAAAAATAAATAATTACCAGCCGTGTGTACAGCCTCTACCAAACGAACTGGTTAGGTGAAACGGCGTAAAAGTTTCTGGAGGCGTGCTTGTGTTGTGTTCCGCGGTAAGGCGTCATTCAAATGCCCTTGACTTCAAGCTTTAGATTACTGTCATCTCTACGAACACGAACACTGCGAAACTCCGCGAAAAAAAAACCGGCCAACCAATCGTTTCCTATGCGAAAGTATTATAACCACTTTTCGAAGGGATTGAAATTTCTTTTTCTTTGCCGCTTCATCACGAGGAGGAAGCGAAAAAAGCACGGAAATGCAAAGCTTTTCTCACTTACAACGTTTAACATCCGGCGGAGGATAAACTTTTTCCCCTCGGCACTTGCTTGCTTAACACTTTCCAAGATGGGAGCAAATACAGCGGGTAGTGCTGCTGTTGCCGCGTGGAGAGGAGGGTAGTATTTTAATTTTCCTATCGGATGGAAGTCGCAGAGCAGGGCACGACATTTGCACTAGCTTTTAATTACAATTCGGTGTGCTATCGATCACGGGGTGTGCTTGTACGTTTCGATTAATGAACCTCGTTTTCCACTGCGGTGTTTAGTATCTGCTAGACTCCTCTCCTGCTACCGAATGCAAATGCTGCTGTTCTTGGGTATCCGGGGACAGCGTTGAGAAATACTTGATTGAAATAAAAGTCGAATTACTGTACTATCCTTTGAAGCGGAGATTTCCGTTACCTTCTGGAAAAAAGTAAGTAATGAATTATAATATATTGTGTGATTTAGCTAAAACATTCAATAATCTGTTACAGGGCAAATCACTTGAATCAATCATACTTGATTTCCTTCTGTTTTAATAATTGTTTATTGTTTATGCTAGTTTATGCGTTCAGTACATGTTTCTCATATAACTTCCATATGCTTTCGAGTCAGTAATGTTCCACCCTTGAACCGTAATTGCAAAATAATTTGCCACTCAAGCCAGGACGTTTTTAGGAGATTAAAGATGTCCATATTAAATTCTCATATGAACCGTCTTAATTCAATCTGTAAAAAAGTTTCAACCTCAGGAGGAATCCCACTTTATTAGCTTTTTGTGATTGTCGGCATACGGTCGGTCGACGGATTGGAGTACTGCAAAAAGAAAACCAATTTGAGCCCACCGGTTGAAATGGCGATACACACACGCCAACCGTACCGTGCAAAGATAGCAGTAATCGCACACGTGGGAGCCGGGATCACCGGTCGTGGTCAATAGGTTTCAAGTGTACGAGGTACTCAACTGCCGCTGTCCGATTTATTATCATCCTTCGAGCATCCTTTCTCTCCCCGAGCGCCTTTCGCCTACGGAAAGGGTCACAAACTCTCAACTTCATTAACTAAATGGGAATGATTCCATCTTCCGTAATCCACTTAATTTATATGGACAGCGAGTCCAGAATCAGGTACCGACACTCCAGCCAGCTCCTGCCGGCAGTTTGCAGTATTTCGAAGTCGAACCAAAGCGCATGCCGACGCGTACAAGATCGCACTCCAGTATCCTCACCACGAGTGGCCTCCGTCGGATTGTGCGGTTGTAGATTTTGGGGGATTTTAGAATAAACGGTTACAGCCAGGTGCACGAGACGATAAATATCTTCGCTTTCGGCCGACGCACGCAACGGCTTCCGGCGGTTGGGATGGAGGAGCCATAAAGTGTCCAACGCAACCAAACGATGTGAGATTAAGGCGCAAGTGGACAGCCGGCTCCGTGACCGATATGTACGCTCGTGGTAGATAATATCTTTCGCCGAGGAGCTTAAGCAGATCGACAGCAAAATGGACGACGTGAGTGCGTTGAGTGTGTATTAATCACTTTTGATTAATTACGTTTTAGGGCTTTGGGGATTCGTGTTTTTCGCACTGTCGGTGGTCGGTTTATGGTCGTGCGGTAGACAGGACATCTTCCGTCGTCAGGTAAGAACAACCTAGCATTCGCCTTACTAGTACTAAAGCAGTCCCACGAGCTGTTGTGACATAATAGCGGCTATATTTATTCCATGCTTCTTGATAGCACAGCCGCGCGATTCACGCGATGTAATGTATGTAACCAGTTTCTTATTCGGTATGGTGGTTATGGTTATTATTCGGCATTCAAACGGTAGCTGAAATAACTTAAAAATACGGTTCACAAAAACATCGCAATCCTAAAGGGAAGAGTTGTGTTAATAGAAACCCCCCATCATAATATTCCGATCGGTGTACCTTTTTTTTTGGGATTTCTCTGTTTTTCTCGACACATGGGATCAATTCATAACACAACGTGTCAGAAAACATACAGTTTCATTATCTCGATCGGATATGAAGAAGTAAAGAAGTTACATACAACAAAACCTCGAATAAGCATCAAGTAAACAAATGGGAAAAGATATGGGTAAAGTGGAAATTCGAATAAGAGAAGGACAAGAAAAATAAGTACCTAACTCAAACCTAATGAGAGAAAAAATAGCTTGGATTGAAGTGTGTAGCTTGGAGCGTAATGAATATAATTGCATGTAGAAAAACATGAAATTCTGTACACTCAAGAATAAAGAATGCACAGCAAAATGCAAACGGCTATCGAATATGCAAATGCTATTGGATAAAGATGCTAACAAAATCGAAACAAGTGCACATTCAAATTGACAGCACATCGTTTTGATATTTCTTTCAAAAAAAAATTAAAATCTGATAGATGGTGGAAAAATTGATAAAATGCATAGCACATAAAACTGTAAAAGAGAATCAATAGACAACCATAACGAACACTTTTTCATCCCGATTCTTCGATGAATTTTGGTACGCATCAAACGAATTTGTCGAACAGGGTTTATGATCATTTTGTTTAGAATAAGGAGTGTTTTATGTAATAATAGATCCCTGAAAACTTTTAAGTGAGCCCACAAGGCAGATTTGCAAATCAATGCCTTTCAGCAATTTTCAGTAAGTATCCCATCTCATCAACATAAATATTGTTGATACATAACTTAGGTGTAGGTAAACGTTGATTTCTTATTCGGATTTTATCGAGTATTTTATGAATTCCATTTTGTTTCAAAGCACGTTTTATCTCTTTTGCTTAAGAAACAATATTTAACGTACACGTAAACCCCCCACCATTGGCCTTTAAAAGTTGTAACATACATAGTTTGGAAATAGTAAATAAACGAATATAGTGAACACTGTTTACGAAACGAAGGAAATCGGTGTGCATGTATGAGTATGTGAGCGTTTGTGCAATGGTGTTATTTTTTTACTTGGCGTGACAAAAATACGGTAGAATAGTGCAGAAATACACAACGTCAAAAATTTGGTAAAAGTGCGTTTTTACAAAAATCAGTGCGCTTTCACAGGTGCAGAGAGAACACGAGTTGTTTCGAGTGCATTTATTGGTGCAAATAGTAATGATAATAAAGGTAGCGGCATATAGAAACGTACGGAAAACTGTGGACATCGAGCAAAATTCAAAAATAGTTGCACACATATGCCTGCGATGAAGGCAAATATTGCATTGTTTTTGCAATGGTTGTAACCGAAAGAAAACTAAACGAAAGTTTTAACTCCGAAGAAAAATACAACAAAACTTGCTTCACACTGCACGACAAAAATCAGCCGGTTTTGAAACATAACACAAAAAAAATATATGTGCGGTGCGAGTAACAAAAAAAAAAATGGTGAAAAACGGAGCAAAACGCAGCCCGAAACATATTCGTCAACATCGTGGCATGCATTCGGGGTCGGGTAGGGAAAACTGGTCATGGTGGGTTGGCCTTTGGGAGGATGGGTGGATGGGTAAAACAATTGTAGATATTATTAGTAGGTGATGTGTTCCACAAAACAACACAGCTTGGAGTGGTACGCCTGGCAGCAAATAGTTAAAAATAGAATAATGTAGGTACAATATACACTTATGTCGTGGATTGTCCGTAACTGTCGAGGGACGTTATTGAAATCAAGAAGAAAAAACAAAAAGAATGGGTGCTCTTAACGCGGTGTTACGGTGCGAAAAATGTGACATCTAGCTAACGGGCAATTGAACAGACAATTCAATTGGAGGCAGGAAACATTGCTATTCGTGTGAATTAATACAACCAACAAGAGGTGCGAACAAGGGTGCCTTGCCATGTAACAAACATTTTACTGGTGCGAGACGAAATTTGATATTGATTGCAAAGAGACAAGAGATTTGAAATATACAAAAAAATACAAGATACAACGCCACTGTAGGTGCATATTTGAACGCTATAAACTGTAATACTGCACATATTGTTATTTAATGAAAACACACTAGCCAAATAGAAATAAGTTTGAATTTACCGTTTCCAGTTAGAGAAAAATAAAAAAAGCCCGCGTTTGGCGTGAGCACCTGAGTGTAGTTGATATCGCGAGGAGTAAAATCGAGAAGGTTATCAAATTGGGACGAAGGGTTAAGTGTCCTTGTTCGCTGGCTGAAACAATAATTTATGCAGTAATGCACCATATTACGCACTTCTGTTCAAATGAGAATCATAGTGTCGCAATAATATGCCGATTTGTTTTATATATTGAACATTTAAATAAATTTAAACGAAAACTATAGCATGTTAAACGTTGAATGCTTGGCTGCATTCAATTGACAATTGACTTGACCTTAAATATTTCTTGTTTTTATCATCTATTAGTACGAATGTGTTGATTTTATAAGCATACTCATTCTGACCAATGATCGGGGTCTTCACTTTAGTAACATTATTTTGGAAATTAGCTCTAAGAAACAGAATGTTATCAGAGAGCAAATCATAGTAGATGTTTTCATCGTCAGATAATAAAAGAGACTGTCGTGGTATCTTCTTAAAGAAAACGACTACATGTCGGAGCCTACTCGATGTCACAGTTGTAGTGCGCTTAAGTTCTTTCGGAAAAGTTACCTGTGGAACACGCGATTGGTTAAAAATGCTCTGCTGGGCAATCCAAGACGTATGAATGATTTCAGCGTTCTACTGAGCTTGGGCTTTGCAAGGGTAAATGTTTACTAATGTGATTAATTTTTATTAATTTCGCTGTTTGAGCTTTCGATGGGACGGCTACCTTCTTGCCTTTCTGTGATCTCGCCGATCTCTGCCTTGGCCTGGAAATCTGCCGAGGGCACGGTGTGCGCGGTAGATTCGCCGTCATTACCGGGACCGAAACCGAAGCCCGGGGCACCGAAATACGCCACGGTTGAAAGGGGATACAGGTTTTTAATGTATTCATTGAAACGGTTACGGAACAAATTAATTTTCTCGCCAGGGACCTATTTGAAGTCAAAATGGCGTGCAACAGGCTTGCGCGGGTTGTGGAAGAGATTGCGCGACTGCGAGTGGACGGTTGGAAACGGTGCATGATGGTCCTGAGTAAATTTAATGCGTTGCTTGAGCGCGTGGGAGACCGAAGGGACTACGGCGTTACGTTGCGTTTATTTGTACATAACTTTTTTCCAGCTCTCCTCCGGCTTCGTGTGTATTTGCACTCGCATTTCGGAGTGTTTTTCAAACGGCCCAAATTCGGCATACGGGAACGGTGCCATCAAGTTTTTGAAGGACGATGAGCAAAACGGGCGAATATAAAAATCTTTTTAATTCGCACAGCGCGTGCACTGAATCAAAAAGTCACTCACCGTCAAACGAAGCGTTCAGGTAACAGTGTCATGCAATTACTCCGCCGAGCGCTCCATTCTCATCCCTAACGGTTCCCGCAGGAGTCATTAAACTTTAAAACAAATTCCGAAACAGAAAACTCGGCGGCAGAATTCAATACCCCGCCGCCAACCCGCCTGTATCCTGTGTCCTGTGGCTCAGACCCAGCCGAAAAATTCAAGCCACCTTCCTCCATCAAGCATCGTCCGCCGTGGAAACGAGTGAGTGAGTGGAATAAAGGGGAGGGGAGAAATTGAAAAGTTAAGCCATACGAAAATTAGGTTCCTTAAATTAACCTACTGTGCTGAGGTAGCGTCAGCGCGACGGACAAGTTGGGAGTGCCTGTTCGACCAAGAGGCAGTGCCTTAGTGGACGATTTCGAGTAACCTTTTCTGGACGATTAAAAAGGATTTCTACTGCACAGTATACAGTAGGTTTTCCTAGCCGGGGTGGGAGCTGGGGCAATATGGCCGTAGCGAGGCGAGAACGGATAAGGCATTAATGATTTTCGGTCCAAATGCCATCAAAAGAAGCCCGGCTTAGGATAGCCTTCTAAGCTTCTAAGCCCACGCTAAGAGGGATGTCGTCGAGCTAGCTAGCTCCAAAACATAAAGTTTTCTCGTTCTGTTACATGGAATTGCACCGCTTCAGACGATCATTTCCGGTCAATTTGCATTCCGTCGTATGTATGTGCCCAAGCGTGGACCAGAATGAGTATGCTTACTTAGGCAACCGGGAAGAAAATCATACATCGTGTAATTTTGAACGACAACTAGGCTCAGTTTTACGTTGATTTAATATCAAAACGAAAGAAACCTATATCATGGCAAAACCTGCTAGTTAGTTTCAATATTGATATTTGAAAAGTTAAAAAAAAACATATTAACGTTTAATTAATTTAGATTGATTTCTTAAATCAATAGGAGTACTACTAAAATCCAAGTATTTATAGAAACAGATTAACGTTGATATGCATTTAATCAAGGTGTTTATGGGGACGTCTTAGCTTAAAACCAAAAATCAAATAAAAAGTGATTGTCCATCGAACGTTGTCGAACACGCTCTGCAAGCACACACACTGTTGGTATTGTGACACAATTAGTATGATGATTCGGGTGCTAGTGTTTATCCAGTGTAACTCCGATGAAGCTATAGGAATCAAAATCAAAATAGAGTGCGTCTAATGAAAATGATCAAAGCTACTTAAATGTCGGTGGAATAGGTCATGGGTTATTTTTTTATATCAAAATGCAAATTTGTAAAAAGACTTCCTCGCTGCAGTAAAATAGTTTTTTCTCGTGATTGAGCTATTTAAAAAATATTAGTTATTCGATTGAGCGATCAACCTTCAAAATACAAAAAAATGGTTAGTTGCAGTTTTCGTGTTTGCTGGAACGGTTGGTTTTGGTGAGTGTTGTGTGTTATCTGTTGATTGATAAGTTTTGGCTTCATTGAGAAACCAGTGCAGGTGTGTCTTGATTAGCCGTGGGCCGTTCAGTGTGAGCTGTCGTGATTCTGCACCGCGCACAGCCTTGACGTGGGCAGTAGATGCTTGTGTCGGTAGAGTTGTGTACATAAACCGGATGTGGGTAAAACGGAAGGGAGAAAATCTAGCATATGGTGCAATACATACCGTCTTCGTGAGTGCGAACCGTGTACGGGTACGACCGAGGTCCGTCGCCAACGGAAGTTCCGGCGAGGACCCAGATCTTGTACTCCGTCCAACGTTTCAGCTCGTCCAGGACGATGTTGGTCGAGTTGAGGGTCGTTACCGTGGCCTCGCTATCCGATCGCCCTACCTCGACGAAGAACACCTTATAATAAACTATGGCTCCATTCGATCGTTCGACCGGTGGTGGCAGCCAGGACACGTTGATCGTGGTTGGGCTTGTGGCTTCGACAGTTACATTACGAGGCGGTGCACCGGGTACTACGAGTTGGTCAATGGTCAGGCATTATTGTTGGTGCAGTATAACGCAAAATCATAGCGATAATTTGAAAACCGAAAAGATAAAATAAGAAAAAAGAGAAAAAAGAAAATTAAATCATACATGTTGGCAACCAAATCAAACTAACTTACATTACTTAACTAAACGAATAAAACTCCAAGAAAAAATCTGTAGAACACTTAAATTAACGATAACGGCCAATGAGTGTTCACTGTTGAATTACATTTAAAACTATGAACACGTCACGGATCCTTATAGAAATAACAAAATAAAATTAATTTTCGTAAATTCCAAGGTATTGATAAACCCAAAATCCAACAACCAAAGAAGGAAACACAATAAATGCTAATGGTGCATCGCTATGCTGGTACAATTTTTCGATCGTTCATTTATGGTTGTCCCTTTTGTAGCGTAGAACAGTGTGCAATAAGCTGCTAGTGCACTAACTTTCTTTCGAATGCATGTCCTATCTGAACAATATTTATTAGTGGGTGTGCAGTAAAGTGCTTACGAACTGTTGTATCATACACATTTAATGGTGCGCTTTAAACGGAAAAAATTGAAACAGAGTGCTCGTTTGGTGCAGAACAATTATTGAGAATAAAACGACAAGGAAGACTCAAAACGAAACGTTAATGCAGAACGGAACTAATCGATAAAACATTCAGTGAAAACTCATACGAGGTGAAATTGTGTGGTGATGTGATGTCTCTTCGTGATGCAAAGCAAGGCTATTGGCTTGTGTGCTGAATGCGAAAAGCTATTGTATCTCAAAGCGTAACGCAACGATAGGAAAGCGTTAAAACAGTTCAAAAATAGTTTTTTTTTCGATTGTACATTTCCAAGAAAAATTAAAAAGTGAAATGTAACATTTGGATGGATTGGGACATGAGTGCAACAATTTGCTAGCTACATACGGTTCATGCACTATAGACGAGTTTATGCCTTTTTATAATAGAATCTTATTTTTTAAATACAAGCAGCGAAAGTAAAAAATGTTATGCTCATGTTAAAAATAATTTGAAATGCGAAAAAATACACCAAACGAAGGTACGGAACAAACCAAAAGTGAAATCAGTTGATTCCTTTAAACAGGGAAAACAAAAACATTTCAAACAATTATGATGGTTAAAAAGCAAATTAAAAGTGCGATGTATTGGTAGGGATGCAACAAAAAGTGGAGCAAAAGGCAAACGGAAACGAAGCAAAAAATTAATCAAACGAAAAAGGCTTATTAAATTTATCTTTAGGATTGTATCACCTTTTAAACAATAATTTAAAAAGGAGTATTAATAGACGGGTAAATTATACTCAGTCACCTTGGACGAACGGAGGGAAACAAAAGTAAGCTCGGAATTGTGATTAAAACATTGTGATAAAATATAAAAAAAAAACACAGCGCAGTAAACAATCTTCGATAGAAAGCGGATGTCCTCAGTTTGTACGTTACCGAACTATATAATACGTACACGATTCGGTAAACAAACCCGTGTCGCACGTTTCCGCATGCTGCTCCAGCATAATATATGGTGAATTATTGTATATGCAAACGTGAATTTTCATAAGCAACGTCTGAACTGATTGTACGTTCCTGCAGTTCAAATGCATTCAAACACACATAAGTTAGACATTTCATATGCAATTTCTCTCGTGTAATAAAGGGGCAATGTTAGTGCGCGAAATATATCAGTGTTTTCATACAACTGAACACTGGGAAGTGGTTTTTTGAAAATCACGAAAAAACTACGGGGGCAAAAGAGTAAAAGCATAAAACATCATCAAACCATACCATCTATCTGGCTGCAATCAAGGCACCAATGCGGCGAAGGCTTCGCTTTAATAGTAGTATCTTATGGCTACGCCTGTCATGGAGCGATTACCTACGTTGCATTCTATTGTGAGTGTGAAAATTTATTTAACTTTTGTAGAAATCACACACCAACTACGCAGCACTATCATCTGAATTGTTTGTATCAGTATGGCTTGGTAATACGGGTCAAGTTATAAGAGTGAGATAAAGAGGATATACTTCTGATGGAGTGTACAGATTTATTTGTTTTTACCAAATGAGATCTTTTGCGTATCCACTGAATGGTAATTGGGAAAAATTTAACGAAGGAATTATTAAAACAAACATCATATAAAGATGCGAGGTGGCGTTGGTAAAACAGTTTAAAACAAAAATGTTAAAGTAAAAGCAAACAAAACGAAGAAAAACAGTTTAAATAAAATAAAACTACATAATTGAAACCGACACACCACCAGAAAAGAACAATAAAACTTTAAACAAAAAAAAAACCGTTTTAAATGAAAGATGAGCAACATGCAGATAAAAAATCCGTCCCGTATTCGCAGCAGTCCCAAATAAACAAAAAAGAAGCAACCGATTCATAAAATTTGATTGCCTGTATTTAATTAAACCTATCCCTGGGCAAAGTGGATGGATGATGTGGTGGGTAGTTGGATGCGGACGCGAAATGTGAATGGATGATATTTTTTTATAAATGCGTCTAGTAAAGACGAACGACAATGAGTTAAAGGGCTGATGAAACATGGTGAGTGGAAATACAAGAAAAAGCCAACCTCTTCTACTCAGCTACCACGGGGCAAGAAAATAGATGATTTTGAAAAACGAAAAGGTAACGACGATAAGGACAACTAGCTTGTACGACAGGCTCTAGCGAGGAGAGGACAAGGCAACGAACACCATTGATGTGCAATTATTGAACGCTTAGCGAAGAGTTAAAGTGTACGTGGTGAAAATGTGTAATACCAAAAATATATCGAAACTCGTAGAGATGGAATGAATGAGGAGAAAAAAAAGAAAGATTGAAAACAATATCGAGCGCAAAAACGGAAGGACATGTGGAAAACGATAAGGGAGCGGCAACCTCAAGGGACCGGACATGACCAAGGTAGGATAGAGCGAGCATTCGATGGTTTGGGGAAATCAATGTTAATTCTGTTTTGTTTTCCACGGTAGTTAATTAACGATTGGCTATAGACACATTTTTAACTGGTCTACCGTACTCGCTTAGTGCCAACAAGTATCTTACGGACAACGACGACAATCGATGCTTTCCTTTCCTTTTGAGTATTTTTTGTGCCGGGCTTCGCTTCATTCAAAGGAGACTCTATCGTGTCGTTCCTTTCCTGAATGATTCCTGTTTCCGGTTGGAATTTATTTAATTTCTATCAGCGTGGCCATGGATTGTGCGGATGCATGAGTGTTTGTTTGCATTTCGATGCAGCTTCTGCGATTGGCAAACGATCCCGAAAAGAGCATAAGCAAAATATAAAACAAAACCACCCACCCGTCGCTACGCTCGAAGGCGAATAGGGGAGATAGTAACGGCCGAGTTTGAAAAGAATTTTTGCACCCACCCGAAACTAACGGTGGGTCGGGAAAATAACGACGAATCGAAATCTTATTTATCGACCATCAGCATCGTCTCGCGTTCGTCCCGGTGATCCCCAACCGCGGTACCAAGGCGAACGAGAAAGAGGTCTCAAAAAAGGGTTAGGTAGTTTATGAAAATATCTTTCCCTTTTTTAATTAAATTTTCAAAGTACACTGGCACGCGGAATCAGTACGGCGGCGCACAGTTAGGCAAATTAATAACAAAAAGACGAAAATGAAAACGCTCGCAAGAAGGGAACGTTTCGCTTTTATTCTTTGTTGCGGAGGATAAAAAAAGCAAATCCAAATACAAGTTTCTGCGCAAAACAAAACAGACGCAAAGAACAACCTCCGGAACCCAAAAATCATACACTAGAAATTTTCAGCACGAATTATTGCGCGAAAAAGGAATCCTCAAAAGTTAGGGAAAGTGCAAAACACAAACGAGCACACTCACACACCCGCACCTCCGCGGTCCAGCAGATAAACACTGGGTGGATTTCCGCATCCGTACAATGGAAAATTAAAATAAAATCAAATCAAGTATACGCCCGAAAGGCCCAACCCGTGCGATGGAAACTTAGTCACCCTCGATGGACGGTGGGGCGAGGGCTGTGTACAAAAAAAGGGCCGAAAATACTTCGTTTTTTTCGGCTACCCGCCCAGCTTTCCAAAGACCGGATTCTTGCGGGGATTTGCACAGAGCAGCAAGCAAAGCGGGTATAGCTTGTGTCGCAATTTCGCGGGGAGCGTTTGTTTGTCTTTCTTTTGGGGTACTTTTAGCGTAAGACTATTCTCCATTCTGCATTTTTGTATTTTGTTGTGCATCGTCTGCGACACGCGTGGCCTTGGCCGTACTGGTAGGTGAACAAATGAACTTCCGGCACAGAGGCAAAGGACGAACATTATCCCCGACACTTAGTGTGCAGTTTTGCCCAGGCAGGGTCTTCTTCCATGATGTATTATCTCCCGCAGATGGACGAAATCCAAAGTCCTCGAAGCCCCGAGAGAGCACTGTTTCCTTGCCTTTTGTTGGTACGCTGTTTAATAACTTGCACACGCGCTTTCTGTAGCCGATCCGGTCCGGTTGTCATCGCGCCCGGTAGGAACCGATCGAATCACCTGCCAGACCGGATAGTGCTTGGAGTTGGGCGTGTAGTACAGAGCGACCGGAGGAACCGCTTTCTGACCCTCTTCCGATTTAACTTTCCCCATGCTGTCTGTCGAACACCGTAGAATCTCATTTCCGCCGTACCCAAAATAGGCGACGAGATCAAATAAGATCCCAATTTTCCTCTTAACACTATAACCTGGAGCATTCGTTTGATCGAAGGTAGTAGCACCCCGATCGACGGAAATCGTGAGACAGAGAAAGGTGAAGTAACGCTTGTGAAAAGGTTGCACTTACCGTACTGCTTGGTGCGCACCGGGATCGGCGGGGTGGTGGCACCCTCGCCGCGCTGGGACCTCGCCGACAGCCAGAAGTAGTAGAGCGTGTCCGGGTAGAGGCTGCTCAGGGTGTAGGTTTCGGTGTTCGGAATTCGTCTGCGCAGTGGAAGAGTGGAAAGTTAAAGAGCGGGTGTGCCGGAGGGAGGGGGAGAATGAAGAATTTTAATTTGAAATTAATATTAATAAATTTTTGTTTCACCTGGCGACCCACGAATATTGGACGAATTATTCGGGTGGGGATGGGAAAGCAACACTGGATGGAACGCAGGGCTAGGACCTGAAGGTACTGATGGAAAATAAATGGCGAGTAGTGGGATGAAACTCATTTTCATAAAACACTGCCCTTTTGATTCGGCCTCCGCGGCAAGGGTTACGCACCCTCGAGAATGTTTCAGCCAGCGAGAGCATAAAAGAAGGCAAACGAAAAAGTGCCAGTGAGAGGAAACAATTTCCCCCTCCGCCAGCTCGGTGGCGCGATCCATATTTTCCGTGCGTCCTTGAACATCGAGGCCTTTGGTGAGACTCATTCACAGAAGCGCCAAAACTCAAGCCGCCGGCGGAAGCCCACCAAGAAATGGATGGATGTATATTCATCGGACACACGCAACTAAAAAAGTTAATGTTTGCCATTATACATCCTGTTCAGCTTTGGTTTCAGACCCTTTGGTAGGCGATTGGTTTTAGAAAGCTGATCATTTTTGCTCTGCCTTAGGGGGTACTAGTGGCCTATTGCGAGCACGAGTACACGACGGCAAAAATATGGCCAACATGAACGCATTCTGACGCAACACACAGAAAACAGTGGTAAATTATGTATGTTACGACATTTTCAGCGAAAGAACAGCTTTCTTTCCATACACTCTACCAAACTCGCGACGTTATGGTCCGACAGGTTGTGTGTGAGATTAGCAGTAATATTATCATAAACATTATAATTTGGCGGTAATGAATGTGTTCGGCAATCGTTGCCGCGCGATGGAAACGGATCGTGTTCGTCACAATTAATAAATAATCTTACTTGGCAAGCGTGACAGTATTTCAACCGTACCGTACCGGTCCCAAACACGGTATCGACTTGTTAAAATGCCAATACATTTCGCGCTCTTAAGTGCCGGTACGCGGTTTTTGAAGCGGCTTATCGGGAAGGTTTCGCTGTCGAGTTCGATAAATTTCCAGTAATTCATGTTGACTTAATGAACAACGTGACGAAAGACAAGCATTACATGGTGGGACGTAAATATCGTTTAATGTTTAAATTATTCACAGCATTGGCCAAGAACGCAAAAAGAAGAATCGACCACTAAAGCTGGACAGGATTAAGACATTGCTCACGGGTGGGTTATTTTTTTTTGTAATGGGAATGTAAGAAGAGGTGGTTTTGTGTTCTTGTTAAAATAACCGCCATGGGTCATTACTTAAATGAAACAAACCATGCCTTCCATATGGCATATTTATTTATTCCAGTATAAGCTACTTATCGTAATCTGTTAAAAGGTTCGGATATGGACGTAACGAGTTTATGTGATTTCTGTTAGGAAAGATCGTTGTTATTTAAATGGCCGCAAACATACGCATGATAACAAAAAAGGCATTCAAAATGGAAACATTATTTTTTGCTTGATGAACGTAAAAAACTAGAATAAATATGATTGGTTTTTTTCTACATGTAAAGTTCCACTCCGTAAATATTTTTGTTGAGAGTGTTTTACCCCGTTTTTGCAACAATGGACCTCAATTGCGCACTTGACAACGTCCGGGGGAGAAATACGGTTAGTATGGCACAAGTGCAAAAAAATTGTTGAAGCGACATATGAAAACTAGCGGAAAGTACACTACATAAATGACACTGAAGGCAACCGAGTAGCGACAAAAAATCCCACGCCTCCCGGCGTTGGAGTTACCGTGAGTACTGTTGCAGTTTTAAAAACAGCACAAAAAACAAGCAATAGTACCAAACAGAAACAACCCGACGCCACGTGACAGCGGTGGAAGCGTGCACTCATTTTCACTCTCTTCTAAAGTACCGTGCTGCACTAGTGTGCGGGGTACCAATATTATTCAATAATTTAAATTTCAAATTATCCCACTACTAATATACCGTCAGTGGGAAAAGCCGACCACCAGTCAGGACCAATTGGGCTTTCCGGCGCGGCCTTTGATCGCATTCGGAGCCGGCTTCGACTGTGCTTTCGGTGGAATGGCCCCGTGTTGACATTAGTTTGGCACCCCGTAGTGCACAGACAGATGACGTCCACCTCGAATAAATGTCCTCCGGATAAAACTGCCGAAACAGTACCGAAGGCCCGGTGTGGGTGTGGGCCCTGCCATTCGGCCGTGGGACTGTTATTGTTACCATTTTTCGGTGGATGGTGCACTAGTTGACAGACGAATCGCGGCGCAGGCGGCCGGTCGCCCGTCTACACCGGCACCAACAATAACAACAAACAAAACAAGTACATCCACTAAACAGTTATCAAGTGCGCTATTGTTATGACTGCTATTCATCCCAATCGCGGAGGCCGGAAGCGTGGGAAGTGGATGCTGCTAACGCTGGGCACCGTCGAGGCAGCGGCAGGGACTGTGCCCCGTTCCGTCGGAACCATGAACATTCGCCTCAGTAAATCCCGACGAAGAAGTCACAAGGGGGCCCGGAACAATGGAATGGGTTGGGATGGGTCTTGGGGGAAAGCACGGGGGTTCAGAAGGGGAAACATATACATACTGATGATGCTGCTCGTTTGCATAAGTGTCATTCCAGTAGAGCTCGTAGTGTACGATGTTCTCGCCCGAGTGAGTCGGCCGGGACCATTGCAGGGTGACAGCTGTTTCGCCAACATCGGTGGCGCGAAAGTTGCTCGGCTGCGAGGGAACGCCTGCAAAAAACAAACCAAAGGGAAAGTGGGAATGAGTAAGAGAATGAAGAAAAAGGATGACACACACAGAAAAAAAACAAGTTCCAATGCAATAGGCTTTACGCGCAAGAGCAGGAGGAAAACGGGATGGAGTCGGTGATTGTGAAAAAAAAAATCGAGTGTCAGCACACCAACGAATGGAGTAAGCACCGCTAGTGTCATCCTGGTGTCATTGAATGTGGTGTGCCGCTCGAGAGGGCACGATGAGCGTGGCTCGCCAACGCCATTTACGTGGCGCTAGTGGTTGCCATGGAATGGTCGGTGGTATCGGAATGAAGGGAATCAAGCAGGACCCAGAAGGGTGGGAAAACTGTCTGGCAAATGTTGGGTGGAGTTGGGTGTGAATGAAGAGCGAAAACATTTGGTTGTAATTTGCATATGCATAAACATGCTGCATGAATGTTTGATAGAAAACAATTTAATTACATCGAGATTATCGCCGGTTTCGATGACAATTTGTGATTCCATTTTCAACACTACCACCGGGTGGCGTAAGCTTGTTTTCTGATTTAGATACCAGTTTAAAGCTTAACCAAATGTAAGGGGACGGGTGTCATTGTTTGCCAGATGGCTGAGCCGGTGGTTCACGTGCAGTTCGTTAAGGATTCTTGATGATAATGTGACTTTTTTCAGTTGCTTCGTTTTCCATCATCTCTGGCTATCGGTTAATATTTGACAAACACTTTGATTCTAAATATCACAGCTGCACCAGTGTAGCCGAACAAATAAGTTCGAGTGGTGAAATAGTAGTTTAACATTCAAGAAATTTAAATTTCTGATACAGAAGAACAATCAGAGCACCTTCAATCAAACTCTGAATTAATTGTTTGAGAATACCGGGTTAAATTTGATCAGATGATATTTTAAAATGTTGTACAGCTTCAATAATTGTGTTGTTTTAAAATCACAAGATTGTATAGTATAAACATAAACCGTTTCTAACTCTATGTAAACAACTGGCTTCTAGATAATTTCCAACTACACTCCCAAACTTTCACCAATCCAAACTAAACATGTTCACATGATGGTAGTTTAATACTTCTCTTCCGTACTTGTCAATTGACAACAAATCTTGTATTTTTATTTATATCGAGAAAACTATGCAATGATCAGTCGGAAAAATAGTATACAACCGTGAATCATAGAAAATAGTACTGGTACTTTTCTCTTTGATTCAGTTAGATAGAAGATCCGATATCCGACAGTAACAGGATTCGACATGATAAACTCGATGTTTTGTTGTAGTTAATGGAAGTTTGGACACGGTTTGGGAATGTTCACTTTAAAATGAGATATTTGGTTAATTCGTGAATGTGTGCTTACAGTTAGTAATTGTCTAGAAGCAACAGGCAGTTGTCTAAATACGGATTTAGAAACGGTATAAGCATCAAGTTCACACATCGCATTACGTTAGTTATGCCCTTGATTATGAATTCGATAATGAATTGTCTGGCAATATAAATAAAATAAAAATAAAAAATAAAATTTAATTTTGTTGATGGTTCTTTAATTTTGCAAAGCTTAAACGTGAAACAGTACTTCTTAAAAACACGGTTGCTCTAAAGTAAAAAAAAATCATTTAACGTTACTTGATTAACTTGACAACTTCGTTTATTATTCGTTGTTTTTTGCATTCTTACGGGCATCATTATAATGAGCTGTTGCTGTTGCATCATTTTGCATTGAAAACCATTAAATTAAACGAACACTGGCGCTGCAATCAAGCGGCACTGCTGTGTCTGCAGTTTCACAGAGCCTGTCCGTTAAGTTTATTAGTTAAACCCGGACCGCTCTGGTCTGAGTTCAGCGATGAGCCCGAGATTGTAACACTTTCGCTCGGAAAGCTTGCCTCGCGAATGCGAAGGGAAGTAGCAAAAGATAGTGTGAGATTGATTTGAGCGCAAAGTTAAATTGAAATAACTTTTGTACCGCTGCGCGAAGACAATGGAAACCGGCGACGAAAATGGCAAACCTGCTCCTTGGCAGCAACATTAAACTGCTCCGTGATGCTGTCATTATGCTCTCGTTTGCAGCGGGGAACGTGAATAGCTTGGCGGCCCTAAAAAAGTTACTCCACCGCGCCATGTTTCTTGGCATTGTGTGCCTTATTATAGAACCGTCCCTGCTTGCATTCCCAACGGTACGGGATCCTCAAAACGGACCCGAAACAACGAGGGACAGTACGATGGAACCTAGAAAGATGAATGGCTGTACATTACTGGTGACATTTGGCGGGTTTTTACCGTTGTCAGTGCGAACAGTAGCGAGAGAGAAACCATACAATTTCAAGAAAATAGTGAAACTTTCCTGGACGGAAATCAAATTAGCTTCCCGGGTGGTTTTAGCCACACCAGCTGTCAAACCGGATACCGCCCGTCCCGATCCAAGCGGTGAACAGGAGTAAGGATTTAGTGCAATCTGCTTAATTGAGCGTAAAGTTGATTCTATTTAACCGTGCTGCCGGGTACAGTGTCAAAGTTCTTCTACTGTCGGTGCTGCTGCGACTCGTTATTATGTGTCGCTTGCAGCAAAGCATCAAATCATTACTCCGCATTCCTGAGATGCAGCTTCAAACCACTTGCTACGATCCCGCACGCTACGACCCCTCCTAGTGGCAACGTGCAGTGCAAAAATTTTCTGGCATACTGATAGCGAAACTTACCTTGCTGGGCTTTAACCTGTACCGGATTGGACAGTGGACCAGCCCCCATGGACGTGAATGCTTGGACGCGAATTGTGTAGATTGCATGCGGGGTCAATTCCGAAATAGTCGTCATGTCGTTGGTTTCCATCTGCGAGTCCCAGGACGCCTCGGGTTGGTTTGGGTTAGTGGTGTAGTACACTTTGTAGGCCTGCAGAAATGAAAGGATATTATTATGTTACAGGCTCCATGTCGCTATATCGGATCGCTATACAGGGTCGTTTATTTATTTTCAGAAGGTGCTTATCTTCCAAAATTAGTTGCCTCTGTTTTAATGCAGAATAATTGTATCATTTATCCATCAACAAATATCAACAAATTTCTGTGGCGTCTAGCCGCTAAAAATTAACCTTAATGATCGTATTAATCAACAAACCCATAAAACGTTCATTACGCCCAAGTCACTACATTTACCACCGTAGGTAGGTGCTGGCTATTATCAGATACATGTATCGTGGAACGTAACCCCGATGCGGGCCCAGGCCTCTTACAGTTGACCGGGTATGCTCATCGATGGTCATGTAAAATAACATCAAATTGCATTAATAATTCACCGTTAATTACGCTGAAACATCTCATAAATTATTCGCGGCGTAAGCGTGAGCCTTCCGAGGTCGTAGCTCTACACTCGATACAATAATTGATAGTTCGTTATCTGTTGTTTGGCCACGTGATGGACAGCAGTAACATGACCGTGGTAACAAAACCAGTAGTAAGGGCAAAATCCTAACGCACCATCCGCATGATGGGTGGTCATTTTCATTAGGAGTAAAATATTGCATTATTTAATTTCCACCGCAGAAGAATGCTGCGGTGCGATCAAAGAATGGTATTTCGGCTGATCTACTGTTGCAGGACGGAATAGAACCCATTGACATACTTAAAATATTTAACGAAAGTCAGCATTCCGATTGATGTTGACCTGAAACCGGGGTACTTCAACATATTTATTATATTCCGCCAGATGTTCTTTTTGAATGATGATGAATGTTTAAAGAAGCGTATTTTGGCATGGTTTCTTTATGCTGATTATACGAAACGCATGTACATACTTAAAAACCTCATCTATTAAGCCCGAGCCGGACGAAGAGCAAAAATACGTTTATACACTGTTTCTGACTCCATCTAAACAGCTGGCTGTTGTGTAACGACCCCTTGTACGGTCACACGTAATATAGTACTTTTCTTTCACCTATCTGTTTCGGACCCACTGAGGCGCGTAAAATGAATGTTAACACCGTGAACGTCAGTGAAACAATCAGCCCCGTTTATTCGTATCCTATGGTTCTTATAGTCTAAAATGTCCCGACTTCGACGCACACCAACAAATCCTTATCCTCAACTCTTCACGCATACCACCCCAATCCGTGCTACGATCCTCCCCGTTGTCTCCCCCAGTATCCCCCCAGTACCCGTTGAGAGCTTCGACGCGTTCCGATCGTCCGTTCTCCCATCGTGGGCGGGACTCTGCCGCCGTTACCCGTGATGATCGTGCTGTGTTGCCGTTCTATCTACCTGCGTCGTTTAATCATCCGTGGGGTGAATAAACGAGCATTGCGAGTCCTTGTTATTTTAAGAACTCTACGCCGAGGTCCTGTGTGCGCACTGATTCTGGGCCGTAAACTGTAGAACAGTTCTTTACCCTAGATTCCATCGGGACCTAAATGCTTTATTGGGGTCTTCCTGTACGCCTGTACAAGAATTTTTGTTAAGAGATGAATGTCTTGCAGTTGGGGGTTGACTAGAAGTAACAGCTAACTGTATAGATGGCGTCAGAAAGGGTGAAAAAACAGAAGCTGTTACATCATCGTTCGCGCGCCAATTATATGCTATGTTCATCGTTTACGCGCCATCTAAACAGCTAGCTGTTGCTTCTAGCCAACAATAATATACCGGCTCAAGAAAATGAAAAGTTTATATGAAGTGATAAATATGACACTTTTCGCTGACTTTTTCGATTATGATGTGAACAGTTTCCGCTTCGCCGGCATACATACAAATCCAAAACCGCCTGGGTAAACCATTTGGCATATAAAACTACTAAACAAAGATTTGATCATCTCGAAGTATCCAGATATGACAGCTTAAACTGTGTCCCACTGGAACAGAGCTGCACAAAAAATGACAAGCTCAGTTGAAAAGTACACAATTTTGATATCCGGTCGACTGGTGTATTCGTTTGCCGTTGATTGTTTTGAAGTATCTGCCAGATGCTACACAACTTCCAGACGTAATGTAAAAGTCTCCGGAAAAAAGGCAAACTTCTTAACCGTCCACCAATTGTTGCTAGCTGTAGCAGAAACGCTATAAATACACCTCGTAAGCATGTTATCCTTTGGTTCGGCCATGGGCACAACGGAACACACACGTTATTAAATTTGTCTGACACGATTGGAAGTAATGGTTTTTCTTGTCCCCCGGAAGAATCCAACACATTACAACTTCTCTACACCCTCATCGCGCCCTCCCCTCATGCCTTCGGGTGCCCGTCCCGGGTACTCACAGTCACTTGTCCATTAGGAGTCTCAGGTGGTTCCCACGTAATAAGCATCGTCGACGAGCTTAACGGTTTCACTTCGATGTTTCTCGGAGCACTTTCCATTTCTGTAAGAAGTAGTTGGTAGATAGGATAGGATAAAAAAGATGTGCAATAAGTATAGGTGTGAGCCAGTGGTATACGGATGGGGTTGGTGAAGCTTAGAAACTTGAATGCAAAATGACACAGCTGTAAACAAAACTAAAATGAAACAAATGATACTCCAAGCACCGTTGGACAAAATAAGGCGATAGTTATGAAAATAAGCATGCTTAAATATGGCTTGATGCTAGTGATGTTAAGTAATCTAGGGGTTATTTTTGTGTTGCCTTATGGGCTGCTGTTTGCTAACTACTATGACACATATACAAATTACCGTTGTTAACTTGGCACCAATGATGTTATGAAAATATATTTTCCTATAATTTTTATGTGATTAGTAACCATTGTGTCGAGATAAAGAGATAGACGTTCATCGTCAAAATGATTGGTTGACATGCTATTGCAATAGTAAACGTCACGATTCGGAAAAGACGATCGGAATGATTACACAATACGATACATCTTGTGCTATCGAGTAGAAAAAAATAGGAAGGTACCAAAATACTCTGCAACGAACTGCACACATAACGATTTCTACAATTGAAAGCGAAATAAAAGATTCATGGTTTAACGGAAAAAATAAATAAAGAGAACTGGGAGAAGCGATTGTGCTGAACGAAAGTCTCGCACTGCACTCGAAGAAACCGGCTCGTGCGGATCGGTCGGAGTGCTGGCGACGTTGCCAGTACCGGAAAACTTCGGGAAACTAAAATAAAAGTTGCTATCCATCGTTAAATTGAATATTTTCAACAGAAATGTTGCCCCTTGGCTACTCGGCGCAATGCTCAGATCACGGAAGATTCTAGCGAAGCTAGCGGTAGGTGAGATGCAAAGTAGAAAAAAGAAACACAGAAGCAAACTCGGTCTGTGTCTTACTCCACCTGGTAGGATTCCAGTACGGAGATGTTGTGCTGGGGCAGAAGAAGGAAAGGGCAACTAGCAAATGTACATTTTCCTACTGCTGCATTATGAAAATGGTGCAGAGAACGCAAGCACCCGAAGCGACTGAGCCAACAGCATCCGTGTCGGGTATTCGGTGCGCGAATGCAACATATTCTCCTAACAGTCGAAAATACCACACGGCATAGTGCTAAAGTATTGACAATGAAATCAATAGAACGGATCAGCATACTACCATGCACTGGGTGGTGTGCATCGACAATTTTGGACTGATGTGGACGGCAGAAGAGTAGGTACAATGGGTTGTTGGGAAGGCCCAGGGGGAGTAATCGCTGGCAGTACGTATCGCTGGGAGAATTGTGTACAGCGCTAGAAGCTTATCTGTGGGACAGTTGCAAATGGAAAACTTTTCCATCCATTTGGTATGGAATGAGAGGAAGGGATACTGGCAGGAGAGTAATGTCACTGCCCCAATGCCGAAGAAGTAGAGTGACATACTTTTATGTCCGTACTTCGTGTGTCAATGTTAGAAACAACACAAGACAGAAGTAAAATCACTCTCCGTCCAAAGCCATCGCGGGACAAGTTCTTATAAGTTCTTAACGTAGAAGAAAGTAAGGAAAAAAAAACAACTATGATGATGGTGGGTGGAAGAGAAGAAATATACATGTACGCATAAACAATTGAAAAAGGGAAGAATTTGAATCGTTTTAAAAAGTGATTTAAAATCTACAGGAACAACATGTAGCGAGTGTTCGAACGGCAAATGGCTAGACGTGAATAGCGCTGAAGGGAATGGAAAAAAGTGAAGTAAAACTTCATCGTTGGCAAAATCTACCGTAGGAGATAACAGTGCAAAAGACAAAAACACACATACATGAAAAAAAAGCAACAATAGAAAATGTGAAAAAGTAAAAACTGACTACAAGCAATTTATAAAAATTGCTGGTTTTACTTACTGGAACCTCCATAGACAGAATCGCCTTTTTTATTGTCAAATAAATCGCAACGATGGCGGCGGAGCGCAAGAAGTGAATGAAAAAATTGAAATGTAATGAGATGAAATTGAAATTTTTAGCATCATTTATTGTACCATTGAAGAGAGAAATAGTAAAAACCAGGTGCAATACAAAACCGAAAACCAGTGATATTGATACTATCATAATGTTTCATCTACGCTTTACATCTAGGCAAAAACTGGTGCAATTTGTTGCTGTGGTTTAGGATACTGTAAAAAATCAAACATTTTGCGTCAAACAACAAAACAAATCAGGGAGCACGAGGAATACTATACAAAGATATTTGTAAATGGGTTTTTGCTTCCTCACAGGACGATTTCCGATTTACATTTCAAGTAATGTTCCGTGCTAAAAACGAGAAACGTAAAGAAAAAAAGAAATAATGTGCCTTTTTTTCTAGGGGCAGTTATGCAGTTTGGCACACAGTTTAGGGCATGTTTGGAGGGTTTTTCTGCTAGAGAAACAGGACTCATACGGCAAAACGGGCAAAAGGGTAAAAAATCATAATCTACTGCTAAGACAAAACCCTCCAAAATCTAAACATGCTCGCCTACGGACGAGAACAGTTTTGAGGTTCGCTGGAAGCAGCAAAAAACAAATTCAAATTTTTCTAATAGAAAGAAGAAAAAATGCAAGCACAGCAAATGTGAGCTCTTTCTGATAGAGAAGAGAACGATCGAGTGAGGGGGTGAAAGTGTGGTTTTTTTTTTTGCGTTTGCTGCAAGTGATTTCGAGCGGGAAAGGGAAGAGTGTTTCAATTCGATACAAAAACCAAAATTCACTTCGCACGAGCAAAATTGTTTCACTTACATTCCATACGGTCGCACGTGTGTTGGATGAGCGCACGCGGAGCATTTTAGATCCGCGACGACGATCGAGTTTGAGTGTTTTCAAAATCCAAAGCAAAATTATTATATTGTAGTCGAAACACGATGAACGGGGGAATTTGGTCGCGAGCAAACACGACGGAACGTTTTTGTGGGGTTTCGTTATACATGGGGCAAAACATGTTTCAGTCGTCGAGTTTGCACGAGTTCGTGAAGTTTTGGGAAGGCGCATGAAAAAGTCGGTAAAGAAATGAAGTCTAAGTAAAATACATGTACGGACGCTGTATCGTTTTATGAATTTATGAGTGTGTCTGAACTGTTGTAGCGGGACTGTAAACTTTTTTGCAAATGCCTGCCGTAAACGCTGACACAAGAGCTGATACAGCGATTTATCTTGCACTGCCCAAAGTGATCGTTTCTGGTGGAATGGACGCAATTTTAGTAATTTTCTTGCTGTTTTTCAATCCGAAAACTGAGTGAGTGAGCTCTTATTATTAGTCGACATCGGACAAAGGAAATGAATATAAAATGTGTGCCCAGCACACAGAACCTTCGATTGCAGTCGCACATCGCAATGAAATTTGTATTAATTTATAATTTAAATTCCTTCCATATTCCCATAAGATATCACGATTCGGAACCCGTGTCTCATTCCGTTTGACTTCCAGTGGGAATGGCATGCTATTCCCATTGTTTGATAAAAATCTCTGGACAATAAAACAAATTACAGTCCATCAATCCTACAGAGGCTGACCCTTGAGTGTCAGCGTCCGAAAGAGAAAAATTCATTAATTTTTCCACATCGACATAAATATACAAACAAACACACAAGGCATTTCCGTTGCGTCCTCAAGCATTCATCCGCAGGAGCCGCAGGATCCTTCGAAAAATAAACATTCCAAAATAGTAACCCCCACCGGTCGCATCGAGCCATCCACGCACACTATGATTTATGAAGCTAGAAACAAAACGACGCTCCGGAACGCAGCAGGGCTCAGAAGCAATCTTAGAGAAAAGAACGATTGCGACCCAACGGTATTTGACATTGGCGATCGTTTAGTCAAAAGGGCGATTGGTGGTGGGGTTACCGAGGGGTAAGTAGTGTGTAAAAACAGAACTGACCGAATGAAGGCACCTCTCTCCCGGAGCCGTGAAGTGAATACTGTTATATTTATGCAAGGAACAAAAACAACACAAATTCCTAGCAAAACCGAAGTTCCCGTTCTGTTATTTCGATCCGAAATGAAAGATAAACTTCATGAATTATATGGTCCCCGGATACGCGGCTTTCTTTTCCCACAGCGAGCCACTGCCACCCGCTTTCTGCTCGCGCACGCACACATGCGGTGGTAGCACGCAAACACGTGGTAAATATTATGATATTCTTCGAATAGTAGTAATAAAATTATGCTTGAACGGATCGGCTCAAAAAAGGGACGAGAGGCGAAGTCGAATTGAAGCCAATCATCAGAACGTCGATGTGGCTCGACCGCCTATTTTTATACCCTCGCATCGCGCCGTGCTGTGGTCCTGCGTATGCTGCGCAAGGGTGGGGATAATCGTTCGATTCTTCCTTAACCTCACAATTGCACGGTCATGGGGATACATTCACACAAATCAAAACATCGTCTGTTTGGATCAATCAATCGGCTGGCGTAGAACAGGAAGCGCGCAGACATCAATATTTGTTTGTACGATTGATTGCGGTTTTCCGAGGGAAAACAAGCTTTCAATAGTGTTGGAAAAGGTTGAGACATTTGTCGGTTCCATTTAGGTAGGTTATCTTTATCATATTTATGGGTCTGTTGGTTTACTTCAATAATCCATACTTTTCTGATTTTATGTCAAACGATAGTTCATGTTTCTCATTGCCGTTGCATTTAGCATTTAGCATCAAATTTAGTCTACAAATGACACATTTAAAGGTAGCGACTAGTGACCTTGACTGGATCCTGTAGACTAGAAGGGCAGTCTACCCTCACGTGTCTGACCCAGTTGGACAAAAAAGCCCAAAGGAATACAACAAAACCTCAACCAAAGCGGCACGTCGTGCGGAAAATATATCTGGTTGAAACGAAAGGTAATCAATAAAATACAATCGACGTGCAAATGCGCACACGTTCGTCGAAGGGAGCCAAAAGGGCACGTCCAAACATCGTCGGCGCGGTCGGAAGGGGCAGCGCTGATGCTGATTGAAAATGATTCACGGCTTGGCACTCATTGCTATTACATTCACTTTTAATGAAGATAAATTGCAAAAATAATGAATAATTGGCTGCAAAGTGATTGATATTTAATGAAAATAGAGCCCTTCGAACCGGCCGCCTATCGGACCTGCCTATCGATGGTTGTTAGCGCCATCGTTCCGACAAAACTGTTGCTAGTCGAGCGAGAAGCAAGCTGCTATACGCCACCGCTGCCCGTAGGGATGTTTGCACGTCCAAACATGTTGTCCTGCTTCGATTGATGTCGAATAGCAACACGCAGCCGAACGGACCCAGCCCTAGCGGGGGATTGCAATGAGTGGTCACGCCCAGGTGATTGACGTTGGTAAATTTCATTCCCCAGGCCGGTGCGAGTGCCGAAGAAATGGGGAAGCCTGTACACACTATGGGAACAATCATGAGTCAGAGTCGGGAGGAGAACTAATATTAATATATGGCCGATTTTACGCACAATGAAATCTATTACGGCGAAACGTCGTCATTTTCGGTACTTAATTTTTGATGTGTGCTCTTGCAGAAAAAGAACATCATTAAATGGGCGCGTTGTTCCTTGGTTTCGAACACTTGCTCACACAACCGGATACGTCTTATTTGACAAAGGCAATAAAAATCGACAAAGGCATTTGCTACTACAAAACTAAGGAGCTTCAAAGAGCTATTGCATTTGGACGTTTTCGCCAAAAATCGATACATCTTGGTTGCTCTTCTTATGATGCGTCTATTGACGCCCATTCAGTTCTGGGTAGAATGTTTTTCACATTTTCGGTAAACGTTTAAGGACGTGGAAAGATGAAAGTCTATTTTTAGAGGATTTATGATTTGTTAGATGTTGTTTAGTGAGTTATTGTGGGTTTGGTTGCAAGAGTGTTTTGTATATGTTAAGTTCAAATGTTAGTATGATGGCGCCGGCGGTTGTTCATACAGGTAGTTCTGCTTGCTGCCACACGCTAACACTTCTATACCTGTCTCTCCCGTCGTCGTTGTGGCCGGCAACGACGGTGGTCCTCGGCCGATGTTGTTCACCGCGATGACGTAGAACTCATACTCGGTGTACGGACTCAACGTCCGTACTACGTAGAACATCGTAATAATACCACTGATCTCGCTGAACGCCTGTGAATGCCAAACAGACCGCATCGAGACAGCGAAGACGAAAAATGAGTGAGCGGCCGTAGAATTGAGTAGGGATCAAATTTGCCCCACGATGCGCCGTCATAATGGCCGCCATGAGGCGAAAGTGAAATAAAAGAAACAACATTCAAAATCATTAATAAAGTTGTCAATTACGTTGTGGCGCACTTGTCACTTCATGATCCAGTATCCGGTGAGTGATAGGATCTTTGAAAAATGTTCTTCCCCAATCTCCCGCGACACTTGCCTGGTTCGCGTTCTTTGGCTTGTACTGAATGACATAGTACTGCAGATCTTCCGGGCCCTTGTAAGACCATTCCAGCCGCACCTGCGTGGCCGTCACTTCCGATATAGTGACATCCGTTGGCGCAGCTGGCAATGCTGCGATGTGATGGATAGAGACACAGATACAGAGAGCGACGCAGATAGTTGGAAGAAAAAAAAAGAAAAAAAAAAGGATTATTCATCTTTTCTGTTACGGATGAAACTCGTTGCACTAGGGCGGACATTCGATACGTCGAAGAGGGTTTACTTTTCACTTACATTGAACTTTGACCAGCGAGGTAGCTTCTATGACACCGAGGGTGGATCGGGCTATGCAGGTGTAATTAGTACTGGCACGTATGTTGGTCAGCTCGAGGACGTTCCGCCCGACGGGTACATCATTTTCCGGCGTCACTTCCTGATCCACGCCCATGCGCCACTTGACGGAAGGCATCGGTGAGCCAACTGCTACGCAGGTGAGGGTAAGATTCGCTCCCAGCATGACCTCGTACACGGGCTCCGGGGGACGCGAGAAGGTGGGTGGTACACGGCGTACCTTCACGTACAACGGTGTCGGCTTCGTGTGCTCCGTTCCGACCGAATTTTCCGCGACACACTCATACTTGCCCATGTCGCTCTCTTCGCTGTTGTCAATCTGTAGGCTTCCTGGAAGTGCAAAGGCAAAGGCATGTACGTCACATTTCCGTTGAGCGATTGATCGTGCGGTTCGGGTCGAGAAAGGGTCAGATCGGTCGGTTTCAACCCTTTCGTTAATAAATTATACACTCCAACTGGTTCTTCCGAAAACAACGGTGAATTTATGCGTAATCGAACTGCAGGCCAACCCTTCGACTGGAAAAATGTACCAAATGTAGATGTACCAAATGCCAGACACGGTGCTTAGAAGTGATTTATTTCAGCAAGCAAAAACACGCCAACAAGAAATGACGAAGACATTTTTTGCGAACTGGAACGAGTAGAAATTGAGGCCATCATAATATGTTGATGTTATGACAGCTCGTTTCTACAAAAAGCCCTTTTCTAATTGGAAAATTTCAATTAATGTTAAAGTAAATTTCAATTAATGTTCAATTAATGTTAAAGGCTCGGGTTTGGCTATAACCACACTGAACACAAGATGATAAACATTACAGATAGACGGTGCCTGGTTCATCATAGTGCATTTTGAAGTTGAAACTGTCTTCATCACAGAATCCTTACGCAGAAGTTTTGCAATTATAATAAAATGTTTATGAATATTATTTTATGTTATCTAACTAGCAACTACCTATGTCTATTCGAGTACCTTCAGCTAGTCCTTTTACTTTAAAAGCCACTTCGCTGAGCTTTAATACAATTTTATGGTTGTATGGCTTTTAAATCTGTTATGTAACCGTTTATGACATGGATGGATACTTCTAGCACAAGAAACATGTGTAGCCTAACCCTAACACGAGACGATTTATTACCGAAAATGGATCTCACTATCATACTCTGAGGTGCGTTGTGGAATGACATATTAATGGTCAACGCGTGTTCATCTAGTTGTTATCTAGGTTAATAATTTTACAGCATTTTTCTCTTCATTGATAGCGAGCGGTCGGAGGAGGACAGGTTTCTTTCGTTTGTAGAAGTAGTAATGGACCTAAAACGTACTTCACATTCCGCTGTAGTAATTGAAAGCTAATTCACTGCAAACGGGGGGCAGTTTCTAATCTGGCCCTACCCATCTCGGGGGAGCCGTGCGCTGCAGCGGTAGGTTAAGGACGAGCGTCTATTTAAAATGCTTTCCGTAGCAAAAAGTTGCTCTGGAGAACCAGAGGGCACATCGACCGGTACAACTGCGCTCATGCTCATGCTGATTCGAAGTAACATAAACCGAGAGACACATACATTACTTTTACTTTATTTTCCCTCCCCCGACGGCCGGGGCAGTGCTAGCTCGGCGAGATAGAACGACGACAGCTGCGAAGAGCATAGTCGCCGCAATAGTCCGGTGTGTCGACGACACATTCCCCACATTCGATGCCCTCGTGTCTTTTGCCCTGAGAAAACCAAGCACAGCCGCGCCTCACCTACCAAAGCAGTGTGTAGCCACGGTGGACAAAAGCGGGATTTTTTATCATAAAAATTCATAATTTATGTGCGCTGAAAATTTATCCGTTATTTATGCATGGGATTTTCTCGATGTGCTAAATGGGCCCGAGACGCACACGAAAGCGAGAAAAACTAACGAAAAAGTTTGACTATTCATTGTTTGTTAGTGTGTGTGTGTATCTGTGTGCGTTCAAGTGAGCTTGGTGAATGAGATTACAGCGGGCATTGGAGCACCTGTCCTCTCGGCGATGTTTATGCTCCTTCCACCTGCCGATTCGCCGTTACCTTGAATGCACGATCGTTTCTTCACAAGGGGCGGGGCGATATGAACATTTTATTTATTCAATTTTTAAGTGCCCATTACATATTACATAGTGAGACACGGTGGAATCAATGCAACAAACCAAAACGATATATAAAAAAAAAAACTCTTACATTGATTTTAGCTATTGGGTGTTGAATATTGTAAAAAAATTGAAACTACTGTTCTGGTCCATGTTCGAAGTGATCGATATCAAAATACCAAATAATACACAAAGCAAACTTTTTGTTCTTCTCATTCTAGTTTAGTTTTCCTTGAAGAAAACATTAAATCGGTTTAGACGAATAACAAAAAATACCTTGGAAATCACAAAATGATATACATAACATTTATTTGAGAATGTTAAGTTTAACAATAAAGCATAAAGTTTGCAGGTGTATCTGAATAAATTGTGGTTACAGTATGTATTTGATTTGATGGTAGAAATGAACTCAACTTAAATCAACACATTTGCCCAACAAGGTGCAGGGCAAAAGATGCCAACCCAACAACGCCGTAACATGATAGTTCCCACTTGGCGAACCTCTGTTACCTTTACCATATTGGCAATTTGTCCATGGTTCTGCCGACCTTACTACACCACTAGTAATGCAGGTTGTTGGATCGACCCATAGTTTCGCCGCCTTCAGTCGTGGACAGCACCAGCGTTCGCCAACTGGATGCTGTTTGCAGGGCGGTCGTTTGCCACCTAGCACCCTGAACCATAGTGTCCTCACTCTCTCGCGTCGTCTCGAAGTAGTTGATCGTCCCCTTCGTGATTTATGCTCTCCGGTTACCAGCGTTTCCTTGCCCAAACGAGATGCTTCCTGCCATTGTGGTTCGCACAAACCCGAAAATGGAAAGCTTTGTCAAACCATAAAAAGATCCCATCCCAACGCGCTGCCCTGCTGCGCCAACCGTTCCAGTGGTTGACCGACCGACCCCTAGCGAAGGGGGATTGCCAAGGATACCGCTGACCGCACTGCTTGATGGGTGCGAACGGAGCGCGGAACGGAAAGAGGAAAATAAAACGATGGCATATAAACCAGTAGACAGGCTGCCATCCTTAGCCAATGCAAAAAAAGCGATTTGAGAAAAGTGGATAGGCAGTTCGTTTAATTGGGCACTAATGTCAGTGAGCGTGAGTGAGTTCAGTATGTTCTGCCAAACTCAGTTCAGATAAGCAAAGGAAGATCTGAGGAAGCGTAAAAAAATGGGCAAACGCACTCCCACAAACTCACCAGCACTCCCCAACATCCACTGGCATTTGGCGGCAATTGGATACTCGCCCTTCATTCCCCCCCCCCCCCCCCCCCCCCACAGAGAAGTGGAAAATAGCGCGCACATGAGAGGGGAGGAGAGATCGAGAAATGGTGGAAATCAAATTTATATGAAATTGCTTCCCATCCATCCCACGGCTATCCGGGACAGAACGCACCGACGGGGAAGTGGAGGTGGGGCCGGACAGCGCGTTTTCCGGCCTTCGGAAAAACGAACCAATCTGCGGTGGGTCCAAGATGAAGTCTCCGCCAAGTGGGACCGTGCCGTGCACGAGTGTGGCCCGGGAAAACTCACCGGGAGGATTTTAGAACGAAAGTTAGCAAAGGGAAAAGCAATTTAACGATGATGATATGTGAACTTTTATGGAAATTGGTTCGTTCCGGTCGCCGGCAGGGTTTTTGAGTGCCTCCGATTCCGCCGTCAGAAGACAGGGCGGGGGAGTGAAGCCTTAAAAAAAGGTGGGGAAAAAGAAACACAAAACCCACACCTCACACGTTCGGACACAAGCCGAGATTGTACGGTGGAAGAGGGCCAGCGAGAGTTCAGTGCCGATTCCATCATGACTGCCCGTCGGATCGTGGTAGGCGGGGGCCAAAGTAAATGCGGGTTGGCCGCTTGTTATCTTGCCGTGAAATTGCTGTCTATGATTTGTTGCTGTCAGATACCGCTATGCCCCTTAGGGGAGTGTTGTATTTTTCGGAATCAGAAACACTACCACCACCGTCAGTTGGCAAGAATCGGGCGGTGGCATTGTGTATGCACTCTCGGAAAACCCTTCCCACGGTGTGGTTCGAGCTGTTGCCAAGGGACTTGGTGGTACTCCACCACTACTCCTTCCAGGTAAGGTATGCATGCTAATGGAAATGCAATTTGGATTTAAATGGTTCTTTCTGTTCCGTGTTATATATCATGCTTTCTGGGTTTTCCTGCAAGGCTGAGTTGATGTTTGGTGATTTTCGATTATCTACACCGTATTTAAACTGAACATTCCATATGAAGGAACGAGTTCATTGTGATGAGAAAGCAAATGCTGATATTTAGTTTCTACGTGAAACGAAACGGGGTATTATCGTCAGTACTATGCACTTACAGGAAAACGATGATATTATAAATGCTTACTTCAATGTAACTGTTTCTAACTCACAATTGCACAATTCTGAACTCAACAAATTTGACTTTTTATTTGGGCATTTAGATTAAATGCTAGGTCATGTTTAAAGTATTAATAGTTATCCATTCAAGGGACAATTTGAACTAATAAAATGGCTTTATCCCAACTTCGAACGTAAATTATCAAATAAATGTAAAACGAACGAAAGATGGATATGGATGGATTCCAATGCCTGCTCCGTGCGGGGTTAAGTCGAACACATAAAAAAAAAGTTTGCACATTATAAAGTGAAAGCAATCGATTCCGCTGTTCCGGACATCGGCACGCTGCGAAGGCTATGACCGGATTGCCCAAATTTTCCCACCGCTGGGACCAATTTATTGACATAAATTTGGCAACATTTATTAACAATACAAAAATGTTGGCGAACAAACGACAAAACTAGGAGCAAATTCAACATCCGAAAAAGGTGCCGCCCATCGAATCGCGCTTCGCCTTCGGTTCGCCCCAAGGATCCCGGGGTCCGGGAAAAGCCGACCGCCCGCGCAGCAGTGATTCATAAATAATTTCTACGGCAAAAAATATGGTTCCCTACGGAGAACACCATCATCGTTTGCGTCAATCGATCCGTGCCAACTGGGGCGCTGCGCGTCGCTGCCGCCGGAGGGTGCAAAATGGCGGAAACTTCGAAGAGCTCGAACCGGGCGACCGCGGGCCAGCAATCCGTTCAATCAGCATATCGTGCGGCAAGTGAAGAATGGCTGGAAAATGAACCGGGTTGGGTGCGCTGGTGGACCGGTGCGTATTACTCATTAATTAGCATGGGAAAATTTCACCCATGATTAATGCATCGCGATACCGAAAAGCTCGGACCGTGTCTCGGTTAGTGGAAAATTCATAAAGGTAGCCGAATGCGCAGACATGAGCGCGCTGAATATGTTGCCATGTTCGAAGCGGTCGAACTTTTGGAACGAACATATAAACGAAAATCATCCAAAGTTTAGCTTTAAGTGTCACATTTAAATTAAACGACGCGGCAGATCACCGTGGTAATTAGTTTTTTCTCTTTCGAGAATATTTCTGCACTAGATATTTGTGCATTTCAGCATTTAATTCTATCGCGTGCACACTTCAGAATCATTTGCATCTAAATAGAAAGTCGTGTTGTAAAAATTGTAAAGCTTAACATGAATAAACTCTTCTAGAAAGAAACAATTTAAAAAAAAATCCGCTTAAAGATTCATTGGAATACTATGTAAAGTAAGATTATCCAAGAATAGATGAAGGAATCAGGATCTATATTGTTTTTGAAACATTTACATAGAATGGTAAGATTTTCGTTTGGATTATGGTATGTTCAGGAACATTGATACACTTAAGATAAAGTACGTCCAGTGATGAGACTAACCGGACTAGACGAATTCTCCTGAATCAAGAAAATGTATAAATATTCCACAACACCACAACGGTGCTCGTGTTTGTATATGAGGTCCAACGCCCGTTGATACTGTTTCGCCTTTGGTGGTTCTTCCAGTCTCCCTTCCCATCGAGGTGGGATTACCACAAAAATAAAAAATAAAACGAAAGAAAATAAACTCTGTCGATATCTTCTGTGATAAAATGAAACTCTAGCCACTGGTTTTGTATCGCAGCGCTCCAGCAAACCACCAACGACGAAACCGGTGGTCAGCAGGGAGAGCTTGCCCGCCAGCCCGTACAGTCGGCCGTCCGTCCCTGGACTGCGAGAGCCCGGCGGCAAGGAACGGAACATTTTACTACGCAAATTTGCGCTCCAAACACATCCACAGTCATGTTGATGGCACAGATCCGATGTACCACAGAGCGTTGTGAGAACGTGTGTATCGTGCGGTGAGCTCCGGCCAGCGTTTACCGAGAACTGAGCAAGAATAAGGATGTACAATTTGCGTTCGCACAAACGGCTTTGTAAGTAACATTAATTATTTACCAGTGCGCCCTGCAGCCAACACTCGAGTCCGATTCGATACTAAGTGATGCATCGACCGGTGGCGTCTCCTTCAGGCTTCCGGCATGCAGAGCGCGAGGACAATCTTCTGACCAATCGGTTGGGAAATACGCTTGGGGAAACCGCAACGAATCCATAATAAATGTAATGAACAAGCATCTCATTTACGTTTGCATGGGGACGGCAGCAGTGTGTCTAATCATGCACGGTACACAAATGGGAAGCTGCACAGCCGCCAGCAGCTAACCCCGCTTCTGGCGCACCGAGGCCGTGCGTGGCATGTGGCCTGGCAGCGACCATGTATAATTGGTTTCTGCCAGTCCAAAGGAACCATTAGATTAGACGGTACTACTTACGTCAGAGTGTTTGCCTTCTTTCCACGCAGTTTACCCGACCGATCTCGGCCGGGAAGTAGGCACGGCGGCTAGGGGGATAATGAGTGGAAAAGTCGCTTACCTTCACTGTTGATGCTGTAGCGTGGATTGGTCATATCAACGCGCTTCATGTCCTTTATCCAGTAGATCTTCGGCGGTGGCGATCCGGTCGCCTTGCATTGCATCACGGCCGTATGACCAGTTTCAATTACTCGAATCGTTGGGCTCTGGGTGATCATGGGAAATCCGTTCGGCGTTTTATCTCCTGCAAAGACACCATACCGTGGTGGAGATGTATGGTAAATATTTAAAAAAAACTTGTTTAGTGCTCAGGTCTTCACAGTGTTCCTGCTTTCGTGGTGGATTCAGTACATCACCTCGGCAAGTTGTTGGGCACAAGAAAAAAATAGATACCAAAATAGACAATGCATCATTGATGAAGAAGAGTGTACGCGGAATGGTTGAATAGTTTTCTGATGTTGGTAGCAATTGTTCTCTGAATGCTTGGATGTGAATCGTCAATAAAACGACTTTCTGTCGTGAAAATGTAGTTGGATGGCTTTGACATTTAACCTATCCTCAAGAGATCTTCTACGTTAGGTGCAGATGTTTCATCACATTGTTTCTGAATTTACCGATGAATGCTGAAACCTGAGTAGGTCACATATTTTTGAATTTAGTCTTATCTGTCCTTCGTTCAATGTTATCCAATTCGTGTGCATTAAAATAGGCCAAGGATAATTTACATGACAAGCATTTCTTTCACCGTAGCGAGAATTTTCAAAAATCTATCCAGGAACATGCTGTATCTAAAGTGCAAAATTACGCGGCTCAGGCTGACTGATCTGATTACGTTTCCTCGGTCACGGGCGGCGAACACCACCGCCGCAGGTTCACACTCAAACAACATTTCGCACGAAGTGGTTCTGCTTCGTTTATCACAGACGAATTGTACTGTTTGGAGATGAAAAAAAAAAGGAACATGGATGATCACATTTTTCTGACAGAGTGTGACTCCAGCGACCCACTCACTAGCGAGCAAACAGTATACCATCGAACCGCTCCCGCAGCAGAATGTCACATTTCATTCGGTCGGCTTCAGCGACGTGGCCAGAACGGAATGTAGAAATAAATAGCTGGACAGGTACGTCGGCTCAAAGAGGCAGATAATGCGATACGCAGCGTCCATTTCCGCTGCCATCACAGCATCAGCAGCAGTCGCAGCTCGACATTCGAACATTAGTCCTCCATGACCTCAAAACGCAGAGCGCAGGCACGCAGGACACCCTGGCGCTCGACGGACAGGGGCATCCTGCTGTACACGGTGTTTGTCACGCTTCATCGGACAGGCACCGTCCCTGAGCTGGAAATAAATCATTTCGATGCCACGTCAAAGTAGACGCACGGGGCTTCGGGTCCCGCCTCGACTAGTGGACGTTTCATTTTATCTGCCGTTCAGGGAAATGAAGAACGACGCGTAAATCATGGATAAAATGTGAAATGTGCAGGACGATGATTATTACATTTCCTCGCGCCTTTAGATTTCTTTCTAAAATAATGGGGAATATTTATGCTTTTCTTTCCTTTTTTCCTACTGCTTCACAGCGTAATGACGCAGAAAAAGATACTCCACCACACGGTCCGCGGAGATGGGTCGCAATTCGCAGCACATTACGGAATGGATAAGATCTTGAAGTTGACTGTGATACGAAAATCATGCTGTCAACGGGAGCTTGATGCAAGCTTAATTAAATGAAGCCCTTCTCTGTCTTTGGACAGGGGACATCGGGCGAAGGCATTTGATGAGGGATATAAAAGTTGAGATAAAATCCTTACTTCGTGGATTTTAAGTGAGTCCAAACGAAACGAAACAATCACAACGAATTGCTAAGAATTTACATAAGTATCTATAGCGAGTTGTCCTTTTTTCAGCAAGTCTCGCAAGCTAAATTATCAGAATTATGTAAAAAACGTTAGATGCTGAAGCTACGAATTTCGTTTTACACCACAACGATAACTGAAATGATTTTCGAATTTATTGGTCAGCATTTCTACTGGGAGCTCTAGCTTAATATCTAGACGAATTCACGTCGTTCGCAACAGGCCCTGGAGACTTTTGCGGTTCTGACAGTAATGTGGTTTACAATCTTTCTTCGACTATTTTGCTTCTGAGTTTTTCCTTTTTGAATCAGAAGCACTACCGTTTACTCGTGCGGCAAGTCGGCAAGGGAGCTGGAAATTCCACAATTAAGTTATGTTTTTTTTGCACAGACATGCAGCGACCCGAAAATATTATGCTGCAGCATGCGCTTTGCTTTGTGGCTCCAGTCCGGGAGGCATTGAGCGAAAACACAAAGTAGCAAACCGGTTCTGACGGCAGTTAACGCTCCACGGTTTTGGAGCATGAATGGAAAAGTGTAGCATTTTCACATCAGTGTGCAATCCCCTTGCCCGTCCGCAGCAGGCTGGAGAAAATATTATTTCTGTCTAGATTACAACGGTTAGCCAAACCAAATTTGCTGGTGGTTGACCGAAAGTGTGCGCAAGGGCATCCACAATTTGGCTCTACCCTCTGCGGTGGACAGCTGGTGACAGTGTACTCGGGGCGTCCTAAACTTTCCTCTTCAGGCAAATCGACCAAATTAACGAGGGAGGCAGGCACGGGTGGGTGAATTTGTTTCATTTTTATGCATCACCGGTTATAGACAGGCAAAATGTAGTTTCTCAGTTTCAGTTATAAAAATTATTACATCTTTGGCTTTGTAATTGCAGATGTCCTCAGCTATGAGATCTAATGTTTTTGAAATAATTGCCCATGGAATGGCATTCCATTGTGGTGAAGTGCAATAATGACTAAGTTTAGATCAAATTGTTATGCCAATGCTTACGGTTTTGGAATTCTTTGTGACGGGTAGAGCTCTTGGCAGATATGTTGCAGGTTTATTATTTAGAGACGTGCATAACTATGACATAAAAGAATTACTGCAGTTATGTGTCAAGATTCACGCGAACATAGCATAGGACATGTTTTGTTCCTGGTAGTCATTTTTAATAGCAAAGCGACTTTTGAAAAACATGAAATGGTTTACAACTCTACAACGAGGTATTAATACTATATTAGTTTAGCTTTTATATATTGTAGTTTCGACTTTTTCCATATAACGATGAATAAAATTCATATAGGTTACTGTGACTTGGCATTAGATTTTAATGCAAAAAGCAATGTATACACGCTATTCGTGTATATTGTAAGCTGTATAGTAATGCACCATCTATTTCGCATCAACGGTTGATGAGCACTATTTCATTCCAGCCTAGGGGATAGAAAAACTTTCATTTAATTAACACATTCAACACGCAAATCTTTTCCGTTCTCCTCTCATTGTTTTCCCGAAAATGTCCCATCGTGCTTAATGTTTTCAATTTGTTTAGCATTAGGTCCGACTCCGACAACTAAAACACAAAAGGGAAAACAGTATCGCCGTCGTGCGTCTGTGTTCTTTGTTCGGAAACCGGGCAAAAAGTTTCTCTCCATCGGCTCGGTCCGAGGAGAGGCGATGGGAAATGGTAATCCTTGGACCCAAAAGTGTGCCCCGGGAAGCTTCGTCCTAGGGCAACATATAACCGAAATCCTTACAGGAATCATAGCAAAGTGCCCATCTCGACTCGATCCGCTTAAAGGGCTTTGCTCACTGCGAACGCACAAAGTCCCAAATGCTGGAGGGGCAGCAGGGCGAAGAAAACAATCCATTTTTGTTTGAGTTTCCACTTAGCAGCGTCCCGGAGCGGGCTGTTTATGAAGTTAATTTCTGAATAATGTTTTTATAATAGACCTTCTTTCGTTCACAGCGGAAGCCAACCGATGGGTGGGCAACGCGACGCACTCCTTCCGAATAGTACGTTGATCATCATGGCTTGATCAGCGCTCTAGCTGCGTGAGAAACAGCGTTCGGCAATCATTACAGGGTTTTCCCCGGCCGGATCGTAATCTGCCCCAGATGCAACATGGGAGGGCAGGAGTTCGTTAGCACCGCCAGGAGAGTTTAAGAAAAGAGATTCGAGAGCAAAAATTACAACGTCGATTCTTTGCATCTCATCGTCACCTCCGTTTGTGGGACTGACTGGCGGTGGTTAGTCAGATTTCGCCACCGCCTGGCAACCACCGGGTACAAAACAGTCCAAAAATACCCTTGGGAGAGGTGTAAATTTTTCCGTACACTTCGGAAAACTTTTCGGTTTGGACGTTGCCAACAAAAACGAGAAGATAGCTTGCAGCAAAGTTATGGCACTGGTAACGTGATGGTGTGCTGCTGTTCACTCGTCGGTGGCTAGTGCTCTGCAAAATTGATAAACACTGGAAATCATCGACAGCTTTATTGGAAATATGGGACCGGTTGAAGGGCTCATAAATCATCGACGGTAAGTGGCAACTTGATAATGTATTTGGAGGAAAAAGAATTTGTTAAGATAGTTCCCATGTGATAAATTTTAAAAGATAGTTCCCATGTGTCAAGTTTTAAATTTTGGCAAAACGGCAACAATAATATTCTAATGAATAAGAATAGATATGAATAGATATTATTCTTGTTTTGATTCTTGCTTTATTTAATGTGTTTTCTTGTTTCTGATAAAATAAACATAGTTTTACCTTGAAAACTAAACCGTGTAATTGGACAGAAGAACAAGCAAGATCATAAACGATGAACTTTGTATACTGAAATTTGATGTTACTTCCTGTCATGATAACCAATTATTTAATAATCCAAGTTAATCAATCTCGCGAACGCACTCTTATCCATCACCATCAAAGAGCCATTCTTCCGTGTGATCTCACGATACGTCACATATTTCAGCGGTTGCTAGACATTCAGCTGTCAACTACCCCTTGTACATCCTCGAAAAGATATGAGCGAGATTAAACAATAAACTTTAAACGATGTCACGAACGTTTCGACGAACGCAATCCAGAAATGGAGCAGTCGTAATTAATCGTACCGCGCTGGAAGATGAATCAGACCGTGCCGGCTCTAGCTAATACCATTGGTTTATCGAGTGATTTATACCTCACCTAATCCAAACGAAGCCTAACGAACGCGAAAACCAGACTGGGATTACATTTCTGTTTTTCCTGATGCGAAAGGTTTCATCGTTCCACTTTCTTGGCGACGTTGAAAATTTCCTAATTTTTCAACCTCACGTTCGGCTTCGTTCAATCTTCGGTTCTGCAAACCGACGGTGATAGAATTTCTCTTTAATGATCCAAGGCGACTGGTTCGACGCCAACCCTGTTTGATGAATTGGCCTTTAGAGAATCTCTGCCGGCGACTACGGGATTTGACTGATTTGTTCGTAGGAAAAATGGAGACCACTCTTATCTTCGTACTGTCGAATAATTTACTTCGCGGAGAATAGAGAAATCTGAGCGGCAGGATCCGAGAATAGCAAACGATGGAATGATAAAAGGTTGATGATAAAAGGTTGAAATTTAACTGTTTTTCCCTTTATCACAGCCATCCACGGAGGTTTTGTTGAGCGAAAAATGTCGTTATTTTGTGACAAGTTCGTTGTGGTTTGAGGCCATGGATGGTCCATTTCTATAGCGGGATAATGGCGCGGCAGATGGGCCGATATGTTTACACTTTCGAATGTGTTAAGTACATAAGCTTGTACATCTGCCAATTTCAATGAAGCAGTTTGCGAGCTTTGTCCATTATTCTTATTGTCAGACCGAACGGATCGTTTTGTCACCGAATGTGGAACGAGGGGTTTTCAGGTATGTTTCGGTTGAATTTATCTGACCTATCTGGTCTCCGCAGTTATATGTTTCGTTACGTTTCGGATGAACATCGAACAGAATTTTGTTTGTAAATCTCACAACTACTATACATTTCTTATCTTACGGGAATCAATACAAATCAAATGCTTAATATAAATCCTGTTCAATATGGTTCCTGTTTAATTGTATGGATTGTTAACTGACGTTGTCGACGGGAAATTTTTTTTTTTGTAAAAGGTTCAGGAAAAAATGAAGACTACCAATTATTCAAACAACCTGTAGGTGTTTACAAAAAATAAAATCTTTTCTTTTCCCTAAGTATTAAGGAAAATCAAGAGCATATTTTCAGCATTCCTCATTTATCATTTTCTACAGGTCTTTCTGACTGATTTCCGTTTGGCTCTGGAATCAGGATGCTTGCCAACGAATTTGAAAATGTTTCTTTTTCTTACGCTTCATAAATGACCAAGAATGTGCATTCGGTAAACTCACTGCTACTTGAAGAAATTATGTTGATACTGAAAAAACTCGCGCAAACAATTTTACTAAATAAAATGTGTGCATAACGACCTTTTTGTGGCACAGCTTCTACCTGTGTATAATGCAGCTCTCTTACTGCGACCGAATATGAGTGAAACTGAAGCAAAGTATGCCCGTTTTTTTTAAACAGCTATCCGAGTGCAAATGCAGAAAATGCACGGGGTCGAGCTACACCTACAGATGAAACTTCGAACCATTTTGCACGTGAACGTTCGCAATTTCTGCAATTTACAGAGTTTCTTGCCCTTATCGTTTTAACCGTCATTAACCATAAAATACAGTGAAACACACACAGCGAATGAACCTGGTTCGCACACCTTGACCCCTTGCGCAGTTTCGCAGCCGGAGAGCGGTGGAGAAATGGACGTACAATGAAAAACACAAGCTTAGAGAAGCGTTTCTCATATAATTGAAACGAAATAATACATGTACACCGTTAACGTCCGGCATAATTGAAATTAATTGTAATGGCAGCACACATTTGCCGGCGTACTTTCTTTTTCTTACGCTGCAAACCACTGCGCCATGACTGCGCTGCGACCCACATCACGGGTTTGCCATAAACTTAGCTACCGATTTCCTCAGTCGTCTGGAGGTGGCCTGCGCACCCGGAACCCCCCGCCTGCCTCATATGCTCCGGATGGCGTCTTGTGGAGGTTCTGTTTACTTTACAAGTATTACTTTGTCTTCATCGCCAGCACCGTTCGCTCGCACTCCGCTATGCAACTGTCCAAGGCGGCGGAAACGGTGTGGGAAAATAGTTTCCAGGAGGCCGAAGCAGTGAAAGAACTGTACGAAACAACACCACCATGCGGTTCCATGAGTCAATAACATATCTCTTCATCTACGATGACCGTTCCCATACCATCGCCACTCGGTGATGGCTTCGTTCCAGTGCTGCTCAAATGCAGCTAATGTATCTATGGCCTAGGAACAACGCGCGAATGGTAACGAAAGGAAGGAAGAGAAGAAGGTCCTTCCTACCTTGCCCTTAGCGCACTATCGAGGAGAACGATCTCATTTTCGAATATTCCTTACACATTTGGCACAAGCATAAAACCCGGTCTTATCAGAGCGGTGGGCATGGTCTAGTGCTAGTGTTTCCCACACGAGTGCGGTGGTTAAACGGCGCAAATGGGGGTGGAAATAGTTGGAAAATGAAACTGTGAAACTTGTTTTCGGGCAGCCATAATCATACGTTAATTTAGCTTTCGCGCGCTGCGCCAGTTGTTTATGGCAGTCGGATGTCGTGGTTTTGCGAGAGCGATGCACGGCAGAGGAAGGAGGCCGTGCTTGGAAGGCAAGCAGGCTTCAACATTTGATCATGGGATGAACTAGGGGAGTTGGGCGGAATCGGGATGGCTGATCAATGAGATGGTAAAAACGGACCCTAAACCGACTTCGATTTTTCCTTTCGTTCGCAAATGAATGTTGCATGTCTAAAAGTTTACTCACAATACAATTTGCGGCGCACGAAACGATGTGTTGGCCGTGCGATAAACAATTATAACTATGGTCGACTTTTCATAGCTCCCTTAATGTTGCGTGTCAATTTGAAGATTCTCGTTTGGATAAGCATGTGAAAGCAGCACTTTTATTGAAACAAATTCTATTCCAATCAACTTTATTATTATCAAAAAAACATTTCTATTTAAAGCTGTTCAAAATATGTTTGTATGTTTGCATTCTGTCATAATGTACACCAGAAAAGGTATTCTTTCCTCAGGCAGTATCCATCGTGAATTGCCGAAGAATTAAATTGATTAACTCACATTGATAGATTTTACCCAAAAATCGAAAAAAAAACACGAATACGTTCGGTTGAAATACAAAATAAAAGATGATGCAATGTCATTACATTGTAGCACGAAAGGTAGCAAAAAACACACAAAATTAATAAATTTGCGATGATCAATTATTTGATTTAAAAACTGATATTTCATGTGCAAATACGTAACGTAACTTAACACATTTTTACTCTCCAGCATCATAAAATGTGCAGCGTAGCGTAATAATAAAAAAAGAAATCTAAGATTTCGTAATGTAACCTGATGATGCTTCACTGAAACGATTCTTTATTCTTAAGATCCTGGGGCATTTAAAACAAAAGTATTCAAAACATTCACGATACAAAATGTTGCTCTCTGAGTGTAAAAGTCATTTTCAAGTGAAAAAGGAGCTCGTGTAAGAGAGCTCTTCAGAAACCGACTGCCGGTCGATGCGCAAAGGTTTCGGGCACCACTTCATCTTATTTCATTACACAGTCCAGGGAATGTTCGGAAGTAAGTGGTAAAAAATCGCAGAAAACTCCTCATCAGCAATACAGCGTCCTTTCGCACACAAAACAAAGAAACCTTTACGAATGTTTCGTAACGCCTGCTACCAGTTGACTTTCCTTGGCGGTCGGAGCATCAAGCGTCCGCTGAAATCCCGGGTGAGAGTGAAATAAATGTGCGCTCCATCTTTCTGGCAGTGTGCAGCTAGGAATATTCGTCAGAAAGAAAAATTGCTCGTATAGAGTGTAATTCCTTTGTGCATCTCTTCCGCAGCCCGCAGCGCACAGCCGACGGCGGCGTCCAGCGTGAACTGGGCGGAACTGTGCCACTTCCGTCGTGTGACAGCCAAACTTTTCCTTTACAAAACGACAATGCAAATTTCTTCATTTAGGCAACAATGAACATTGTAACTGCAAACCCATTTGTGCTAAGCCTTGCTCTATTCTGAAACGCCCCCGGACAAACTGGCTCGACACCGGGCACCAGGCGCCTCCACCGGTACACTCTGGTGTCAACTACCGGGCGCCTCCATGCGGGCGATGGTTTGCTCTGGAACTCCACCACGTGGTCAGTAAAGTTGGTAGGTTGTCCATTTCGTTCGCGGTGCTTTCTCACAAACACTTGGCGCGCCTTTGCGATCCGTTCCCACGGTCCAGAGGAGGTGGTAAAAAGAAACAGTCATTCGACCGTCGTTTGATGCATATTCAAGTGCTCTCGCCGGTTGGTTCCACCGTTCAAAGGCGTCAACTGCAGGATTGTAATTTTCGTTTGGATGAAAAAAAAAACTCTTTCCCGTGCCACCAGCATCGTTGCCACGATCGGTCTGTCGTGCCTTTCCAAGCAAAGGCACAACCAAACCAAACCAACAAAACAGAGGAACTCCGCGGTGGATAGAACGGCACACGCTTCACGGCATTTTTTGTGAGCTCACTACTTACGGTTGCTTGCAAAATCTTACGTCTTTTAAGCGCAGTTGTGCCACGCCATTGTTTCAGGACCAATATTCATAAGAAAAGGGAGAGCTGACTGTACTGGAGCGAACCACTTGTGCAGTACACATAAATATAAATGCAAATTTATCCAAAATTAGCATAAGAAGAAGTTTCGTTCGGTCGCGCATATTTTCCAAGCAAGAGAACAAGGAAGACGCAGGTCTGCTCTGGATTAGTGGCTCGCTTTGCGTTATTTTCGCTGCATCCTTCGCTTGCGATTGTCCAGTTTCAGTTTCGTGCTTTGTATTAAAGTTCAGCTTCGGTGCCTTTCCCACGAGTTTTGTTTCTTGCCGGTCTTGATTTATGCGCTGATCGAATAGCTGACAGGCGGCGGCGCTTGTGAAAAAGATTTGAAACACACAATTTTCACCGTTAGTACGCTTGCTTTCGAAGTGAGCACTTTTTCTAGGCAGTGCATGAACCGGTGTGCAGCGAATGCTGGAAGTGAATACACAAATATCGCCACACGGGGCGACAATTCGACAACGCGGAACGGATGGATGATAGGAATCAAACTGCGCATCTTTTTGGTTGTGTTTTTAAATTTGACCAAGGATTATTCTGATAGTCCAATTGAAACAGCTTCAGCTCTAAATTGTTATAGCTTGTAAAAATAGAAGAAAGATTCGATAACTCGTAGCAAGCATAGCGGAAGTATTAAAACGTTGCCCCAGAGGAGTGTTGTTCCTAAAAACTAAACATTCTTCCGGATGATGGGGTAAAGTCACAAAAAACTGGCGCATTTACCACTATATATAAATAATATGCTCGCCCTCTATCAACTGTCTCGTTGTTTTTTAATGTACACCATACAGACGTCCAAAAGGTTCTTCACCAACCAACCATTCTCGCTTCGAAAGTCCGACAACGAAACAGACGATGGAATACAATGCAATGGAAAATTAAAAATTTAAATAGAGATGAATGCGGAGCAAAACAATTTACAGATGCCTAAGCGGATGAGGGGGAGCATTTTTTGTTGCAACTCTTACAGCCGAGCAAAAAATTGCAAATGAAAGTGATTGCTGTGAGTGTATGCCTATGCGGAAAAGCATGAACTACGCCATTACTGTGAATGGATTAAAACATATTTTTCGAAAATAATCATCTGGCGACTGCAAATGGATTACATTAGTGAGTTGCTTTTAGATACTGTTGTGTGCAGGCGACGAGCATAGCTCTATTAACCACCAGGGCTCCTTGAATAAATCATTGTTTTACAGCAGGTCATATTGATACTAATGGTTTCTGTTTGTTTGCACGGCTGCAGCATTAAACTAGTTGGGAATCACGAAGTACTTATCTGAGTGCACGGCTGATTGCTCTCGAGGAACGGAGGGGAAGTGTTTGGAAACATACGTTGATCAAAGAGGTAATCACGGAGAAGAAGGATAAGGATAAGCGGTGAGAACCCGTTGATCGACGCTTGAACGGCTCCAGTCAGTCAGAGAGGCTACCGGTTCATCTAACACAATACGATTCACCGCATACAATAGGGTTCACGCGTTAAGGATAATTGGATAACTTAAGTTGATAAATTAAATAGTGTACGAAGTTAACCCAAGTCTTGACTAGATCGATGTTTAGATAGAAACTTTGGAGCTATCGATCGGAACATCTCCATAAGCTTTTTCTTAGAAATATACATGAAAGCATAAAAAAATAAATTCGTTGATGAGGCGAAATACTAAACTTTGTAGTTCACGAAGTTGTTGATCTGATAAGATCAATCAACGGTTGGTTAGACTGTTTGTATGTTAAATAACAGATTAGTAATTGGTTTGACTAGTGTGTCCGTATCAGCATCGGATAGGCTAAACTAAAAAGCGTTGGCAAGATGAATGTGAAAAGACGGAGCAGATGACTTTATTACGAGTTTGAACGAACCACTTTCTAGCGAGTCTATTAAAAAAGTTTGCCCCCAGCTGTCAGCCGCAGAAACCAAACAGATTACATCAGAAAATCTTCTGTAATGGATGAGCGGTATGCTCAATTTTGCGTTTTATTAAACGCAACAATACCCGCCGAACAAAAGTGAGCGTATAAAAAATCTAGAATTATTGCTTCAGTTGCTGCTACTTTACGCGCACCCCAAAGTTTTGCAACTTTTTAAAAGGGCAACATAAAAAATGCCCCCAGTAAGTACAGAACATATTTAAGATAGTAAGTCGGCGCTGGCAAGGGGCAATAATTCTTCCAATAATAAGCCAAAAAACAAACAAGCACAAAAAGAAAAACACACACACACACAGCAACCAACAACAAGCTGCATGGAAGAAGGCAAACTGTGCGCTGCCTTGAAAAGTTCGCTCCAGCTTTTTTATGCGATGTTAGGTTATTGTTTTTGTTTCAACCACTCCATTCACCACCAGCAGTCGGTTGTTGCTTTCGTGCTTGGCGAAGCGCAAAACACTGCGGGAGCTTGTCATCCTGGAGAAATAAGTAATATTCGTGCCAAGTCGTAGAGAATACTCTATGCGAATTACTGCTTCGCGAAAAAGCTTACATATTATGTCAAATACCGTGTATTCTACATACTAGCAAAATGCAAGGCTTGTCTTTTCGCTGAGTTTAAGTTGTGCGTCATTTTGTGGCAATAGAAGAATGATCAAAGATCTAAACAATGCACATTTTATACACCATATTATGCTATTATCAGAAAGGGATTTGATGGTATCTTTAAAATTACTTCATGTGTAAACTGTATTTATTGGCAACAATGCTATCCACCAGGTACTAGTCATATGCAAAGATAAGAATTGGAACATTATGTTATCTGCTATTAACAGTGCTCAAATCGACATCTTTAAAAAAATTGAAATTCGCAGAACTCAGAATGAAAATTTTAGTCATGATAGAATCTGTTCCACTCAGAAGAGCTGTTGCTGTTGTTATATTTTGTTTGATTTGCTAGCATTCATAAAATTGGCAGCAAATTTGAATCTTCAGTTGTCAAACGTTAAATTTTTGCCTGTTCCGTTTTCTATATCAACAATTTTTATATAAAATTAAAATATTATGTTTGCATCTTACATTATTTCCTAGTTAATAGCATACATTGTCCACCATGTAACAGACACGTTCCGTTTGATAAGCAACTCGTACCTTTCGATAGCGGCTTCGTCCAACAGTATAGTTGATATAAGAGACACTGTACGATCCTACCCTTTTAAAAACAGATCTGTGAAATGCACTGCGGTTTGTTTTGATTTTGGGCATGGTATGGGTAAAAACCCAATTTGGTCGACACTGTTGGCAATTAATACTCTTTTCTCTTTTTTATGTAAAATATTTCTGAAGAAAAAAACGCTTGCGCTTTGAATTAACGTCATCGTCAATGCTTAATTTCATCGCCGTTCAGTTCCGAATGTTAACACCCTTATTACACACGGGTTGTTACTGTCATTCGATTTTGAGATTTTCTTTCAAACTGGGCTCTTGTAGAGACGTTTGACAGAAAACTACCTTCGGCTCGTGTAATACCGCAAGTTCTGCAAAATGACCATTGCCATTAGCAAATCATCTTCGAAATCCATATTGCGAACATTTTAACAACACTTTCTGATGAAAACAACAAATCCAAAGTTCGAAAAAACCATCGCTTTGGCAGAAAAATTTCAACCAAAAGCAAATCGGAACCTGTCGTGTTCGGTTCCGATTTCCTTTCCACAATATTTCTGTCAAACCTGTGTGTAATAGGGCAATTAGTCTCAACGCGAAGAACGACTTCTCAACATTAAGATTCAGATATCTGTAAAATATTTTGTTCGGCAAATCTTGAATCCATAACAAAGAGTCTAAAGCTGCAATTAATCTTTAAGGACCTATGACTCAAAGTTTATATGCATTCAATATCATAGAACATAGTTGAAATAATTAATAATAAAAGAATGATAAGATTAAATATGTACCTTACGTACCGAGCCGAATACAGCGTCAAAGAGGTTAAATTTATCAAATATTCAATTCCTCCCTGTACACCTCTGATAGAAAATTTGCAAAATAAACATTGACTTGCGAATTAATATAAGAATAGTGAACAGTATGAATCAGCAAGAATTGTCGGTAGAAAGCAGAGAAAATGGCACTTAAAGAATACCATCCACTGTTAGCGGCGCTCGCAGAAATAATGGAGCCAACGTGGCGAGAAGCAACCTCTTTCTGAGCTCGATGGTTATAAATGGATACATTTTGAATTCATTTTCAGGCAGGGGTCTATCCCGCCCGGTGTTAGAAAAAATATGCATCTTCAAACTATTTTGCATCGACTTTTTATCGCAGTCTTGCCTTGCCAGCTGCGAGCGCAAACTGCGGAAAACGCTCGCAAATGGTCGGAATCACGGATCGGAAAGTTGATTAGCATAATATGAGGAAATACTTTTAATTAATCATGCAAATCCCTTATCATGCCAACGTCATCGTCGTCGTTTGCTACGTCGTTGTATAATTTGGTCACGCCAAAAATTGTTCCAGAAAGTTCCGAAATCGTTTATCTTGAGCGAAAACACAAAAACTGTCATAAAAGGCTGGAGCCCGATGACGAAGATGCTATAGGAACGAAGCGAGGCGCTATTGTAAACTAGATCGGATCTTCGTTCGCTTTCGGTACCGCTAGGTACTGGAACTGTGACGATCATGGCGACCCCCTGCACCTTATCAAGAGGTTCGTACTAAATTTTACTCAGACCATACATTACTTGTCACCTACCTTCATAAACGGTCAGCGTCGCCTCGGCCGATACTGCATCGCCGACGCCATTTTCTGCCACACACTCGTACGGTGCATCGTCGCGTCCGGCACGCACCGGTTCGATACGTAACATCGAAAGTCCATTAGCGTCGTACACCGTGTAGCGTGATTGAGTCACTGTAAGTATATGATGTAAGAAAGTGATGGATAAAAAAAAATAAATACTGGTACAGCATGCGACGGATGTTTCTGATGAGAATGGACATAATCTACAAAGGGTAAACTGTTATGGGTCATGGTGTTTCACAAGTCTTTTAAAAAGGCTGGTGCATGCGAACGTGAACAAAACTATAAAAATTATTTAGATTGACTGCAACAACAACAACGGTCTTCCTGGTAAAAGTCAATCCAGATAATAGCAAAGTTGTGCTGTACATTCGAAATATAATTACAGGGACGAATATACTCACTCATTATTTTCTTGCTATTTTTCCGCCATATGACTGTGGGTTGTGGATCACCGCGAGCCGCACAGAAAAATGTTGCCACACCACCTACTCGGACGCCCTGGTTGACTGGTTTTTTGATAATCTCTGGTGGATCTGTGAATAAAATGTAAAAAAAAAAACAAAACATTTCATTAACTACTCCATTGTGCTTTTGTTTGAAGGCGTTTCACCACAATGCCTCCAATCCTTTGTTCTAGGCTGAAAAAACAAAAGTAAGAAAACTATTCTTTAAAATTAATTTACAAAATAACTGAAACATACAAGAAAATTTCCAAAAGGCTAAATAAAAAGAAAATAATTAAAAGTAACAGGATACAGGATAACACTGAAGTATCAATAACATCTTTAAATGGACACATTTGGAACAAACGAAATATGTTGTCATTAATTGTAATTTTTTCACGTTTGCTCCTTTGTAAACTCCTTATTTAACTTACGTGTCAGGTATATGAATGGAAAATCCGAAAAATTTCCATCTGCAATTACGGTACGGTACAGTAACAATGCGTTAACGACGAGTGGTAGAAGAATTTAGCACACGAAAATATGTTCTCCAAAGGCACAATAAGACAGCACACGTTTACGCAACGTTCCTCAAAAGCGGTAATTGCAACTTTCCCTACACCGTCCGCCATTTTTTTTTTTTGTCGATTGCACCATCACCTATCATTACAATATCAGCAGGAACCGCGCGCGCTCGTTATGGCCGATATAAATTATTTTCCGTTTTCGCAGATTTATGCTCCAGATCGTTTTGGCGAACTTTCTCAATGAAGGAATATATTTATTGCAAGGCGTAGGTTTTTGCAAGGATCAGGAGAAGGTGATAGCTATCGAAGGTGTGTGCGTGGAAGTGGGCAAAAGGTAGAGGCAGAAGGATTGTACAAGTTGCAGAAGTTGGTTGTAAGCTCCAAATCGAAGCGGAAATTGATGACACACGTCGTGTCAGTTACCAGCCTTTCAACACGCGGCAACCATTCGTCGGAATTGGAGTGGGAAGATATCGGCAAACATCGGAAAAGACTTCCATATTTATTTATCCCTTTTCCTGCGGTAGCGATTGTTGAAAATGGCACAGTGCAAATGCTGCGGCAGTGAAATATGTTCTATGGCCGCCACTTTCTCTGCCGCCCACAGCACGCAACGTGCTTCATTTCCCATTCCGGTGGCATTGTGGAACAGCGCCAGCCCTACTGACACGCTGGAGAACTCTTCCCGGTGAGGCAAGCAAGATTGATGACTTTTATACGAGATTTGTGTACTAATCGATTCCAGCTTTCTTTCGAAACAACGAACGAAATCCGTTCGTCGCCGCTTGATGGCGGCACATTCTTCATGCTGCTCATGCGAAGCGAAAGTGATTTTAATCGTTTTCGGTTTATGTTTGTTTCTCAACACTTCTTCGAACACGGTGCACATTCGAGTGATACGTGTTTTGCTTGCGCCATGCGATCCGAGGCATAATAAATTTGCCCAAGACATAAATTTGCATATGGCAGCGGGATTAAAGGCGGATTAACACCAGCCTCATCGTAGGAGACAAAGGATTTATTTTTAATATCGCGCTTTGTGTTTGCAAAACCATTATAGATATGCATGTGTATCGGTAGAACATTGCAAGCTTTTTGTACATTTTTGAATTTTTTGAAAAGCCGAATGGATTGACAAAGAAATTATTCGACACGATTTTAGTAGTGAATTACTCAAATTCAAAATACAAGATTTCCAGCAAACCGCTGGATAACGATTTGTTCTTTTTTCACTTATAATCATGATGGTATGAAATTCTCTGATTTGTTTAGAATAAAGACTTCACCTCCAGCTTAATACGTGAGGAAACAGAGACAAATTGACATAGGGTGGTGATGCCCGGTGATTACGCAGCAGTGAATATTTCATTAAATAAAGATGGACCAGGATGCTGGTTCATTGTATGCATAGGGCAAAACGGAACATCTTGAGATAGTGGCAAAGCATACATCACCGGTAGGTGCATGATAATAATGAGCCAAACAAAAACTGGAATGTAACTTTTTTATACTACGGAGTTCGAGACGAAGGAACGTAGAGTGACGCCTGACAGCGCCATGTCGGTGCTCGAAGATAGTCCAAATGGTGCAAAATCGAGCTGCAACCAAAAAAAGACTCTTAATCAAGACAAAACTCGACCCACACGGCCCTTTGGTTAGAGCTACTAGCAGCAGCTTCGGTTCGTACACCAGAGTAGCGCACACAAAAAAGCCTACTGATAGACAAAGAATCCAGCGACGATACCACGCTGCCAACCTAGCGCAAGGCTAAACGGGAGCATTAGCAATCGTGAGTCCGCGGGGCGACGACAAATCGATGCCTATGGAGAAAGCACCAGCCGTGCATCGATGTGCCGTAGAAGCCGTGGAGGGTCCATCTTCACCGCATCAAATTGTTCAGCCAGCATTACGGCTGCCGAAAGCGAGCAGATTTTGTCGGCCGATGCTGGCAAAAAAAAAAAAAAAAAAAACCCAGGCTAAACGCGGTGATAGCAGCGCGGTAAAATGGAAAGATAATGCCGACCTAATTACGTTTTCATCTTGTTGTTTCATTTTGCACAAAGGAAAAACTCAAAAGAAAACTCGGCCAGATAAACAGAACGGGCTCCGACGACAGGGTGGCCCGGATGGGTGGGAAAAGTATGTAGAAAAGGAACCAAGAAAAACAAGCAGTACCCTTTCCACTCTCCTCTTTGCCTGCACCTTTGGTCGGCTTAGGTATGCGCGACTGATGGTAGGGTGGAGGAAGCAGGAGAACGAGGAAAAACGGTAGGATTTATATGTTCCATTGGCATACGGATTTGTACCCATTGCTCTTTCAACAGCTTTTCGGGCCCGCTGATAAGAAGATCATCGCTCGCTTTGCTTTGCAATCAAATGAATGTTCAGTATAATTGCCACCGCCAGCGTTCCCCTGCCGTCTGCCTTTTTCCTCCCCTTTTTTCATGTCTGCTTCCGTCCGCCGGCCTACACTCGCTCCATGTTGAACAACCTGCCTAAGCCCACCGTCGAAAGTCTTTACGGATAAAAATATGCGGGTTTCGGCAGGGAGCCGAAGACGATGGCGACTGCGACAGCGTTTTAGAGCATTCCGTTGAACCATTTTTATTCAAATTAGATTTTCAAAGACTCTTTTCAGCCGAGCAGAAATGGAATACACACACACACAAACAGGAGCCGTGTGCCGTCAAGCAGCCGGGGAAACCGACGTTCCGACCGATAGCTCCGTTAGTGGCCCGAAGGTCAAAGGTAAACAGAGCGCAGCCCCGGCGGAACGAGTACGGCGAGCCTTGCAGGAGGATCAAACGGAATTGCTGATCAACCGCAATTAGTTCGGGCAAGTTTTGATTAGGACCCGCTATCTTCGTCTCCCACCGGGGAGGGCACAACCGCACCTCGTGGCCCGTGGCGCCCGGCCGGAGGATGGTATGGAACATTTTGAAGACTCACCGGGTGAAACAACAACTGGGAAAATTGTCGACCATTAAATGAGGATTATTTCCAAACAAACCGCAATTACCCGTGCTGCCAGGCAGCAGCCCGTTCGCGTGGGAAGCAGGGCAGTAACGGGCAGGGAAAACAGGCTCCCGGCGGATGAGCCGTGGATGACCACCGGCGCTCGCACGAAAGGCGCCATCGTGATAAACTGCGTGGTGGAAAAACGCACATCAGGTTGCGCTGGGGATGTGGAATTAATTTGAAACGAATTGCTACGAAAAGGATACGTGACAGGCGGTGTAAGCAACCATGAAAGGGATCAAACGCTGGCGGAGCGTAGCGTTTTCCCCGGGTCCAATCAGCACGCATGTACCTGCTTCCGTTCGGCTGTGAAAATTCCAACAACAAAAAAAAAAAAAAACACTAATCCCTCTCCGCTAATGCGATTGCAGCGAACAACTTCAATTATAGCACGGTTCATCGAATACCGTTTTTCAATCTTGCTATGCAAACAACATTGAGTTCCGCTAACGAACCTGCTGGAGCCTAATGATTCCTTAGAGCGATTGTGAAAGTGAATTTGTGACTTTTGTACACGTACTGAAACGGAACATAGAATCATGAATGCCTACAATTTTATTTGCTTTAAAAAAAATTAGCTACTAGTTAGTACTAGCTTTTACTTGTAAAAATGTTACTTGTTTTACTTGTAAGAATTGTATTGGCAAGAATGCAGAATTTTGTAAGCTACTTTACTTCAGTATCTGCCTATGCTAGTCGAATGTTACCTTTGGAAATTATAATATAACGAGCCTTTATTTGAGTTTGTTTCGTCAATTTATAATGACGACCCATCGTAATGGCGATCAGCAACCCCATACTTGGAATTTAAACACGCATTAATGTTTACTAAGCCCCTTATCGACTCCCCCAGCCCGAAACGCCATGAGGGAAATGCAGACCGCTTGTCGTGGAGCAGTATCACACAACCATACCCAACCTAAATAGCAGGGCTCGTTCGCACCGTAAAGTTCGTAAATCATAGAACGCGAGCACAGCAGGCGCTGGCGCTTTGCCTTGAACGGCAATCCTTTCTGCTGTGTCGTAAAGTGACGCTAGTCTCGAGGAGCTGTCGACGGTACCAGCACTAACACAATTTACAACCTCTCCCGGGTCTTGCAGCCTTATCATCCCGGTATATGGTCGGTGTAATTAGGATTGTTTCGTTTTATTTTTTAACTAGCAAACCCCCGTTCGCAAAGGAGAATGGCGCTACCAGACTTAACCACAGAAGATGCCCGGGCTGCTCCGTTCGTTCAGATCCATGAGGTTTGCTTAGCACTCCGTCACCTTCGACCATCACCAAATCACCCCCAGCTCTGCCGGGCGTCTTGCTTGTGGCAAGGAGTCACGAAAGGCCAAAACGCCTCCGTCTCAGTGACGTGTAGTCGCGGACGCGCGGCAACTTAAGCGTGCTAGGTACCGGGAGGCAATTTCAGATGACGCAATCAAAGCGTCACGCGATCAAAGCATAAAATTAAGTAGCCATGCAACTGGACTGACTTGGTTTGCGGGCGTTTCTTGGTACAGCACCGTGCCGCCGTGGTCAGTTGAGGAAGTGACGGCTTGTTTAGAAGTACAATACGAGTGGAATACTTCACGCCAGCCGTTCCTGATGCCAGACGGGTATCCAAACTTGCCAATATCATACGTAAGGATGGCCAGGGGTTTCCTCCAGCTCTCATTTTCAATTATGGCAGACCGTGTGTGCTACATCGCAATTTGACGGTCGTCATGATGTGTTATCAAGCGTAAATAAAAACAACGAACTCATGTGATCAAAACAACATATCCAGGATTCAACTAGGATTTATTCACAAGCCCATGAAAAGCATAGATAGGGCAGATACTGAACACAATTGATTTGCTCAACTTATTCATTTAATAACGCTGTTCACAACTGCAAGCATATAGTACGTGTTGTCGTCGACGAGAGCGTCACCATATTTGTCAATCAAAAGTACAATCTGTCGTCTGGTTTCGAGGTCGTTTTCCGTGCGATGAAAATAAAAACGAACAACAGCGACTCCCATACGCTCGACGAGCAACACGCTGCGATGATGATGTTGATGATGATACTGAATGGCAGAGAGAGAGCTTTCTACGGTCACAAAAAGGTGCAGGTTGGGGTTTAGAATATCGTTTTTTTTTAAATATATTTTTTTCTTCCACCTAACCCAATAATGATACGTAGCACCAACTAACGCAAGATGACTAGAGCACGGGCTGGAAGCGACGCCTTGCCGAAGTGCCGAAGGCTACACGATACTCCCGACAACTGCCTTGCCAGATCACGCCACAACAATCAGACAGGCGAGGCAATATCACAACCTCGAAATGAGAAATGGTACGTCGTTTCCCTGGAGGTGCTATCCAAGATGTTGACGCCCGAAAGCCCACGGATAGTGTCGTACCCGAGTGACAAATGGAGACTAACGGTCGGGCCACTTTTGAGCAAGCGACAGGATGAAGAAACAAACGGTTTGGACAGGGCGTCTCTTTCGATTTCTTTGCTTCCGTGAGCAGCAGAAATGAGTCCTTTTTTCCTTTTTTTTTCTTTCCCTCTTCACGGCAGACGGTACCGATCGTCACTTCTGCTCGACTATTGGCGCGTCGGAGCGGTGTATAATGTTCTAGCACATCCTGCCGTTCCGCTGCCGTTTCTTTATTCTTTTGCCCTCTTCGACTCCAATTATGCAGGGTGTCAGGGCACACTATTAATCAAAATATTAATAACCAATCTAATGAATAATATGGGTGGGGCTTGTGAAACCGAGGGAAAAGTTGACAAATGTCCTATGCTTAGAGAATACGTATGCTGACGAAATGAATGTGATGTTCAGATGTTTATTAAAGTCGATGAGATGGGCAAGGATGAGAGCGAGAATGCTAGAGACTGAAGTGTGTTCTACTGTTGATGCTCTGAGCTGCTGAGTACACTCTCATGAGAGTATCTTAAATGCATCCTTTCTGGTCGTGGCTTCGCACAAATGTCTGCATTTCTTTTCTTTTGTTGTAAAACAATAATCATTCGTGACGGGATAATTTTGTTTAGCAATTTCATTGCGATAAGATTGAAAATGTTCAGCCTTCTGTTTTTTTTCACCAGTAATCCTGATACCTACGGATAGATCATGTTCCTACACATGGCTAACATGGTGCTGATAGTATCTTCGGGTAAACTATTATACGATTTTTTTGTCGAGAGATATACTATATGTACACACCACATCTGGGGTGAGGTAGCAACGTCAGATAAAAGTAAACTAGCACATGTCACCGAAGCTTTCGAAATCAATCTTAAATATGCCACAGGAAAGGTTTAGATATGCGTCAAACCAGGCAAATTCTCACGACTACCAATATCGCCACGATGGATTTGCAAACATATCATGCATAACTGGATTCCGCATGATGCAAACACGATATACTATCAGATGCACGAACCGAAGAAGCACCCAGCAAAGGTAAATGTAAAACGTTAAAACAATTTTCCACAATACTTCAGGTATTGCCACGTATGCAAACATTTTATAAATGTGGCACCAGTTCGATGGTGCCTTTTCTAGGCGAGGATTTACGTTCAGCGTGGCGTTCTACTACAAACGGAGATCTTGTGCTTGCCCGAGTGTGTATTCGCGCTGGCGAACGCTTTCTCGCACGAGGGTCTCTTTGAAGCTGCCGGATGAGCAAATCTCGAGTATCGGGTGAAGATATTTTTCCCCATCAACGGATTCGAACGGCAGAAAGATATGTGGGAAAACCTATCGTTCGCCCCAGTTTGGCGCTGTTCGTCACCGCTCACCGTTCGGAAGAGTAAATATCGAAAAATGGCAACAAACAACTCCGACGCTCCGACGCCACGCCACCAGACGGGACGCGGATGCTTGCCATCCACTACGCGTAAAGTCGGGGGTGAATTGCGGAGGAATCCGCAAGATAGGCAAGCATCCTGGCAGAGACGATACAGTGCTTTCCGCTGACGCAGTTGGCATTGGGGACGCCTGAATGGTTTGGGTGTCAGAAGGCGAACGCGTTGCACCATTTCCGGTGTGTGTATGTGTGCCCGGTGTGGTGGTCGCTCTGATTTCTTACCAGCAGCAACAGCATCAGCCGCAGCTGCTGGTACGCCCGATGCGATGAAGCAGGAATAAATTTAAAAGCTAAACAATTTTCATAATGAAAACCCTTCCCCGGAGCGCTTGACAATCCTTCTGAAATCTCCGACGATGATAATAATAATGATCACGCTGGAGATACGGATGAGGAGGATGGTGATGAGCGGAGGAATAGTGCAGAATGGGGCTGGTATGATGCAGTGCTCTTCAAGCCTGTACAGAGAACAGTCTTTTCTGAAGCATCTCATCTATCCAGGAATTCTTGTGATATTGGTGCTCCGTGCTCATCCCTTTTCCACCCATAGAGGAATGCTTCAAGTCACCTGGATTAAGCTGAGGGTTTTCTGAAAAGAGTATACCACAACTTGAGGAAAATATTTCGCAAACCAATACACACACGAGACACGTGTATGCCAAAGGAGAATGTACACCAAAACCCAGGTGTGTGGAAGCTTGGTGGACAAATCAAACAGATAATGTAAAATGATATTTTATAAGCACTCAAATATGTGCACTCCTACACACAGACACAACCATTGGCCGACGGGTAACACCGGCACTATTACCGCATCTTGCGAGATCCCCAGCGAGCAGCGGTCCAAAATATCCGGTTTGTTCTAGTTCGCCGGCATCATCTAAAACCACTTGACTGATGGAACCATATGTAGCTTTTTCTCCGGTCGCAGAAACCGTACCGGGCATACGTACCGAGAGCAAAAATAAAGAAGCTTCATCTGTGCGCTGGTGTGGTGGGGATTTCCATCGTGTGAAGCACGGGACGCAAAGCGCACCCACGAGCTTTACCACCGTGCATTTGGGTTGTGGGGCGTTGGAAACACTCCAACGCGTCGTTTCGGTGGAGAAGGTTTAGCTGCAACATTTTATCCATTGCAATCGATGCAAATTGTCACTCATGGAATGCGGTGGAATCCAGGCACGTTTACTCTTTCTGTTTGGATCAGGTGCCGCAGAAAATGCGCATCCGAAACAGCGACGAGAAGAATTCCACTTACAATCGCTATCGAAAGCGACTGTGCAAAACAATCATCACGGACGTTTCAATCCATTTGAGCTGGGAGTTACGGGGGGCGTGAAATGTGGACAGATTTTTGAAAGGGTACAACAATTCCATTTAATTGAGATTGATATGATCGAAAAGTGATTTAAGGGCTCTTGATACATTTGACAGTGTACATTTGTGCTAAGGAAATCTGACTTTCACCACCGAATCGTGTCACATCTCTAGGCACGGTCTCAGGCTCTCTTTGCTTTTTGTATGCGGTTCATTCAATGTATTGGATAAATGCTCCATTTTTAGAAAGAACCGAAACACTACACCTCAATTAAGGGTAAAACACAATGCAAGTTCTGGTAAGCCTAAGAATACTCTATTTTAAATTCGATTGCATCGATGGGTTGACTTCCGGTCATGCTGTTCTTCTGTAGTTACAAACGAAGGTTAACTTTATTCTACTGCTCCCTAATCAGAAGATAGGATGTGTTTTGCCTGCCCAAACGATGGGTGGAAGTTTTGGTATATGCATAAGGTGTCATGGCAACGATGCTACCCCCAGACGCTCTGATCCGATCTGGGTCGACGGACAAATATTGTTTTGTGAACCACCAGCGGGAAGATAGCCCGCAGCTGCCGAGGCGGATATTCTCCAGCTTGCTCGTTTGCACCGGGACCAGCGTTGGCGTACATGTAGCGCGGACCTGTCGTAGTTGTACGTAGCTAAATCATTTACGGCACACCACGGGCACCGTACAGTACTGCACTGCGACGAACGCCAGTTGGTTCGTCGTAGCGCCTAAGGTGTACAGGGATATGCAAGACCGGCTTTCCCTTTGAACCCTGCGAGCACCGGGTTGAGTCCGGGGGGGTTCGCGAATGCTCTCACTGAGGTGATATGGGTCTGACAGATGGGTAAGAGAAAGCTAAATCTTCGGTCCATTGCACAACAAATAGTGCCGAATGCTCTTCGCTGGGAGTCATTGCAGAGCGATGAGGGACGGTGTGTCACGGGATTTAAACTTCCATGCTACGCTAGGGACCGGAAAATTCTCGCAATGGGATCTTGCTCCGTATTCTTCAAAAGATTCACGATTGTTTTGAAGATTCTTGCCTATTGGAGGCACGCTCGCGTAAACAAATGACCGTTTGGCCAAGGGTTTGCCACCGATCCAACGTAACTCAGCGTTGTCGCCCTCGTACTTGCCGGCTAATTAGAGGATTCATAGGCGAACGTACACAGACCGCTGCACAGCCCATTCATTAGTCGCAAATGTTACAGTGCCATTTTTCTTGCAAGAAACGTGCAAAGCGTATTGTGGAGCAACTTTTCCGGTTGACACCCGACCCCTGTTTCGCAAAGCTAACGCCAGCTCCTGTCAAAACTCAAACTGGTGCTTGGCTTCCACGCGGGAGGCGGTCCTCATTCGCGAAAAGGACACTCATCCTGACTTCTGACATCAAACAGACCGGCATCCGGTCGCAAACCGCACCACTGTTTAGCGCTATCTTCCACGTGGCAGGGGTCGGTCGACTTGCGCGGCACGTAAGATGTTTTGGAAAATCAACTCACACTTTTGACATGAGCGGCGTGCTTTCCACACCGTCGCTGGTGGCATTCTGGGGCGGAACTAATCCGCATCAGAGCGGTACTTCCTTTTCGCAAGGTGAGAGTCCAACAAAATGCCAAAGCTTTGCATTTCTAACGATCATACGATCCTGATGACGCTTATCACCGGAGCTGAAGGAAAACGAACCTTGTTCCGCGCAACCCATGATAACCAAGAAGAATGTAGATCAACTTTCTGAAAAAGGCACTGAGTAGCAGGAAAAGCTTATTCGTGTTTTTGCAAGTGAAATCATTCTAACTCTTGTTCTCCCTAGTACAATACCTAGTATATCTTCATGAACATGTTTGGTGGTCTTTTATCCAGTAATGAATTATTTGCCATATCGAAGTTGTTTAAATAGAAGTGAAACAATTGATTATATGCATTGAACTGTTCCTTAGTTGCAAGTACGGTACATAAACTCAACGAACAGTTAAATTATATTAAATAACAAAGCGCAACCATTCTTCTCTAGCCACAGAAGAAAAAAATCCTCCTCAGTCACGCCTCAAAAATTACAAAGAGGCTGTAGGGCAAATAAGGTTTATTTAACTTTACACTTTGCGTTCAAAAGGACGATTAAAAGCATCAGCCCAAAGCAAAAACTGTCCGCAGGGAGCACAGGTGAAACCACCGCGACCAATCGGAGCAAACCGATTGAAGGATGTTGAAATTGAAATGACGCAATTAAAACAAATCCACCGAAAATTCATTCGCCGCGAAGACCATTAACGCATTCGCCACCGCAGCGCCATCGTTGATGGAGAGCTGGGCAAAAGAAAACAGCCGGGAAGCATCGTAGGCGGTGTGGTTTGGTAAGTGACACGAGTAAAATTTTAATGAAACAATTCCAATTATTGCCCGATGAAAAGTTTATTGTTATCGTTTGCTCAAAGACGATGATAATTAAACGGAGGGAGAGAAAACAGAGTAGAATAATAAAGCTGGAGGAAAAAAAACAGCGAATCCGACGGCTGACAAAGGCGGATCTAGCGAAAACGTCATTTTCCCACCAGCAGGAGACTAAACCGACCAGCAGCCGATCGTTCGCGGTTGCGACCAGCGACAACTCTGACATCGGAACGTTCCGCCGCAAAGCATCCGGAAATTAGAGCCGGTTCCGAACGGTTGAGCAGTTTGCAGTACGACCGTCTCGGGCGCCCCTGCACCGGCGACACAATCATAATAATGTTCCATGACTGTTCGCGCGCACAAGGAGTGTGTTTGCGGTCTTGAACGCCTTCCGACGGGCGTTGCTGGCCGGATGCCACTGCCGTTTTTTCGCTCGCTGGCCACAGCAGACGGAACTGTTGATAAAATGTTTATGTGCTTCTGATAGGTCATTAAATGTGATTGCATTCCAGTGGCAATTTTCCACTAAAACAAGGGACCTCCTGCCGTGTGGCGGGGATGGCTGTAGTGGAGGCCAGCAAAAGAACTGTCGGGAGCTGTCATATCGATTTGCACCGATGCCGTTTGCCAATGGCAGGCCAATTCCGTCGCCGTTGAGATCATTAGTGGCGCTGGTACACCACGATGAAATGCGAGTTAGTGATTATCAGTCCCGGTGAGCTTTTAGTTCGGAATTCTTCTAGCCCGCACCATTCCTTCATCCCCGTTGGAGACACCACTTAAGCTTTTGCTTTGACGCTTCGCAATTTGGTATTTTTATTTACCAGTAATGTTATTCCAAATGAATGGTACTTGATGTTTGTTAAAAGTGTATCATACCAATACCATGCGGAAAATTATGGTTGCTTTTTCTTGTAGCTTCATATACTACAAATAACAAACTACTACAATTCAAATGGTTTAATTCGACATGTTATAAAAATTCCCAGTTTTATGACAGCAAGGATACAATTCAAAAGAGAGAACAACTCAGAAAAGCTTCATCTGAAATTCTGGTATAGTATCCAGAATTTAACGAAAAAATCGTTCTCTTCCATACGAGAGGTTGCTATGATACGCAAAGTGAATGATGGCATCAAAATAGGTTCTCCAACAGCAAGTCGGCAGGCCGTTATGACTAATCTCGAAGCTTAACATTTAGCCAAGCCAATAATCTTCTTTTGAAACAAACAAGCTTCGAGCAACATTCCTAATGACTCTTCCTCACGGTACGACGGCAATGTCACGACGCTGTGGGAGCCAAGTGCCATTTAGGGTTGACATTTGGAAGCGCCCGAGGCTGTGACTATCGAAAGCGCCTGCCAGATGAGCGAAACCCGAATGAAACGTTTTTCTTCCTTCCGGAGCGAACGACCATTGGCGGGGTTTGATTTCCCCGGATGAACAAATCAAATAACAAATTAGACTTTCCAATAATGCACCCCCTCGAGCGAGCGAGTGGATAGATCTTTGAGATCGGCGCGCGAACCCGTGGCCGGACGAATCCCGTCGGTTCGCATCCGTATCTTATCGTCTCATTCGGATCTACCACAATGCAGCTGCAGACTCCGAGGCGGAGGCAGTGCAAAGGCTCAATAAATAAACGGCCTTCCGGGCATCCAAGTGCGACATTGCTGAGAGTTCCCCATTGCTTTTTGCTGCCCCGTTCAGCTGCTTCTCCTTGCCGCCTCCACCGTTGGTCGCCGCATCCCCAAAGGAGTACCGCAGCTGTGACCCAGAAGCCGATTCCTCAATGCTTGACTCATGAATTTGTGAACTAGAGTGCAATCGGCCGATCTCGGGCCCCCGGACTCGGCTCCGTCCAGGGACTCTATATAATGCATTCGTTCGTCGTAAATTGCATGTGACGGTCAAGCGTGCAGGAGAATAAACGTTCTCGAACTTTGCACTTTCCGGGCGAGTCCCGGCATCCCAGCCCCGGCAGACGCCTTGATGCGTTCGATGGGTTTTCGTTTCGAGTCGGTTTGGACGTACAAACATTTTTTTTTTCTGCGCAACTTCTCGGACACTCTGCTCTGTTCGTCCGTCCGTCGTCGACGTCGTCGGTCGACCGAGCCGGATGTGAGCCACCCAGGTGTGCTCGGGAATGGGTCCTCCTCCCAGGTTGGCTGGAACGGAATAGAATCGGGATCCCATCAGCCGGTGGCTTCTCTTTGGCTGGTCGGCCACTCGTGTCTCCCGGTGCGGCAGTTTGTGTCCGTTGGCCGGAAACAGCAAACTCATCCGCCGACATACGCTTTACCAGCCATCCTTCCTGTAGCGCCGGGCAAGCTGGAAGCTCGTAACGACCAACTGCGGACGCCAGCCACCGCCGGGATCCCAGTCCAAGTACCGGATGCTTTTAATGTGTTCACTTTTTCCGTGTCATCCGATAGCTTGATCCAACGGGAACAGCAGCTATCAAGCGCACGGCATACACACACAGCCGCTGCACTCGGCCTGGATGAAACTTTACTCGCCCGAGCTCTCAGGAAGCGGCCATCCTTCTCCCACAGCAACTGATGCTCCTACGGCTGCCGGTGCGGAGGAATAAAGCACACCCGGCGACGGCGAAGACGAGACTGAGCGCGTCAGATAGTCAGAAGCTCTGATTTCTCAAGTGCAGCTGCAGCGGCAGCCATCGCCGTCTGACCGGTGATGGATTTTCCTACAATTTCACAACCCAAGCTGCAAGGCTCCGAATGTCCGAGCAGCTTGATGTGGTCGCACGCCGTCCTGGGTACCCGGTGCAGCCGGGAGTACGAAGCCCACGACAAGTCTTTCGTGTGCTTCTTCACATCCTAAAACACGTTCCTCTTCTTTCACGTGCGAGTTAGAGCCACCTTCTTTCTCGATACGTTACGCTTCTTTTCAACTCCTAATGTTGCCTTCCATTTTGCAATCGAAGAGGACCTGCATAGTGGTGGGGAATTTGGGAAGCAATGGAGAGGCAGCTTACGAGAAAAACCCATTGCTTCCGAAGCTGCAGCAGCATCGGTCGATCGCTGACGCTTCCTTCCTTCTTTCCTTTTTGGTGCATGGAATTCCGGTCACCACCCGTCTACTGGTGGCCCTCTCGGAGTATCGTTGCTGATGAACCGAAACATCCATTAACAAAATTTATGTTTTATTCTATTTTATGGTCCACATCTTTTGTGTAAGTGCATAGTGAAAGATAAATCTCATCCTTTACAGCACGAGCAGTAGACTTTGCGTTCGGTTTGGCTGCAGCACGAGCAACCCTAGTGAGGTCAGCAGAGTAACTCAGTGTGCATCAAACTGCCTAATGAACAGTAGAAGCTGGGAGGGAACCAGCCAATCGGGCTCACAACTCTTGCTCCACTTCATATGAGAGTTCTTTATACGGAACCTTGCCAAATAGTTTGCTCTGTTCTTGCTGCTAAGGAGCACTCTATGGTCAGGAAATTCATCACACTACGGCCAATAATTAAGCTCAGCACAGTAGGTTCGCCTTTTTCGTTTTCAATAATAAGATCAAATTCCCTATAGTCTCGCTGGCTGGGTAAAGCTGGAACCTGTTTCGCTCAAGATCAATCGTTCATTTTTACCCCACTTTAATGGCCTCTCGGAGGACTGCTCTAAATAAAACCTGGGAGTTACCACCGGGTGGCCTTCCGGTAGCAGTCGGTCTATCACCATTAAATCAACAGCAGCAGCGGCGCAATCCCCGAACGCTCGTGCCGTTGGTTCTTGGACAGAGTTTCACTGACTAACCATGCAACTAGAACTGGCTATACGGACATCCCACAAGCGCTCAACCTTCCCCCGCCAATCGCACACTGCTTTCTCTAATCACCGTGTTGCGTGTTCCGTGCAGGTCCCTCGGAGTGGACCTGACCTCCTATCGAGGTGTAAGTGCCCTCGTTGGCAGTCACGGATAATGTTTGACTTTTTAATTGCCCTCCACGCGAAACGTTGGCCAGCGGTAACGGCGAAGCAGTCTCGGGCTGCCCTGAGCGGGAATCGATCGTGGGGAGGGGTTCGGAAGGTCCGATTCCACGTCCGAGGCTATTACTAATGGCGTGGCGAGTAGTTTAAGTGATATCGCCGCTCATTGGAACGCGGGAAATTTCGAGGAAGTGAGTTTCCGATCCTAATGAAACTGCCCATTCGTCACGAGCCGGGAAATTGCTCCTCTAAAAGGGCAACGGATGGAAAATAGGAGTCATTAAATAGTGCTAGGCATTAGGCGGAGTGGCTAAAGCTTCAGCACAGGCTGATCCAAATAAACAGGAATTACTGGAAAAGTGTGAAAAATCACTTGACACTAGAGCAAATCCAAGGAAAAAAGCTTCCAATCATTTCATCACGCATTCCTCCATGTCCATTTGTGTTTTAAGGAACCACGGTCCACGAAACTATAAATAAGAGTTTTGTGCTAATCGATAGGTAAGGTTTTGATACCTTATGTTAGATGTTCACTCTTTAAAAACTATCGACATCATTACGATTGAAACAAATGAATGATATTCCTTTTTGGATTTAATATAAACAGGCATAAGTGCAGCACTAATTACTGTTATCAGTTCGTGGCTGAATCAAATTTAAGCATAATTTAATGGCGTTGCTCGCAATTAAAACAATAAAGCTGGGTACAAAAAAAAAAGCTCAACCCAAGATCATCCCCCGACGCAAAAAGCCGCCCTTGCGCCGCCGGCCGAGCTTTTTACACTCCATCCAATTAGGACCGAAGTTCATCATTGTGTTGGATTATCGATTCAATTTCGCTGAAAATGAATTAATGCAAACAAATTATCCAATTGAAATGTAGATTTACTTTCCGGTCGATCGGCGTCCGTGCCGGTTACACTGCCGAGGGCTCGAAACGTTGCGTGGATAATTTTTCACCAATGTTTACTTCCACCTGCCGAGGATTGCTGGGTGGTGGGAAAGTAGGGCATAAGGGGGAAGGCCAAAGGTAGCAGCAACATAAAAAAAACCATCCTTTCATCGATCCCAGTAGCGCTAATTGTTTTTGCTTTCGTGTTTCATGGCCCAAATCGTCTCTTCGATCTAACAAAAACCATCCGCGCTGATGTGCGCCAGGCTTATGCTTTGGAGCGTGGAACTTCTTGCCTGGACTGTGCACACTCGAACCAACCAACTTGGTTGTGGTGGTTTGCCCAGAATGTGCTGGCCAAGTAACCAGCTTTCAAAATCAACATGACGGGAAGGACATCGACAATGAGGGGAGAGACTTCGATTGAATTCTTCTATCTCGGTCTCTTTTGACCAACTCAAGGCGCTGTAGAAGATTCGGTACGGCATTGATTTTCCCTTTTCAGATGTCCTTGATTGCGTGGAAAAAATGCGTTTCTTCTATTTAAAAATGAATCCAGCCAAACTTTGAAAAGGCAGCAGCTTCAAAAGAGGAGGAAAAAAAACACAATCTTGATAGCGGTCGAAGGATACCGACAGGATAATGATATTCAAACAGAGCATCCGACTCCAATCCTACCGACGGAGCGATTTCAGGAACGGTATCCCGAGCTACTTGCACCTCTGGGAAAATGTAGATGAAAATATCGGTTTGCAATCCTGCTTCAAGAGGATGGTGCCACTGTCAATTCACACGATAACTGGAATCAAATTCGTTCCGACGGCAAATTTCTAACAGAACCAAGAAAAGAAGAAGGAAAATCCACAAGAATAAAACGGTTGTAGGAAGACATCCCTTTCCTGTATTTGTTCAGGTATGATTCGTCGTGATTTCGACAAATTCGGCACGTCAAACCAGAACATCCCGATATTCCCGCAATTCAACAATTAAGATGAGTTTCCCTTCGTGTACTTTGCTTTAATTAAAGGAGAATCAATAAAATACAAATGTCAAAGAAGTGTATTTTTATGGTTTAGAATATGTCAAAGAGATCATTTCACTGATTGATAACTGTAAAAGTGATTGTTGTACGATAAAAAAAATAATCAAAACAAACCGCAACAGAATACAGTTTAAAAAAAAGCTACGCAAGAAACCATTTTGATCTGTTAAGCTGTACATATGCTCGCGGGAAAACGACCACCATGAAATTATAAAGGTTTTGTTTAATCGAACGAAATCGGTGGCAATTTTACGCTGAACTACCGCTATTATCACCAACTCGATCAAGATAGAGAAACGAGCCCCAAAGGCACCGCTAACCCCCCAAGGAATGTTTGCGGTAGCTAGGAAGGGCATGCATCTTCCCATCCCTATTTGTTTGTAAACGGCCGATTTTCTGCTTCTGCCTGCTTTCTTCGAAAAGGAGAAAAAAGCGTATTCTCAAGAAAATAATTTCAATGTTATGTTTCTATTTACGGCATGTGGAAAAGCTGGGGATGAAAACGGAAGCAAAATACCCCTCGTGAACCCCCCGGGGAGAATCCCCGCGGAGCCTGTTAACACAAAAGACATCATCATCATCATCAGCATCAGCCACATCCTCCTCATCGCCGACGTCAACATCAACGTGGCCGATTATTGCAACCATTTCGATTCCGTGGGGTCGTTTGCTGGCGGTTGATTTGAATATGAATGGTGCCTCATCTCCAGCCCGGAGGCAATCATCTTGCGCGCGCGTGCATCTTCCCAGCAGCGGCCGGCATACCGGGGACAAGGCGGGGGAGCCAGGATAACGGCGCAGGAATTCTCCATAATCATTATCCGTTGTTTACCGCAGCGTATTGAAGTATCGAAGGTGTCATCTCCAGAGCCAATCCAGCTATTGCGTCGCACCGGTAGGAAGGGAACCGGTGTGATGCCATCTCCAACCCTCCCGCACTTTCGTATCGTTCCCCGGGGGGGGTTTGGTTGTTCGGAGAGAAGGGCTTTGGAGTCGATTGGGATTCTGGAGAAAAAAAAGAACCCCTCGTTGACAGGCCTGAACGACCCGAGCGAAACGAAAAACCAGAAATTAGTGTCAGCCCATCAGGAGCAGATATGGCGGGAGAAAAATCCTGAAAAATAAACCCCCGAAACAGCATGTAAACATTACCTAGCTTTCCGGCACAAATCATCCTAATTGCGGGATGACGGTAACGAGCCAAAGGGTTCCAATTTCATCTTTTCAATCCAACCGTTTCGCCTGTCGAGCGCGATGGAGAAGAGCTCCTTGGGTCTAATCCTGCCATTTTCTTTTATGTGCGCTGTTTTATGTTCACATGTCGAATATGTTTGCACGTTTTACCCAATTATTTACCCACTAGAGGATTACGGCCATCAATTGTGAAAGATTGCTGGCACGGAAAAAAAAAACAATTCTATATGATTACATTCAAAACATTTGCGACATTTTTTTGGATGTGTTTAATACACGCCATGCCAAATTGTCGTATTTTCGTAAAGAATTTTCTACGTCGAGAGGTTGTGAAGGAAAAGAAAGGGCGTGAAAACGGTACTTTTATATTGCTTAGATATTTCCTAAGAAAAGTACCCATGGAAAAGGTAGAGATATATAAGCAAAGTTCATACATAGCACAGCATCCTAGACAGTCATCATTATAGCAAAGAACTTTCAATAACTTACAGAGAAGCCTTGTGAGCAATCGATAAAGCATACGAGTGTAGGTGGCTGTTTGCTATAAAAATAGTTTGAATTAGAGATTTTCGCAACACGTCAACTTGGAAAAAAAAAAACACTAGGACCTTTTTAATGCACAGAAAGCATCGATTTTAATCGGGAAATGCAGCATCATGTGAATCATGCTACTTTTCCAATAAAGTAATGAGGAATAGAAGGGGAATGGACCATTGGACTCATTGCCAAAGTGACCATGCTCGGTTCAAATTTGCCCCGAATTGTGGTGTATTTTCGGTTGCTGTTATTCGCCTACCGTCCGCTCCAGCTTCAGTCCATTCCGTAGACCGTGGTCGTTTCATGGATTATATCACCCCATGTACAGAATGCAAAGCTTCTAAGTTCGCCTGCGTCGCTTGGCACCGAACGACGACCACCGGATGTGGCTCCCTGACACCGGAAACAAACTGTGATGGCAATAAATAATAAAAAGAACATAATGAAGATTGGCAACCATCCGGGCAGGGATCGTAAATATCTTATACCTTCTGCTGTAGTCCAACCTTGCTTCACTCCCGCTCTCGGCCAATTCAATCACCGCGTGGCCACAAAATCGGTCCCTTCACTAGCCCTTGCGCAAGCACGGATCAGAATCGTCGTCAATCGATCCATTTTGCAGCAAACCATGGAGCTCGCGTGCGCGCACCCCCTTCGTCCCTTCCTGTTTTCCCCTCCGGCTCTGCCGGGATGCTGCCCTGACGGAAAACGAAGCGATACCCGGCGCCATGAAATACCGGATAAAAGCTGTTTGATGAAATCATCCCGGCAGAAGTAATATCGAATCGTTTGGTCACGTCACCGGAAGCCAAGAGGGTACCACCAACGGCACAACTTCCCGCCGGCCGGACCGGCCAAATCAGGCGCCAAGAAAGACAACCTCGGCCCCGGCACAATCCGGTTTTATCCGAAGAAAGCGCAGCGGCTGCGAACTTGGTGTTTCTCAATTTCCTTTTTTTTTCCATTCGGGCGTAGTGATTCGGTAAATTGAAAATTGTTTAGCAAATTGGTACGCTGCCACGCGGCTAAAGTTGCGAACGTTCAGAAGGAAATGCTCAAGGGAAAAGTCGGTGACTCGGCTTACTTGATGGTTTTTTTTTTCGGTTAGATGTTGGATGGAGCCTTCTACCAGCCGTTCCTCGGCGAAGGCGGAGTCCGCTCTTATTCGACGGCAAACGTCGATGGGCGCAAATGGCATAATTAAACTTCATTAGCTGGGTCAAGTGAAGAAAGTAGATCCATCTGCATCATTATTGCAGTTGGCAAAGTTACTTCAGCCTGGCGGATCCACGGACCGTCTGCCACTCTGTGCCGCCATCAGCTACAGTAACACGAATGCTCATTTTGCAACGATTTTACGCTAGGGATGAGTTCATTTTTAATTTCGCTGCTAAATTATTAAGCTGCTTCCTTCCTAGACGACGTCGTCATTAATGGACACAATTTTATTGGATTGGCAACTTCTGTTGACGCAGTGAAGCATAATTGTTTTTAAATATAAATCTGCAGCAACGAATCATTAAAAAAACCATAAAGAACTGATGGGAGAAAAACTGAACTGAACTGCACTGCTTCGAACATGCTAAATAGTTTACAGACTATTCCTCTCAACAGCTTGCATTGACATGAAGCGGTTGATGTCAGCGCTGGCGGATGTTTTCTAATACATTGCGGCAGATCGGGCGAGTGCTTTCGCCGACAAACACTTTTCGACCTGCAACCCATACCTCCATACCACATCCACTAGTAGACAATCTTTGTGAACCCCGACTCGATGATGATATGGCCATTCCGGTGAAAAGTGTAATGGATTCCTTTCCGTTCGACCTCGTTTTATCAATCTTTTAAAGTTTTATACCCTCCTGCTGGTTCGCCCTTTTGTCGCCCGCGTCAACCAGACCCTTCGCTCTTCTTGCGAAAAGTTCGTCCTTCCTTCGGTCCAGGCCCACTGCCCAGGCCGCTCCCACGGGACCGCATTCTCTTATCTTTATTCACTCAAGAAATGCCATCGCCGCCTCCAAGCCGTCTCGGAGGCGGCCCTTGGTCTTGGCCCTTTCTCCGAATTCTCCGCTCGACAGTCACTCTTCGGCTCCGTGCCAGGCTTCGTGAATCCTTCCGGGAAAATCGCTTTTTGTGTGCACAGGATTTCACCCATTGAGCTTTGCGTCTTTGTATCCCGCTCTTTCGGCTCCTGGTGCCATTACAATTCCATCCCTTTCCCACCGCTTTCCCTGTGGCCACTGTGGGTGCAGTATCGCTGCTCCGTCCCACACCACGCCCAAGGCAGTCCGGCCCGAAATGCAAACTAAAAGCATTTTCCGAGCGGCCGGGAAAAGCCGCCGCTGCACCAGAGACAGACAAACCGGGAACATTATGTATTATGCCAACCCCGACATTCGCCACCTCTCCCAATGAGCTGCTCCCCAAGCCGTGTCGCTAAACCGGCTAGCGCTCTGTTCTTCATCCTCTGCCTCCCCCCCACCGCACCACATTGTGCAGCCTCATCCGGGTGCAACTACTCACTGTACTCATGCTGAAAAATGGCTTCTTCCGCTCGGAAAGATAAATCTTTTTCGGAGCAAAGAACGCAAACAAAACACACACAAAAACCAGCATCAGGAAAAAAAGGCTAGAACCGAAAAATTCACCCACGACTTGACTTCAACGGACGGCGCAACTGTGTGCACTTTACTCCGTCGAGTTTACGCCTGACGTGGGGCCGAGTTAGAGCGACGTCCATTTGTACCGAGTGCAATAACAAGCAGGATTCACCGGCCGAGGACAACTTCATTCTTTCGCGCGGATCTTGTTTCAGAGATTTCTGCTGGGAAATGTTTCCCACTTCGTCGACTTCCATTTTCTTTCATAAGTTTTCTTTTTAGTTCATTTCTTCTTCATTTGGGTACCGAAAAGTGCATACTCAGACATTCATCTTTCAGCCAAATGTCAGCTGCCCGAAAATGTTTCTTTTGAAAGCTGGCGAAGGTGAGAACAAAAAAAAAAAAAACCTAATGTTGCAAGCTGGCATACTTGTCCGTCCTTTCGAAAGGCTCCATCCAACATGAAAAGCTTGAAAAGGATGAAATTTTTTTTTAAGGTTTACACTAAAAGTACGGAGACAGGCAATCAAAATTAACAAAACAGGCTTCAGTGGCTGCCAGTGGCATCCGCCGTCCCCCTAAGGGACAGCCTCCCCGCTCTGTCCAGCACGATGTGTCCTTTTGACGTCCATTATTTAGAACCTACGCTCATTGCAGGCAACCAAATAACTGAGGGATGGCTTGATGGAACGGCGAGAGGCACAAGCAAAACCAAAAAAAAAAAAAAATACAACAGTAGGCACATAATAGAGCAGCTGGCTGGGAAAGCGTAAGGACATTCAGCGAGCGCGTAGGGTGGATGAAAAGAATGTTAATCACTCCTCACTCCATCGTTTAGCCAGCTCTATGCCCCATGCCGTCGACCCCAGTTGCCTTGGGTTTGTCAGAAGGTTCGTTGTTAGCCGTTGGTGGTTGGTGGCTCATAATTAACCCGGAGACATGTCAACGCTCTTTCACGTCCATGTCCTTGCGGTCGGCGAAGTGCCCATAAGGGAGCGTTGGTAACATGGATTTTGTCTTTTGGACGTTAAGTTAGGGGATGCTCTATCAGCGGCTCTCATCGGAGCGATAATCCAGTTGAGGGCACTATCTAGATGAAGATGGTTTTGCTTTCAAATGGAGCCACCACACGTTGCTGGGAAGTAGCTCGTCGAATTCAAATGAATTTAAGAGCTCACTTATCGTGGGAAATTATTTTGTCTAAATTGAGTCCGTGAACAAAAACATTGAAGAGAAAAAAAATGCATTTATCACCCGTTTACACAACTTCTACATAATACGGCTGATGTGACGACATTTGACGAAATTATGAAATAAAAATAAATGTTTCGCACCTGGCCTTATGCGTTTTACGTCCGGAGGGAAATAAGCCTTCCGTATGGTTTCATTTCCTATTTTACCAACGGCCCATCAACGGCTTGTTCTTCAAAGGTTGGCAGTTTTTCCGTTGCATTACGTCGTATTTTACGTGCAGTGTTTTATTCTTGATCAACCAGACGCAAGGGAACAAAAAAAAAGTTACCCTACGATGCTAGGACCATTTTACGACACTTTCCGCTCCGGTACCGAGGGTCACGGCTTCTGACGACCCGGTGAGTGACAATAAACCCGAAAACATGGCATTGGAGCAACTTCGTACTCTTCATTGGAGGAGCCCCCGTGCCGCAGGAGAAGAAAATATTCGGTCAAGCGAGACGCAGATAAAAAAAAACACAAGAAGGAGAAGAAGAAAACACAAAGAAGAAAACCGCACATATGGCTAACAAATATGGGAGCCTATAAACGTAAAACGCACATGATCTCAAAGGAAGCGGCCGAGAAGAAAGTATATGACCGAAATATCCCAGATTCGATGCGACACTCGGGGGGCGTCGAGATGGTGGTGGTGGAATTGGTTTGGGGTGAATGTTTTGCAGGACAGTCGTAAAAATGACCATTTCCCACAGTAAACTGGCCGCTACATAAACGAAGGGTCGCCTTTCTTCCAGCCGCACTCAAACGAAATAACACACACCGAAATCACGGTGGAGCATCGGCAGAGCGGTACTATTGGTTCACAATCATCGTCATCGTTGTCGTCGCCATCTCGGACCGTAATTCCTAGCGACATTAACTCACCTCCGTAACACATGGAACAGTCAGAGAAGGCGAGTACCGGGGATGGGTCACCATTCAACGACCGGCGTTTGGGAGCTAGAGAGATGAAGTCACGGTTACAGATATTATTTATAAATCAAAGGCCAATCAACGGTCCCTTTTGAAGCACCATTTTTATCGCTTCCAAGGCGTAGTGCAGGTAGTCAGGTGGAAGTATTCCCGTATCCGTTACCTAACCGGCGTTAGACGATTCCATCAGGAAACTCCGTTCATTGTTTTATAGTTCTTTCAACTCAATCCAGAGTCCAATGATATGCGTGAAATTGCTCATAATGTTAATGATTAACTCAATCACCATCAAGTTCATTGCATAATATAATTTTGAGCACACCACGAAGCTATCCGGGAAATATATGAGGCAATGTCTAGCTTATTTGCTTCGGTTAGGAGTTGTGGCCGAAAACATTCCCAGCAATATTAGAACCAAGAACCATTCTTTGAACCTACGGCCCTAGTTGTTGGTTGATCCACCGGTACAGAGGGAAAAGAACCCTTTATCCCACCACGAAGCAAGAACACGAATTCCCCGAACCCGTCGAAAAACTTTCCTGCCGGCCACGTCCGGCGCGGCTCGGTTGATGCGAGGCCAAACAATAGCCGCTGCCGAGAGCCGAGGGATTGTATGATGAATTCTTCTGTGGATTAGCACTCCACTAACTCCTTAAGCCCATGGGTGTAAGAGGCAGAGTCCCAGCGCTCGATCGACTGATAATCGTGTGGCATAAGGCGCCGAAGAGAAGAAAATGAAATTGACGAAGTGCCACCGGACAGGGAAACTTTTCGATAATGTAGTTAAGGATTCAGCGGAGGCTGAACTTTTGCGGCCCCTTTGTTGCCCAACAACTTTGGCTCCGTCGACCGGAAGGGCGCATGCAAACAACCACCGGAGATGTTCCGGTCGGCGTAGTCCTGTTTCCAAGGGAGCAATAACACAGATATATAATTTCTTTTCTTAATTGCGCCTCTCGCACCCTCATCGATAGCTGCAAATGAGTGAAATTTTAATAGAATTTACTGTGGAGTCTCGAAACACGAGAAAATCTGCACACTTGAGCTTGGCTGGGAAGAACAGTCATAATAAAGTGCCTTAGGGTGCTATTCCGGTGGAAGGATTGCATCAATGTTTACCGCATTAAAAAAAAAAAAATATAATCTTTACTTTTATAAATATTAGTTTCAATGGCAACTTTTAATGCGAAGCCGTTGTCTTGCCAAGGAACCATAGCACAAGTTGGAAATTGGAGATTCGAACACCGTACCCCTTGAACTAGACAATTGGCCACTGCACTATTTGAAAGCGATACTCACAGCTACTAAAATGTCTGTTTGCAAACATAATGTGCAAAAGCATCTTAGTATTAGAGTTACATGTTGCGTGCTCCAGAGTAGGATCGCCAAAAAATCTTTTTATTATTACACTTTATTCAACGATCGAGATTATACAAATCGATACATTTATGCTTTTCGCCTTGATCCCCGAGCATCGCCTGGTCTTCAAATACAGCACACACCATTCATGTTTTTCCTCACCCGAGCTGCGCCGGGTCTTCCTGCTAGTTTCGACTCGTATACGAGGTACTGTGTTCAACACTCCGTTTTCCATGCGCTCAGTGTGCACTGCTAATAGCCTCACGTGCAAACAAACGATAGCAAGGAGGTTTGATTCATTCTACCATGCGGCTTCTTCTGTCCAGCGGTAAACATAATCCACAATTTAATCTATTAAACAATCTTTCACAGTGCGTATTACACGCTACCTGACCTGTGTGTGGTAAAGCAGAGAACAGCAATCTGTTTGAGGAATAGGTAATTCCCATACTTCCGGTCTGTGTTTGTTTTTTGCAACATTGCCAATCCTGCTCCTCATTTACAATCTGCTCAGTGGCGCTATATATTTTTTACTTTCGCCTCACTTCTTTTCATTACACCTTGTCGCACCTCATTTTGACCTACTTTATGTACCTTTGCCAGACGAGCGTGCAGCATCGTAAAGCAAACATGGTCACATGTGAACTACCGACTGTCGACATCGTGCTTCTCGTAGCGTGACACGACAGCACGTTCAGTGCCGTATTCATTTCCTCGCCCGTGATCGCCCAACAAACGGAACAGGAGACACTTTCTGTATCCACTCAGGCACACATACACACATACACAACATTGGTAGTGAGACATTATGCTTTCAAGCAAATGAAAGATTGATAAACATTCTATCTCAAGAGCCCCGTTACATCATAGCCTTTACGTTTGTATTTAAACAAGAGCTTTAATCAAAACCAGTTTATCAGTGATCATGAATATGCGCTTATATAGCGTAGCTTCAGCGTACCTTTGACCCAAACATAAATCCTGTGTTATTTTAATTAGTATTTAATAAATACTTCCATAGTTTTCCGTCAGAAAAAAGCGATATCCACAGTTTTCCGTCAGAAAAAAGAGAATAATTAAAAGACAAAATACATTTAAACTAGTTTCGACATTACATCTGATACTCTGCCTGTCCATTATTGAAGGCTCTAAAATGCCTTCACCGTAAAATAGATTCGGCCAAAACAGGCTAAAAAACATGCCAACTAACCTGTCGAATGTATGATATTTCGGTTATTCCATTAGCGATTAACCTATCGAGCGAACAGTCTGCCGTAGACTGCACGGCATTTATTGAATCAAACCTTCCGAAAACATCGGCTTCACTCTGTTGATAAATTTTGGTTCAAACGCATGAAAAAAAAAACTATCCCTACGATGTTGGGAAGCACACGAAAAGGCAGCCACGAGGCTCATGAATGAATATTTTAAATATTAAAAGCATCTCGTGCTTTGGATCCGGCAGAAGAAACGGTGAGCTCACTTAAGTTACGGAAGATGCACATCATCGAACAGACGGTTCCAGCCCTCCCCCCACCGTACGACCGATGTCAGCAGCATTACTCCAAAAGTCCCCAAAGTGTACAGCAACATCCGAAGCCGGCATGCGAACGGTGCCGGTAGTGAGATCAAAAATGAAATTAAATTTTCGGCTGCCCTTTCGAACGGAACGCACCAGGGTTCACCGGAGAACGACGTGGCAGCCATGAAAGCTGTCCGATCGTGTCTCCTCCTTACCGAGTCTCCACATACCGAGCAGCGCTTCGACATCGCCATCGACACATCCTGTGGTGAAAATACTTCAGTCTTTCTTCTTAATTTTCACAGCGATTATAAATTCTGCTTGTGGTTAACACCGGGCCCCTGACTCGTTCTGCACGGAGCCAAAGCCTGCCAGAGCGACCACCCGAAAGTCGTCGTCGTTGGACCCAATGCCGCATGGAAAGGGGGAGGAAACTATGACGAACCGTAAAATGCATTCCCCTCACTGGATCGAGGAATCTTCTGCCCGCAGAAAGATTTTCAACATTCTAGAAACCGGCACCGAGGGGGCTGACTCTGGGGTGTTAAAGGTGCGGTTTGGTTTTGGTCGCGACGAAACGAGGCTGGCCGGAGAAAATGCCACCAAAAGTGGAATCACAGATTCCGGCGATGGTAAAAATCGCTGCGCCGTAAGGGAAAGAAGAACACCAGGAGCAGCGGTTGGTTCCGTGGTTGCGTTTTATAAAATTTAGAGACGCTTAAGAGATTTTCCGCTCCTCCGCGTCTCTGGTGTGCCGATGCTTCCCAGCGCGCTTCCGAGAGTGTTTCGAGGGACTATTTTTTTCTTCTTTCTACCATCCCCACAGCCACCACCCAAACCTCTACACCCCGCCAACACATCACTGTTTCTTGCCATCCTGTTGTGGTAATTACACTTTGCCGTCTTTTTCGTGCTGCTTTCGGTTGAATGTTAAAGTAATTAAAATTTAAATTTGTTCTGCATAAAGAGAGTGAGCTAGCGGTACAGATGCCATCGCCGCCATACCACAGCTAGCGGATTCACTTTACTAACGACCGGGCGCCTCCATTGCACCGAAGGCCCCTGGATTCATAGCCCACCGTGAAGAGTGCCGGTAGCCGTAGCAGCAGAGGCAGCAGTAAAATATATCAACTGAAGCGCTCAGAGCGCAACGGATATGCAGTGGAAACGCTGCCCATCCCGCCAGTTTGCCTTTCGGCACCAGCGTGGATGGGAGGAGTTTTCCAGCAGCAGAAGCAAGAGAAAGTAAGTTCTTTTTCCGCCCTTCACGTAGTTTGCTATTCTTTTACACGGAACGGGCAGCAGGCGAAGTGCGATTCTGCCGACCTTCGGCAAAGCTGGCAAGCAGTAAGTGATAGTAATGGGACGGTGAGGCAAAAGAACTTTTTTCCTTCACTCCACCCCACCGGCGCTCCTGGTTAAAGGGAAGGTTGGGGGAATGGGGATGTTTCGGACACTAATGGAAATATTTAAAACATTACAAGTTTTAATTGTGCACGGATCCAACGGGACGGGGTGAAGTGGATCTGTTTTATTATTACGGATCATTTACCGCCGCTGCTCGGGGCAATCCGGTTTGATTTTATTATCTTCCAAATCATTAATTCACTGTGATTTCAAAAGCATCTTAATATAGGCGAAAGATGCTTACGGATAGTGAGGGAGACACATCGAGAGCTACGCTATTTCTTAAAGAAGCATTCGTTACAGTGTAGCGCAGCAGGGATACCTATCCAATTATATTCTATAAGGATGCAGTTTGCCCAGGAGGTCAGTGGACAATGAAGAATAAACAGACGGCGAGGAAAACGAACAAGCGCTATGTTCACGGACGATTGACTTGACAACGATTCCAAGTGTTTGTCGTCGATGCTCGAGTGAAGCGCTCAAAGTTTCTTACTGTTGCACGGAGAAGAAAAGAAAGAAAACGAATCGAGTCGAAACTCGCAACAAGAAAAACTTGCCCCGAGCTACGAATCCATATCCCGATACGGTCGAAGTATTGCAAGACAATTGAAAAGTAATTAGAAAACTTACACCAGACCCACGTGTCCGTTCATTAGGTTTCTGCTCCCTACGTTCTCGCTGCACCGTCGAATCTGTCTCAAAATGCCTCCCGCGTTCCCCTATAGCAGTCTGGCGACTTGAGTTGCTGCTAAAAAAAAAAAAAAAAACCGGCGAGCCATACTTCTATTGCTACGAAACGAAATCATTACAAAAGTTTCGTTTCTACTGCTGCTCCTCCAGTCGACGATAGGTTTGCCTTGCCGCGTTTCGTGTCACCGACGCCTTTCGGGGTCTGTGACTGCCGTGTATAGTAGTCACTAATGCATCCACTGCCATTCAAGCCCCTCTCGCACACGCTCACCCACCCGTCCGTGACCGACCAGCGGAGCCGTGCCATCGACGAGCTTCTTTTCCAAGCCTGTGAAACGGCTGATGGATCAGCAGCTTCACGGTGAACCCCGTTTTCTTGGAATCGTAAAAAGCGAAGCAGAAAACAATTGTTTATTGATGACGATGCGCCTGCTTGCGCACAAAGTGCTAGTTTTCTTCTGAGAGAGGTTGTTTTTTGACCATCTTCTTTCCATCGTCTCCGACTGATTATTTGTAGCGCACCCAGAATTATCTATTACCAATCGATTCTATGTAGTACTTTTGCTGGTTACTGATTCAAGCACAATGCAGGAACCATTTGTTTTTAGATAAACGAGTTTCCATTCCAAAATGTAATCCATTTTGAACGACTAACGACTCTCCCAGTAGAACATTTTTACGCTTAGTTTGAGCACAGGATAACGCAAATGGAAATTTTCTTAAGTAAAAAAAGTGTGTTAATCTGCTGCCGGAGAATATGATTAAGTAGTTTTCTTGATGAGAAAAGAACCGCTCGCAAGTGGATGGATTGAACGATTCAACAACACGGTGCCTCAGTGTAGACGGCATCAATATCCAACTGCTTGTGTTCATTTGTGGAGATAATCATTTAACATGTAACCAATGATTATTACACTGCAAAGTTGAGTTGACTGCAAGATGATATTGACAACATATTATCTTCAATCCTTCAACAATCTTCATCCTTGGTAGCGCATCTTGCGAGATTTTATTTCGATAGACAGAATTGTTGAGTTATATACGTTAAATGTTAATTCTTAAAAAAAAAAACACCGGGAAAGACATCGCATGTACGGCACAGAAAAACGTATGGTTAAACGCATGGATATAAGAAAACCTATTACGCATTAGAGCAAACGGGTGAAAGTAGCTTAGGTCATTTGAATCTTCTCCAGTCGTCCAACAGTCTCAACATATACGTCGTTCTTTGTGGTGACCAATCTTATTGTGGCGCTTGCAAACATACGGAGCAGCATGCATTATTCCGGAAGGAAGCCCAGTTTACACGACCAGGTCGTTGTACGAATAATGCCAATAAATCCTCACAGGATTAAGTGTGTTTGTTTTCGTAGTGTCGAAGGATTTGAATAAAAGGTCAACGCTTGCCGGGATTTGTCATTTTGTCGGTGAACAGAAGGAGAGACGACGTGAATCCGCTGCAGGAACATGCTTGTTCGAGCCTAAAGCAACTCCGACATCTTCACTCGGTTATATCTCTGAGCGGTTGTGAATTTCTTCTTAGGTTCAATTTGCATTTCCGAGTCAGAACTACCGGGTGGGGCTTTTTAGGTAAAAATTAAAGCAGCGTTCTTGCTATACTGCCGAAAGCAAATCCGAAATGGCATTGCCAACAACGTCTGCCAGCACTATTTATTTGAAACGAAACTGAGCTGAAACAATGCATGAAATCCTTAAAAACGCTAATATTTTCTAGCAGTTTGCGGAATACTAAAACACACAAACCCATGCTTCAGGACTAAAGAGTATGGTCGAGATTGTATGCATCTCGAGAGGAAAGGTACTGGAATAATAAAAGCTAAGCCGATTGTTCCCCCGCCATTCTTCCTGTTATGCGGAGGATTTAAAACCGGTGGGAATAATTTTGAAAATGTATCATTATTTTTTGGCACTTTCGAGGTGCGATCGAACTCCGGGTACCCGTGTCTCTGTAGAGCCATTCCACATCAAAAGGATCGCCGCTAAAACACACATACCCCTTCCTTTACTATCCCTTTTATTGCAACCGGCTGTCCGACCGCAGGCGGGTGCTGTACATGAAGCTTAAATTATGCACACTTCCTAGAGCCTCGTGTGCTATTTTCACCACTCGTGCTTGCAACGACGACGATGGATGGAAAGTGCATGACCGATCCTTTTTCCATCCGACCGGAAACCTACGATCATTAGATGCTGGTCGGCCGGTACGGTAGATGGCGGACATAAGGTGGACGACGCACCAGTAACGGTAGTGTACCGGCACCAGCAAAGGCAGCAGGAGCAGAGTGGCAGTTTTTGCAGCGGTGCAATCTGCCCAAATTGCATCTGCATTCCGACCGAACGCCATGGCCCGACTGTCCCGTCACAGTTGACTTTTATTCGTTATTCCATTTAAATCTTTCTTCCCGAAGGAACTTCAGTGCGGCGAGTTATTGCCTGCTCAATTGGACAACGGGAATGCACGCCCTCGATAATGAACAGTTGGCCACATTGTTTATGGAAGGAATAAGTGTTAATTACATCATTCCAAATTAATCACATTATCTAAACACACTTTTTTCACAATCTTCTCACAAAGCAAACACTTGCTGCACAATTTGCAGTGTGAAAACTAACCGGCAGTACAAAAGTATTGCCATCGAATCCATTACGCACAAATCCAGCGTACATGATAATACAAGACCGTTGGCCAACATATTCCTAGCCACTTTCGTCAGGTCCATAACCAAAAATCGATCAATAATGCCATTGCAAATACATGTCGATTCCCAATGCAGCCCATCCGGCCCGGCAACGAGAACTGGGCAATGTTCCGAGCGAAACGATGCGGTAGAAAGCGAAACCGGGAAGACCTTGTGAAAACAAGTCTCGATGATCCAATCGCTCCGCGCCGACTACGAAGCGTGCGTAGCCATTCGGAGGCACACCAATGTGCAAACCGGCGTGTGCTCGTTCCGTCTGGTTCGATGCCAATCCGTACGTACGCCCTATAAAAAGCCCGAGAAATTGTCATCATTGTCGGCTGGATCGACCACGGAGTGTGCAGGCCGGGTGATACAGAACCGAAATGAAATTTCGCCCATTGGACGACCAATATGCACGACGGCATGTGGACGGCTATGGGAAAATGGAATGCAGGGTTGCGCCAACCAACGATGATTTTCCGGCGCAGCTCTGCAGGCTGCTAGCTAGCCCGGGTATTGGCGTAGTAATAACCACACCGACACACATCTGTGCCGCTCCGTGGGTGCGAACGGGGCGAATCGATGCGAGATCCAGTGCAAAAAGACCAACGCAGTCGCCGGAAGATTCGTGTGCGCCACGGTGCGTTCAGGGAAGATTACGTGTCCGTAACGCGGACGGGTTTAAATTTCCGAAATAATTTTGCTCCGAGTCCGGATGCGACGGGATTTCGAGCAGTAAAACCATCGGATGGATTAACCGACTCCGGAGTGCACTCGCCGTACGCCAATTTCGCCCGTGCGGTTCACGTGCGTCACTTTCGATCAGCATCACCAAACATATTACATTCAAGTATGGCTGGGTGCGAACGAACGGGCATTGCTCAACCAAGCCGGAGACAATTCGGATGGATAAAACTCGTCCATCGGACTTCACATATTTTCCATGAACGAATGTATGTGTGCGAGTGTGTTGGAAAGAAATTGTGCCGAATACCTACAAAGCGACAGAGACTTTTGTGATCATTTTCCCCGGATTCTAATGCTGATTTCTTCACACCCCATCCCGGGAGGAACACCTACCGTGACACGCTTGTTTGGACAGCGGAAACAACAATTGGAAAACTAAAAGCAAGCAAGTCCACGCTCGGCCGCAGTGCCCCCGCTCCTACTAAATAGTAACAGTAGACGAAACAATTATACGACAAGCGCAATTAATGTACCGATAGCAAAGAGCGCCGCGAAAATGAGGTGACGGCGGTGTGCGTCCGCGATTGCCAAACGCCGTCATCCGCAGGTCCCCGTGCCGATCGCGATTGGCCTTCTCGCGCGGGCATTTGACGCATTGCAATGCTGCATTTCCTGTCCCCGATTATCGCGAGAACATTCACATTTCGCGCCGGGAAATCGCGAGGGCGCGTTCGAGCGTGAATAAATGTCGGCACAACACATGTATACGCGCCCTGCCCTGCCCACCCTCTTACTCTTAGCTCATTTACGGCGCCCGGATGGTATGGTACCGCGTCCAGATAGATATCACGAACGGCCGTCGATGAGGTGTTTGCAAATCAAAACAACCGTCAGCGTGGGACCCGACATCAACGTCGTCATCGGCATCGACGTTTTCCGATTGGATCGTTGGGTGGCGATCCCGTTTCCCCGTGAATCGGGCGAGCCGTACGATGCAGGGAGTGCTAACACGGCTGGGTGGTATACATAATCAAATTGTTTTATCCTCTTCATTATCCCCGCTACCAATAAACCCTCAAGCCGCTGCCAAACAGAATTAAACGTTTGCGAATTGGTTCTGGAACAGCCGCAGCCGGGAAGGCGATTCAATGTTTCCACTCACTATGCTATTTAGTTGTGCCAAATTCCAAGGGCGCGGAATCTCGCGTTTTTTTCTCAAATGATGCCGGAATATACATAAAATGACAGCACATCACACGTACCTAAGAGCATTAATAAATATAATGGGCTTCAGAAGACGTCTATAGCATAAAAACAGTAGATTTGAATAATAAATAAGGCTGAATATTGGGTAACATTGCGCATTATTTTAAATTAAACTACATGATGTCTCAGGTTCTACAAATCAGATTTTCATTAATCGTATCTTATTTTGTAGATTCAATCTACGTCTGACGCATGTGCTCAATGTTTGCTCAATAAACTATTACATTGGTTTTGGTACGTTTCTAGTTTTTTAAAGAAAATAATCAAAGAAAAGGAATATACATTATTCAAACAAGCCAATAAAGTTGCATAACTGTAATATTTCAGGACTGTTTCGATACGATTCATTTGTTCCCTGAAGCGTATTCGGCTTCCCTGGACTACACCTGAGCAGTTGTTAATCGCCTGAGTTTGGTGAATAATATTTGACAATATTGATACAACCATTAATTCTACAAGGTTCATACCCACTCGTTGGCATAGTCGTTTTTAAAAGGAACTTTGATTAAGAGCATCATTAAGTAAAACGAGCATATTGAACATATTTTCTTTGATCGGAATTAGTCAGAGTTCATTATTGTTTGGTTTCACTTTTTGCACTCCTCGGCCACAATTCAAGCGCAAATACAACGCACAGATATATACATATATAAAAAAAACTAAACTACAAAATCTTACACATGGATAAGTTTGGAAATCATACGTTGAAGTGCAAGCCTCCATTGATGTCTTTGCATTTCTCTGGTTATCAGTTTAAGTTGCCTGCTCACTCTGCTACCAACCCGTTTGATGCTGGTTTTATTACGGAAGACTTCTTCCCTCGAAGCGCCATCAAGGCCAATAGTTAACCGGAATCCCGGAGTCCATCTTAAAGTCTGCAAGTTTAATGCGCCCACGCGCAGTTAGCAAATTGCAGGTATTTTGGTGGGCTGAAATTTATCGTGCGTGAACTTGAACGCCCAATAACACGGCCGCTTGAATGTTCAACTCAAAGTTCGCCCACGCATGGACGCATTCCGTATAGTGCATGTACGGCTGCTCCCCCTCGTCCTCGTAGGGCCAGCATCCCCCTGGAAGGAGGCGGCCGGGTTGGAAATTGAATAGAGCGCCCGATACACGGGCAAACAGTCGGTTAATAAACTGCCACGTACGCACACCCGTGTAAGGCTTCGACGGGGGGTCAGGTTCAGTCAGCGGGTGTGTCAGCATCAAGCAACATGTTGGTGTGCCGGTACACCCGGCAGAAAGGGCACCCGAGCTGCACACGGCGCACTCGTACAGGCGCAAAAGCTAGACCAGTAATCGATTCAGCCCGGTAGGTAATTTGAATTATGCTGGCACTAAACTTCCGTTCGGTCCCGCAGGCAACGCACCGTGAAAAGAAGCCCATCCTAGGACTCCCGCCATCGATCCTTTTCTAAGTGTGTTTGTGTGTGGGTGTGCGATTGTGTGTGAGTCTGTGTTGATGCGCTGCGGGCTCATCATCTCATTGTTCTAGTCGATTGTGTTTGTCGTGCTGCTTCACACCTGCTTCCTCGATGGTTCTACCGCCTGGCGCGCCTCTTCTGTGACCGGAAACACATATCAACACACACAGACACACGCAGGCACCTGGAATGCCCTAGCAGACAATTCACTATCTTTGTGCACTGCCTACCGCTGGCACACCATTGCACATCCGACAAAACCACTATTGCATTTGAATGCGTTCATCGAAGCGATAAAGCGAAATATGCGCCAACGCGCCGTTTTGCAGCCAGCCACCCCCGACGGCGTGGTGTCTTGTGCTCTCTCGGTTGTGCTCGGCAAATTGAATTATAAATTATTCTAATTAATTGAAGCGCAATCAATTAGATTCATAATTTAATTACCTCCCGAAAGTGCCGGGCCCGAGAGGGCCGAGCGCTCACAAACGCAAAAGAGCGTCCCGGTGCGCAAGCGCACCGGCTCCCGTAGCTCGCCGGCGGCATCCATCGTTGTCCAACGCTGTGCCGGGTCAAATCTGGCCGCAGGCCTCCGAGCTCTGCCGGATGATGAACTACGACAACGCGCCCCGCCAGTGGCGTTACCGACGTTACAAGGCACCGCCGTGCGTTAGACGTTAGTGTTCAGCAAAATGTCACTTGATAGGCAGTTTTGCGGCCCGCCGGTTTCATTAGCAGCGACACGTGCCGTGCATGTTCAAAATACAATCGTAAAGCAGCGCTCATTCTCGCAAAAAAGACATACGCCAACAAGACGGTCGTGAAAATGGGCTCGTTACCAAAGATTGGCTGTTAAAGGAAAGATTCGTTCGAGCACCAACCTTTGGGGTGAACCGTAGATCACTACTTTCTGCGTAAGGCACACATTTTGTTTTTGATGCACAAATTACAGTTATGTACACTCGTACCAGAACCCATTAGTGGCGTAACGAGTGACGATAAAACTGCGAGACCGCCTTCCAGCGTTGCGTGTGCCATTCGCGTTCTGATGCGAAAGGATATCTTTCGATCGGTGATCCTTGTCCCTGAGAACCGGGAAAATGACTCTGGCTGCTGCTGGTAACTTTAGATTGGAGCAGCGACGCTAACCCGAATTTCTAATCGGCGATACGGGGCCTTCGGCTGCGAATGTTTGCTAATAACAATCTATGGTTATGTTAATGGAACATACTGCACTTTCCATTTCCGGATCGCACAATCAAGATGTTTCGTATTATCATTTCCAGCCATATGCGAAGGCTTTTCCGATGTTAATCCATGCTTCCACTTTGCATACATCGTTAACGTGCTGTCCTTGTAGACAATAAACACAGAGCAGATGAGAATATTCCCGAAAGATTGTGTTCAGCTCATCCGATTTGCAATGAAACATAGCAGTTGGCAGCGAATGGCAGTAGACATTTCATGCGATTCTAAAATTTTTAAAAATAAATTTAAAAAATATAAATAAATGAAAAAAAAATCCAAGTTACGAGGACAACAAACAAACAGAACTCACAAGTTGATAAGATTTGGTATAAACAAAATTTTACTTTTCACAAAACTTCATTGTCACCTTTTTTTGTCTTCTTGGCGCAACGATCTCCATTTGATGCCTACCCTTAAGGGACGAAACTTTTTCCGATTTGTGGACTGCGGTGTGTTCCCCGAGCCTCGTGGATAACCCGCTTTCCCGGACCCCCTTCTTAGTCATCATACATTTGTTGAACACTATCAAGCATTAGCTGCTTCAGTAACATTTATACTTGCCTTCGAAACAGCTGTTCTTTGGTGAGTTTTTGAATTATTTAAGGATTCCTGAAGAGGTAATGTCGTAGCTATCATAATAAGTGAAAAAATGGATTAATTACGAAGAAATTAAGAGTACCGAAATGGATGTAGGCAGCCATGGCAGCTCCGATAAAATACAGTCTCGGTAGTTGCGTTTTTGCTGGCGCAATGAATACTATCAAAAAGGTACTTCTTTGTCGATCTCTTGTTTGTGCAATTTCTCAACTAGAATGACATAATCGTGTATCGTGCGAACAAACAGTGCAGAGAGATAGTTCGTTCCGTTCAGCCGTATATCTATAAACTACTCAGAAGGTACGCAACTACTGGCAGAACTATGACGGAATAGCTATTAGCTCTTGCCACCAAAATGATGTGAAATCACGCCACGCCCGGAAAATCATTCCCAACACCTTCTGCCAGCTCGAGTACAGTTTGCCAACGCTTGGCCACGCATGCATAAAAGCTTCGTTTACCACGATCCGGTTAGCAGCTGCCACAAAATATTGCTTGTAACCAGCGCTGTTCACGAGCATTTTTCGACACTGCTGCATATCCGTGCCCACCCTCGATCCGTCTGCCTTCCAACGATCCTCACGCAGTCAATTTTCAACAATGTACATCCTCTCTCTCTCTCTCCCCCCCCCTCTCCCAGGTAAGTGCACACACACATCCCCTCGAATGCATCCGGTTGCAAACTTCCGCAAGGATCAGGACAGATCACCGCGCCGGACAACGATAATGAATCCTGTGGTCAGCGCTCGCTTAGCTAGCGGTGGTCTTTCACCGATACGATAGCAGATGGTGCAGCATGACAATCGGTTTTTCGCCCGGCTAGAATCCATCTCCCTGCTGTCTGCGCCGATGTAATGGGCCGGGTGGGGACGCGTCCCGCCATGACCAGTCAGTAGGGTGAACGTTGCAGGGTATCCAAGTCTTTCCCTGCCAGTGCAAGTGGTTGCAGCAACAGCAGCAGCAGCACGAGCAGCAGAGTGGAACTCAGCAGTACCTCTTCCAAAATGCATTAAATTTACGTTATGCACATGTTCCAGCGAGGGGGACATTATTAAAATTTATGCATATATCGTGGTCAGCGCATGGAGGCGGGGTATCTACGGTCGGGTGCATTTGTACTGGTAGTATGGACTCCCCGAGATGGGAGGGCGATGGATTGGGAGGCGTACCATTAGTGCTGGCAAGGTGGAAAAGTGCACACGCGTGGTCCGCTTTGCATGGCGGGAAAACCATTACGTATAAACGGGTGCCACCATTGCCATCTACTTCTTTTGGCAAGCGCTCATAAAGCACCGCACAGCGTAAGAGGAGGAAAAGTCGCCGGCACCGTCCACTGAAACGTTTAGAGGAAAGACGAACATGAATCCAACGGGATCTCCCTGGCATCCAAAATTGGTGAGGTGAAATTCCGAACATACGCCGATGTCGACTCGCGTCCTGCTTTTTTTTGTGTGTTGCTGCTTCCCTTACTTTATGAGGTCAATGAAGAGTTGACCCCGAAAACGATGTCATAACTACATAGTTGATAGGGCAGGGGAAAGAGCGGCCGCCATGGACGGTCGACGGACAAGTGGCCCCACAGCCAGCCACGGACCAGGTCTAGGGACGTGTCTGCACGGAGGTCTCATAAATTATAATTATAAAATACCACGTCCAAATTGATTTGATTCTAACAATTTTACCGTCGAGAACATTCGCCAATCGGCTCCGAAAATCGGAGCCGTGCTCCGGCACGATCAAGTCCAATAAATAACACCGGTACGACCAATGTTGATCGATCGGTGGCACTGAGGCACGTGCGGCGTAGCAGCCACATGGTGCACAAATCACGCAAAATTAAAGTACATCAAACTATCAAGAGAAAGGACGGCGCGGCATAATCGAGGACATACAGCGCGCGGACCCGGGTAAGTTCGGCCCCCGGAATAATGAGGTCGAGCAATGAAGTCGGCCAGCGGACGGACAGCGCTGGAACTCCATCAAATTCAATTAAAAGGACACTCTTCTAATAAAACCCTCTCCGAAATGGTTTCGGCGCGGCCAGTATTGTATTATACCTGGGAATGTGCACGTTCGCGATACCGCCTGCTCAGATCAAAACCGTGCGGATGATGATGGACGGATGCCCGCACAGGATGTATTTATATTGAAATTTTAATATCAATTATCGATGAAGTGATTTCGCAAATTATTGGCATTCTGTTCCAATTGCAGCGCACGGCGGAGGAAAGTATGACCACGCTCGGCAATATGTCTCCCTCACTACCGAAACAGCGAGAAAGTGGAACACACCACATGCTACATTAAATTTGTGCGTTGGATTGCGTGAATTCTTGCAACGCCTGGTGACGAGTGCAACGGTGGGAAGAAAGGGCCGCCTACTTGCGGGTCAATTATTGTTTGGCAATGTGGAAAGTATTCGTTCGTGATCGCAGGGAGGGATAGCGAGCGCGAACGAGAAGCAAAGATACAGTAAGCCACGGGGCGTGGAGCTGTTGGCAATAAATTATTTATGATATGTCGTATTCGCAATCGTGCAAGCCTCCTGATGTTGAATACCTCGGTCGAACGCTTCGGTGGAAAAACGGCGAGAAAGAACGTAACGCCAACTCTTCACACTGATGTCGAGCCTTATAATGGCATCATTTATTCAGCGCCCAAGCCACACTCCCCGTGTTTTCGATGGTGAGCGCGAGTACTGGGGTACAGATAAACCGGGCGAATTGTAATTCAATGCGGACAAACCCATCGGACGTCGGTCTAATGGCCGCTGTCCTACATTGGCCGACGTTGCTTCGCGAGCCTGCGCGAGGACACCTACCACCCACTCCCACACCCACCCATCGTTGGTTATGGATAAACATATCATTTTCGCATTCGCTGATAGGATAATTGAAGGTTGCACCTTTTGCCAGACATATAACGTTTTAAAGGTGTTTTGCTTTCTTGGTGTGCTTTCCACAGGAAGGCCTCTGCTTCTAGAATGTGTGAGTCTTTTTGTTTGAAAAATGTTTTACACACTGTGTCCACAATATTCCCGGAAGGGTTCAAACTCAGATAATTCCATGCGACTTTTTGGATTTCTTTTTCAATGATTTGATTTTTTTTTTATTTCAGGAACATATTGGACACCTAGTAAATATGAAAACAGTTGTTATGCAGCGTAAGATGTACATAAAAAGCAATACACTAATTTGTAAAAAATAAATTATTTGTTAAGGGTTTAAAACAATACTGGTCTTGCTAGAGCAAATTATGTAACAAAACCAATCACACACCACTCGGACTGATCACACTTCCGCAACGCTATATTTCGTCACGTCACACAGCACGATACGGCCTTTCATCATGAATCTGCACGAATCGTGGTCTCATCCGCTGGCATTCCAATCGGACCCACCGTCCCAAACAATGCTCGACGCGTGGCCACAGCCGAGCAATTCGGTATTTTTCTAATCCTAGCCGACGTCCTTATGGCATTGTGGCATTGTAGGTTCAACCTTCTGCCGGCTGCGTTCGAATCAGATTTAGTTTTTCGGTTAGTCATTTCATTTCGTGCCACCGATGGTTCGCGTCTCGCGGCCCTGGGACAAATAAATAAATTCCACCAGATTAAACTTGGATTTTTGGAACGCGCTCCTTGTAAAACGAGGATTTGAAACAAAAATAAAAAACAAATAAGCACTACATTTCTGTGGTGAACGTGAAAATTCGTCCGTTTTGCTCACGATCGACATTCGGGCCGAGCAGAGAGCAAAACGGAAAGCTGACCATATTTGCCCGGCCAGCTTACGGTGCCGGAAGCTGTTGTGCCAAGCGTTCACAGACACATCTTCTAATTGCTATCGATTCAGTTTGTCGCAAATACAACAAAATCGACAAGGCTGCAGCCGGAGCAACTGAAGCCTAGCACGGCACCGCGTCGTGCACACAAACACTGGCAAAGCGAAAAGAGTGAAATAATAGGATACTGGACGGGCCGCTGCAGCAACATAAAAGAATTGCGCGTTTGCGTCGCTCGTTAAGCCTTGACGCAAAAGATAAATCTCGAGCGCTTGCGAAAACACAAAACTAGCTAAACGGACCCGGTCCGGTCGTCCGGTCGTGCGAGAGAACGCACACATATAAAAACAAAAAAAAACCTAAAACTACGGTCGGAATTCAGCTAAATCCTTTCCGCCGGTGGACTGCACAGACTGCAACAAAGGCTCGCCATCCGTGCGGGGCTGGAGAAGACACGGAAAATTTAGCGCCACATCACGCAACAGCCGCGCGAAAGAATGATTTCGTGGAGGAAGATTTCCCCACAACGAAGGCACGGGGAGCCACGGACCACAATCGCAATCAAGTCGAGCACACCGACACTGGCTCCCTATCGTTGGCTATTGTCATGTGGATTTGCCTACACCGTCGTCTCGAAGGGACGTGTCAGGACGTGCGAAGGGAACTTTTTTTTGTGTGGCTGTCGACGTGGAGTGAAAAATATGTTTGAAGCAACACGATGACGCAGAGCTGAAGCGCACTCGGAGCGCAAACCTGGGGGACAAGATGCACATTGCCGGATTTTGAGCGAGCTTTATAAAAGATTGAATACATGAGCATACAACAAACTTGAGAATTATTGATATTAGTTTTGACAGCGGCGGGATTATATTCTATCCCGCAGCAATGAAAATTGTTGCAAATGAAATTTCAGATGAGTACTGTGCAGCTCGAGTTGCAGAAGCAACTTTTCGTAGCAATTCAAAAAATGAATTTTAATTTTAAAAGGTCTTCCCCGCAACTTCGGATATGAGGCGGAACTTGGAACCATTACGTTGCTGGTAAAACATTTAAAAAATAATTTAAATTATTAGATAAATATGTTGTTTCTTGGTCACCGACAACTTGAAGAATAATAAATGCAAAAGACATCTATGCGTTTCCTTGTAACGGATACCATTTTAGGTAATGAAAATGCTAGCCAAGCAACCAAAAAATGATCTTGTCAACAGTGCTCTAAAAATAATGTCATATTGAAATCCTGCACCGGAGAGATTACGTTAGCATTCTAAACTATTCAAAGCACTAAATCCCTTTTGGATGAGGACAAACAGAATGTGGGCTTAAAAAAGTCCGCCACTGGCAGTGCCTATTTTGCCATCGCTATGACACAACACCACCCACAGTGTGTGCTGCTTTTCAAACTTTCACGTTTCCCTGCACAGTTTGCTTTATTATTTCGTCAACCGAATACGCAAACTCGTTCACACGCCCAAGCGTCACGAAAGGCAAGCGTTCGCGCGAGCAGGCTCCCGCTGTCCGTTTCGTCCTGCCTGTGGAAACGGGGTGGTGGTTTTAACCGTGTGGTAAAATTTCTAAATTGAATAAAATTTTCATTGATTGAAAACGAGCAGCGATATGTGCGGCCCTTCGCGCACGATCGTCCGGGAGTGCTGAGCGTGTTTGCTAAACGCCGGAGCACCGGAGGGAAATCGCAATGCCCGGTAAGCGTGTTTGGACTAAATCCTACCAATTTTACCCGCAGCCCACGCTGCTCGCTTCAACGCTCGCTCGTTCAGTCTTATCGGAGCCGGGAAAAGTCTAACCGTTGAAGCTTGATATTTTAGGCAGCCGATGAGATGACGATATGCGGCAGTTTTGATCCAATCATTTCACGGGCCTCTCCTTCCGAACCGTGACGAACTTGGCAGGCAGGCAGAAGGGAAAATCGGCCCCAGTCACGATGAGACATCCAATTTGCTGTGTTCTAATTTTAAGGTAGCTTTTTTATCCGCGCTCACACCAGGCCACCAGGCACTCAAGTGGAAGGAATGGTGGCCGGTGCCGGATAGAATTCGCAGAGCGGCGAGTAGACACGCAAGGATCCCTCATGTTTGTCAAATTGAGCGCCTACTCCGTCACACTCGCCCGATCGATGGTCGAAGGACAGCTAGAACGGACGTAAAAAGGCGAAGGAAAAGGAAAAGGCGAACAGGACTTTATTTTACACCACCGAACGAAAATGGGAGAACATATTTTCGAACGAGGAAAATGTAGATGCGCATGTAGCAATATGTTTCTTCGGCATCTCTCGCCACTTGCCGCAGCGTCCCTTCCTCCGGCTGCCAACTATGGCAGCTGCTCGCTGTCCGGGATAAGTTTCAGGCCCATCTCGACGCCCAGTGGAATGGGGTCTCCTTTCGCTCGATGCCTGGGAAAAATATTGATTGTGACAGTAATTCGATTCGATTTTTCATCCCACGCCGCGTCATATGGCTCCGGCAAGAAGCGCTTGGTCCACGGTCGCATCATCGTTCCCGTGTGGAAAGGTTGCCAAAGAAATATATATACTACTTTAACGCTACCCTGCTTTCCTGTTCCAGAAACTTTTTCACCAAACGTCAAACAAAGAATGTGTTCGCTTCATCTTTTTTTTTACTTTACGATTCACTCGCCCCGGGCAGAAAAAAAAAAATCTAGAAGAAAAGATATATTCCGCCTGCTGTTACCCGTCGCTGGCAGATGAGACGTGATAGCCGTTTGCCAGGATTCGGAGCCCCCGTGCCGATCGGGCAAGGTATACAATATTTGAAATTAACACCTTCCGGTGTCATGAAAAATTGTTTCAATAAATCAGCATAGCTTTTGGCTGATCGCTTGCTGGGGCCTGCCTCCCAAAGGACACCCCACTTGAAGCATGAGGGCTCTTGCTTTTTTTTTTTCTCTCTCCCCACACATCGAAAAAGTCAATCTAGACGAGTGATGATGGGGCAAAGACAAACCCTGGCAAAAGTCAGACACGGGAGAAATCGATAACCAAATTCGCTTTATTTTGATTGGCTTTAGAGAGCCCAGCTTTTTCGAAACCCACACTGTCTTCACCTTAGGGTTGGCTCATTGTTAGGCAGAAAAAAATTGGGGAAATTAAAATTTACTGCCACCGAATAATTAAACACTATTGAATTGGTTCAATAAACCGCGTCTCATAGCTCCAGTCATTATGGTTATTTTGTATTGGCGGGGAAAGACGCATCCAATCGAAATACCTCGTATTTACGATCCAATTTGCAATCTATTGAAGAGTTTTATGGAACGTCCAGCATCATTACACTCCGACCGCCGGCCGTACCTTTTACGAGCTCAAATGATACCACTTCATTTAAATTTATGGCAGAATCTATTCGCTCTTTCAACGTTGCCAGCATACAGCAATCAACGCCGAGCCATTTTCTTCGAATATGGCACCCCTTCGCACTTTCCTCCGGATAGGAAATGGTTTTCAACTTTTCACCAACGAAAGCCCCGACACATTCGTAAAAACGGGAGCGTGTACGTGACGGAACAAAAAGAAATGTTTTGTATTTCAAGAGCCTTGGCATCCGATTGATTGAGGGTGTGTGAAACATGCCTCTGTAATTTAGTCAATTTATCCAAGGGTTAACGAACGTCTTTTCTCCACGTTTTGCTTTCTCGCCCCTCCGCATCGGCGCACCCTTGTCCCATCGGTGGATTAATCATGCGGAAATTTGTAACCTACCTGTTACCCGACTCCAGTCGTCCAACTAACAGCTTATCGTCTATCAATGACAGGAGCATACTAATAACGTTTCGCTTTTGTTGGACGTACGTACGCCAACAAAAATGTCGATATCCTTTTTTTGCTGCAGCCACTCATCGGAATTGAGGGGACGGGCGGTTCGTGCGAAGGCGGTAGCAGGGGGCGAGAAAGCGGGTTCGAGCGCTCGAGTTGAATAATGCCAGAACACACATTTTAGCACATCACGTTCCACAAGAAGATTATGATCGTCATGTGTGAAGCGGACCACTGCTCCACCGCCAGTCCTGAGACACTTTAGTCTGATAATACCTAGCCCGATGCACATTCCGCTCGACTGCTCGACTGCCCCCTCAAAGAAATCACCCACCGTTCGGGCCAATGAAATTTGAAGCATTTCTTAGTGAAGTGCTTTGTATCGTATCCTAGTGCGCAACGGCAAACCCGTCAGTCCGGGCGCTCCCATAGCGCTGCGTTGTGGCGAGAAACGCAACGCCACTCCACGGAATCACTACTTCTTCATCATGCTCTCGATGATTGACGGATATCGAACTCGGAGCTGGCGTGGGACTGGGGCCGAGCGAGCGAGCGAGCAGGCGTGCCCGGCTTCGACGCCACTCGTCACCATCGCCGAGGGAGCGCGTTGGGTCCTTCATCGGATATCGATCCTGCTGTTGCTGTGGCAAAATACTTACGCCATTATCCGCCAACGTGCACTGTAGCCGTGAAACGCAGCCATGTACGAGCACCGGGTAAGGCAAGTGGTGAATGATTATACGATTATTATTACGAACACGAAGTGCCCTGGGAAAGACACCACTCGAGCTCTCCCGGTCCCGGCAAGGACTTGAACGCTGTAGTGGTGGCCTCCTTCCAGGAGCATGGAGACAGGAATACTCTACAGCTGGAACTGCCCGGGTGAAAGGAAAAAAGCCTGGCAATACACACACTCTGCACCTACCTGCCTACCCTCGTGTCCGCTGGAAACGATGGAAGAATCATGTTGAAGTCTTCATATACGCTATGCCGACAGGCAGGGAGCTTACATTGACGTCTGTCTGAGTTAAGAATTTTCCATTTGGATTGACGTGCTTCGGACGGGCAGGGAGTAAAGATTTGCTAGGTGAATCGTACGCCCTCTTGACGGATGCTCCCGGTCGTCCGTTTGCTTCCAAGCCATGGAGTTTGGTAGATCACAAATTATTTAAAAATAAATAAAACATGGCATTCCCTTCGGCGTAGGTTAGGTTTCGCAAGTCAACGAAAGAACAGGGCGTATTATCTCATGACAATGATTCATTTAAAATTAAAAAAAAAGCATCCCAACGGTATGCATTCTCCAACAAGTCGAAGCGACTTTAACGTTGCTACAATTAATTAAACGAGCACATACTTGGAACAGACGAGAAAAATTATCACCATCAAAGTGGCGAGAAAATTGAGTTGAGAAAAAAAACCGCCGAGCGAAACAAACATAAAGGAATCAATTTTTCAGCAGTCAGACTGGTTGCCTGGGACGATCATGCAAATAACCCTAGTACCTCAAGCCGACGCATTAGCACCGACATTTTTCCGCAAAGAAATGTTCAAAATGGTGGAAAAACTCAAATCCATTAGCATGAGGTATGCCCCGTGATCCGAAAAACGATTCAATTAGTTTCCATCGAAACGGTGTCCCGGCGGTGCACAGACCGTGCGAAAATCGTCGTTCGCCGAGTCGGGTCTACCATTTTAACCCCTTTTTAGGCGAAGAAGCTATAAAAGAGCCGCTTGGGAATGTGAGATAAGAAATTAGAGCAATCATTGGTAAAGCGGCTGCCGCTGTCGAGGGCCGGGTTGGTTGCTGCTGCTCGTCAATTGCTGCCTCAGCTCTTAAGCTTTCTCCGCTCAATTTGTCAAGCATGGTGCAAGCACACGCGCGGATATCCCATTCTCCCTTCCGGCCCAACGGCAGGCACGTCGGTTTTCGGCACGCTTGATGATAGCAAACGTGGCGAGCGGCACAGCGGAGAGAAACCCATTTCTTATCCTTTTCGGTTTAATGTGTCATGACTAATGATTCGGACTCGCAGGAAAACATGATTCCTTCGCGGACGATAGAGTGGAACCAAAACCACCCCCCCCCCCACACCCGTATGGAGTGGGGGCAGGCGGGTCTTCAAATCCTTCCCCAGCCAAGAGCTGCTTCGATCTGCTGGAATGAATTAATAATTCAGTGCAGCGCCGACGGGAAAAACTATTTTCAAACCTTCCAGCCGTCCCCACGAACACCCTGTTTGGAGAAATGGCTGGCCTGCTAGTATGAATAAAATTGAAAATTCTTCACACAGACCGACCCCAACCGAAGCTATTTTCACACACACACACACACACACACACACACACACACACACACACACACACACACACACAAACAGCTTAGGAGGACAGGAGCTTCTTCTCTACGCTAGCTGTTTAGAGAACGTTTGGTTGAAATTTAAACCGTCCGAAGGAATGCTCCGCTGCATCTTGTACGAGGTTGTGGAGTGAAAAAAGTGTTTCACAGTTGCACGCAGTACTGGAATAGTGCACAACTATCAATATCAAGCATCAACATTTACCGCAGCTTGCAATAATCATGTCACCATGGAGATGCGTAGCGCCAATTTCTAACCTTCTTTTATCAGAGCAACAGCCGAAAGCTAGCTGTGTGCGAGCACTACCTAACCAACTTTTGAAAACTTTGTTAAGTGAACGGAACGGAGCGGTAGGTGTTAAATGTCAATAGACTTCGCTACAGCGCCAGAAGTAGCACTCGGTCACACTTCAAGGCGCTAGCTACAAGGAAAGCACACGAAACTGCCGGGTAAGTTCCAGGAAGAAAATTTCACAGTGGGAAATAATCTCGAAAGTTAGCTACATGATTTTGCATTTCATAACGCCATCCCGGGAAAGTAACTTACCGATGTGACAGCTGTCAAACAATACAAACTGTTGCGTAGCCCCTCGAAGGTTTCAGTTCTTCCAACAATTGTGTTCCTACCTGTGCGCAGGCAAACCATTCATCAATGCGGGATGGGGAAAAGTTCTCAACCGAAGTTCTTTCCAGCTCATTACGGCACGGGCCAGGGCATTTCAAAGGCTAGCAGTATCGGAGATGTAATTACATCCGGGCACCCGTCGAAAGCTTTGGCACGGGTCCACGTGGCAGTGAGGAGGCATTACAATCCCCGGGATCACTGTCGCCCGGCCAATTAAAAGTATGTTGCGCGGCGCTTGGCCAGCCATATCAAATGCCACATTTGGCGGCCACTTCATCATTCTTCGTCCGAGCGAGCGGGACAACCGTGGCAAAAACAATTCATATCCTGCTAATGGTTATAATTTTACACCGTTTGCGTCCGCTAATGGTGGTACGAAATTACCGGGTGTTGTTTCGCGCTGGCCTTCGAAACGTGGTGCGCAACTGCGTCATTATTAAGAAAGCCTGTATACATTAAATACACCATGGGAAGCTCCCCGATGGGAGGTTAATGTCAGAATAAGCGGCGACTTTCTTTGCTGCCTCGGATCGCACACAATAGCGGGAATGTATTATGGGAAATCACGGAAAACTACCCCGTCAAGCACCGCGTCGGTTGGTCCGGGTTGTGACAATTTTCCTTTCAACAATGTGGCGGAAAATCGAAAACGACCATAAACAAATGGCACCCTAAATCGGTGGCGGAGCTACGGTGGGCCTGATCGGGATGAACGTGCACTTTCCTTTCCATCCGACATTTCGATCGTGTGCCTTCCTTTTCGTGTGGGGTAGTTTCTCGTACCTTCGTGGGGTGTTGTAATGTTGTGGAAAAAAGCCACGCTTCCTGTTTTGCTTGCTCGTTTGATTTTACCTTCTTTTTTTTTTCAAACACAACCGGTTCGCAGGCGCCGCACAATCCGGTCGTAAACTTTGCCAAAACGCCACCGAAGACGAAGTCTAATGTTGTACGTATGCTAATGTTAATTTCGTTGACTTCAACTGTAGTCGCGCAAGTCACCATTACCCCACAGGCCGAACACGGCCTCCGGGTGTCACTACACCTTCCCGGGCGTGGATTATAAATAGTGTACCATCAATCAGACCACTGAGTATCGTTTCTTACTCATTCCTCCAGCGGACCTGTTCGCCAAACTTTTGCTCCGAGGTTTTCGAGCTGCTACGCTGTTTTTTAGTCGCGGAAGGAACGCGTTTCTTCAATAAACACCAACGGTGGCGACACCGACGGGCGTTCACTAACGATTGCATGGCGACGGTGGTTACGGCTCGACGGCTAATTGTGATTGGAGTAACTAATGATATGTCATAACAGTAGTTATTAGGCCATTTTTCATGTAAGCCACCGACCGAATCATCCCCAAGGCCGGCCGAGATGGCTGCAAGCGAGAATTTGAATCCGACCTGCACTATCAGCCAGTTCATCAGTTAATGGCTTCCTTTTGAGAGAACGAACTTCTATTTTTTTCGAAGCTCCAACTCCCATCGCGCTCACAGATCCCCATTTCTGTTGAGCACAACTAATTTTATCACAAGGAACACTATCAACGCAAGGATAATGGGTTAGCGAGAGCGTTGCAGAAATGTCGCATCTTCTCTTCATCATCCGAGGCATTACCGCACTGTGACTAATGAAACTGGAAATCGTCGAGTTGATCGATCGCTGAGTGGGGCCAACTTTGGCTTTGCATTAGTGACAAATTGTCAGGAGACTTGTTTCTCCGCCCAAACTAGTTCATAAAACATTCCGCTTATGCTACCTCTACAATGTTTGAGGCAAAGTAACGTTGAAGCCAATTACGGCTTTCCTAATATTCGACATGTTTAACATCGAACACGTTTCATACATTAGACGCACGGAACATGAAATAAACAGGAGAATGGCGATGCATGTGGGGATGGGGAGAAACAACAAGCCGAGAGAGATTCACGTGGAACTTTATCTCTTAAAATTGGAGTGCAAATATATGACTGCTCGCCCGATGACGAGACTTGTCAGTTGTTACAGTCAGGCAGTCAGTCAGGCGTACCACAGCATGGCGATAAACAAACGACAAACATTACTTGCAGCTGGTTGACATAAAATTACACCTGCCCGCGGCAATGATTAATGTGTGTCGCTGAATTAATGTGCTGAATTGATTGATCGATTCACAATCAATTAGGTTAGCTCGCATTGTTGTCGAGTGACTAACAGCTCTAACTACTTATGACACTTCAGACCAATGAACTTGAGTGTCAGCTGACAAATGCGAAAGGGTCATCGTGCGTTATTAATGAAACACCGTTGTGTCATTTAGAGAAGTTGCTTAAAGTTTCCTAGTACATTTGAGTACAGTACACAGTTTTTACATAGTTTTGTGTTCTTTGTTTGTGCATAGTAAGTTCTTGAAAAATTAAATAATTGCGGTCTGGATTTTTTTAACTAAGCTTCAAACTCAAATAAAACAAGTTTAAATAACGATGAGCCTCAAAGCCTTCAGTTTTGTTGATATTCACCCATGTTCAAATGTAAATGTGCAAAAAGGTATTTTTTTAAACATGAATATGATCCGCAGAAAAGACGCAAATCTTTAAATGGTTCATGGCACTGCCCATGCTACCACGAAGGAATATTAAATTTATGTTTATTTATATTACCATCATGTCCCGCCAAGTTGGTTACAAGATTTCTCTTCCGGTCTCGTGGTCGGATTTTCCTCCAGATCGCGCTCGTTTGTCATGCGAGAAGAATAAATGGCAGAGAAATTTTGGCAAAGTAAAAAAGTGGCTTTGGCTTGCAGTGGTTCGCAGGCCGGGTAGTAAAAGCTACCGCCACATTGACCAGATTTATTAGCAACGATCAGTCCTCAAAAATATGGAAAAAACCCCTGCGAAGGCGTGAGGCTTTTGACTGGGTTGTACGTACCGTATAAAATATATTATCTCTATATACATATTACGACGATGATGCTGTGGACGAAGTCCGTTCAGGAGGTACCACCGCTCCGGAGCTCGCCGTTCTCTAGATGCTGCGTTCCAAGGCCAAACCAAACGCCAGACCCGAGAGCCCCTCCAGGCTCGCCCGTTCTTCTTGCAAAGCTGTAGCACTTTTTTCAAACACCCTCACGAATGTTCAACATTTTTCCCGAGCTCCAAACGTTGGATACATGGAGGAAAAAATCTGACACGGTATCCTGTTGGATCAACCGTTGGAACGCACCGTAGAGCCCTTCGAGGATGAGGAAGGGCGCCATTCTTGCTTGCTCTTGCTTGCACTGCCGTGAGCAGTTAGGAATTCTGGTCACGAGTTTCGCTAGAATAGCGAGATTCTTGTTTCCGTTTCACGACTTTACACTGATCCCTTTCCCTTTTGCGCTTTCTTGCCCTCCGTTTTCTTCGATCCAGGCTCCTGGGGCAAACAAGCGGAACGATAAATTCAAATTATAAAAACCCACGAAAGTGAAACATCTTTACCAGCATCCCAGGCGCGAATTGCTGGCCAGCAAAGCAGGGGCATCTCTTTGACTTTCAAAAGTATCGGAAACAAATTTTCAAGCTCAATCAAAGTGTGTGGTTCACATAAAGAAATATAAACTATATCTATTGTGAATAAATGATTGCAATCAAGGAGGGTATCTATTTTTTTTTATCAATCATGCCAAGTTGTTGGACGTATCGCACTGACCTACACCTTTACGAGCATTGGGGAATTCTTGACACGTTTAAGATCTTTTCATATCTTAGATTTAGTAGGTGGAAGATATTCCGTAAGATTGTAGTACAAAGTACTACAGTTAGGTAGCTATCGCTGGTACTAAGGAAGGCATAGCATAAACCTCTCTCCGTCCGTATTACTGAGCAAACAAAAGCAAATACATGCACTTTATCCTTCCTATTGCGTACAAACGATTGCACCATTCCACAATTGGTTATACTATTGGCATATCGCTCCGTAAAGAATCGAGTTATGACAAAAACGTGTGTTTATATCGGCGGAAAAGGTTATGCTCTAGATGCCATACGTAACAATTCCGCAAATGTGGTTTGACTCTGGTTACACACATTCCACGATAAAAGCAGCTCATGCTATTCCATAGCGATCGCACCAATATTTTCCGGCACATGGTAAAGGATTTCCAAAGCCACCATTACACTATTTCGAGGGTATTGGCGATATCGTTCTGGGATACGACCGCGGTTGCACTCATCGTAATGCAACGCAAGCACAACCACATTTTATGCATTACCTGCACAGCGAGAGCCATACTGCGTTTTTCTGGTAAAAGTTCACTAAGAAAGCAATACCGTTTTAAAAGGATGGTTTGAAACATGGTTGTCTACTTTGTTATTTAGTTAGTGATTTCATAACTGATGACATCATTAATGCTGTCAGTTTCGAAATGTCACCTTGCAAGAAGTATGTCCACTCGCTTCTGGTGCAAGCGTTCCACTGTGCGAGTCTTGGCGCGTTAGCGAATGAACTCCGGTCCAAGTCCAAACAAAAGCTTTGCAACCGGTGCCGTTGAAGTCGCGATGCAATTTCTGTCCGTTTGCACTTCGGGGCCATTTACCAATTTTCTCACGTAGCCACCATCCGTCCGACTCTAGCGTGGATTCAGCAATGGGCGACGGTAGGACTATTGAGCTCCGGGAGGACTTGGATGGAATTTATATTTCCTTTGAGGTACATGGCGGCCACAGGCATTGCCTAGCGAACAATTCGACAGCGCCGTCGAGCTGCGTCGACACTAGGCGAAAGTCAATTCTGGGTTTCCGGGCGCACCGACAATGTCTGCCGACTAAATGCGTAGCAGAAGTGACAGTCTGTACACGTCAAGGCATAAACGAATCCAGGAAGTAAATCCTCCATAAAGGTTCGAACCGACCGCGCTGTAGTCGAGATGGTTTACACAAAGGCGTACATTGCGTATGCTTAGGGCTTGAATGTACGGGTTCGAATGACGTCCATACGGGCGGCGAGAAAAACACGAAACGTACCTGGTCTTTTGTCTTTCTAGACCGAAGCCCGGGGATTTGGGCACAGCGATACCACCACTAGCAGATATTTCATTTCGCAAATTAAGAAAACACTACAATAGCCACGGGAGCCACCCGTTCGTGTCAAGCTGGGCGTTCGTACGAAAGACAGCTTGTTTCAACCATTTTTTTTTTCTTTCTTCGCTTTCTCTCAAGCGACTTCAATCGGCAAAGTTTTTCGAGCACTAGATGACCGTATAAATTCCGGGCAAACTTTTACCTCAAATCTTTACGCCCGACATTTCCGGTGACGCCAGAACGCTACCTACCTTTCGCAACACCTACGCTGACGTGGGTTGGAGCTACATGCGCAGGGGAATGGCACGAGCCACTAACTACAATTGTTTTATCGCTTCTCGGGCAGGGAAACTTTGCACTTTCCACCAATCACGATGATGACGTTGTTTGCGACGATGATGCGCATGAAAGCGAAGAAGGCGCCACCAGCGGCATACAGCACTAGTCATGTAAGCGGAAAGGCTTTCGCAACGGGGAAAAAACAAAACTCTTCAAAACCCGTGCGTTTGGGTAAGCATTTTCCGCTCGCTTTAGAACACATCTTACCTTACTAGAAACGCCACCACAGTAACAGTAACTATAGCATGGGAGGAGCACGACATTGCTGTTGCTGTTGTTCGAGGCCGTATCCTGCTGGCTTTCTGCACATTACTCTGCACACGATGAGTCTTACTTTCATACTTTGTTAATATATTACTTTATGAGTTTAATAACAAAATAAAGGGAAGAAAATTGTTTCCCCGATGCCCCGATGGTACGCCACGACGCAAAACGGTAGAGATGAACCCGGCAAAAAAAAGGGAAGCTATGCATTTAAGTTGAGGGTGGCGCATGTGGGTTGCCTTTTCCGAGGTGATGGAAACGAGGCACCGCACCTCCGACGAACTCAAGCTGTGTGCGAAATGGTGCACTGAAATCGAATCCCACCGAGGTGGAGAACCAACTGAAAAGTAGAACCGTCCAGCTTTCTTCGGCGCCCGAACAGAACTACCGCGGATGGATCCAGGAAACCAGGTCCACATTACACTCGGGACACCGTGGGATACAAACTGACGGGGAGACGGGGAAAATATGTTAGTAAAATATTTAATTTAGTTCTCACAAATCTCATTGGCATCCTGTGGTGTTGCCTGGCAGCGTTGCAAATGCATTGGGTAGGACAAAGTCCTCTGGGATGGTCGATGTTGTACAGGTATTCGACGAAGGAAAGTATTTGCGAACTATCTACACAAGCAAAGTTATCCGGAATGCAATCGTCACTACTCAACTTTTGCCTAAGCTAAGCTCATGTCGTATAACTTGACGGCAAATGCGTCCATACACGCAAAACCAATAGAGATGCAAAACACAAGAAACTCCCAAATGGACGTAAATAACAGTAGAATGTTCTGCAAAGTGCTTTACGAAACTATTTATTATTCAGCAGAGTGGAATAGGTTTCAAGCCTTTGAAAAACTTAAAACCCGTAATGTTCTTATGATTCAGCATGGAGCCGACGGCTGTAATTGTAGCTTTGGATGGATATAAACTATCTGTGAGCACCATTTCCTGAGGTCTCTGTTACAAAGTTAAATATAACTTATGTTTAATAATCAACACACCTCAAAACGGACTCTTACATGGCAAAGTTTGCTGTATGAAAAGAAATTAGATCAACACAATACTCGTTGAAACAAAGTTTGGTTTTTTTACCCTTGCGATTCTCGCCAAGCTAATCTTGCTGATTTACATTTTGAAATATTTATCGTCTTGTGTTCTTTTTCTATAAAATCAACTTAATATTGCATGAAAAAATATGTTTAGGCATCAAGGAGTGATTTAATCGAAAGCGTTATTTCATTTCACAAGAATCTAAGAATAAGGAGTATGTATAAAAGCAACAGCGTTCTGCTTCAATGTAGAGATATAGTTACTACGTAAAAAAGTGTAGCTCCACGCGTTATGATGTTGTTCACAGGCGACATGCAAGCTGCATAACATATCCAAATTAGAATCTTGTATGGCGCATCATTTGTGTCGAAACAAAAAAAAAAAAAACACTACACACGCATCGCATCGGCGAACGAATGAATGTCGTGTGTGGCGTGGTTGATTAGAAGCACTCCGTCATGATAGATGCTAATTTATTCACAAAGATCACCCGTTTATCAGCAGGAAGTCATCGCCAGCGCACAGCACAGCCCTTGCTGTCGGTCAACCGCCATCTACGACCATCAAAGGATCCGGCCCCTTCCGGCGAGGGCGGAAACGATTGCGACCGACCCAGTGGAAGCAGTCCCGCGAAATAGTATTTCCACCCAGGGCATGAAGTGGGTTTTTACGCTCTGAAGTGACTTCATTTTCAAGCAGCCCTCCAAGCATGCCGCCATGGCGTGACACAAGTCGGCGTCCTATCAAGACTCCAGAAGGCGTGAACGTTTCCATTTCCAGGGCTCGTTTCGAGGACACTGCTACAAATGTAAGCACCGGACGCGGAGTGGTCCGCATAAGATATCTGTCTGCCGTATCGCGGATTCTCCGCTGTGCAAACAATCACCGATCCGCAGTCGGCAGATGGGAGCTGGCAGCAGAGCGACAGCACAAAACCGTGCGGAGGTCGTGAAAACAAATTCACTTCGGCCAAAGTACTCATCCTTTTTCATCCCGCGTTACCACACTAAATTATGTAACAGATTGCGACTTTGTCTATATACTATCCCCGTAGCGTGTGACCCGTGGGCTTAGGCGCCAGCGCTCAGACCATCGCGACCATGAGTACGGTACTGATGACGATGATGAAGGCAAAAGTCGGCACACAAACAGTGTATCATACAGCATCCGGCCTGAACCAGCCGAGAGCATTTTACCGAACCTCCAAGATGTACGAGGCAAGAAGTGCGGAGGACACACTTTGCCCACTCGGGCGACTGCGAATGCACTGCGCACTGGACGAGGAGCTTTCCGGGATGAAGGAAATCGTAAAAATTTGCCCACCATAAATAAACGAGTGGCAATCCACGGGACAGTTCTAAAAAATCGACCATCGAACACAACCACCCACACATTCGAGAGTGCTCTAGCCAAGAGGAGAGAAGCGATCAGAAGAAAGGAGCATAGGTTGTGGGAAAAGGCGAAATGACGCAATTCCCTCAATTTTGCCATTCGTTCTTTTTTGGGTCAAATTTTACTTCGATTTGAGACAATTCAGAAAGTGCACTGTCAGGGTTGTCGGCTGCGCTCAGTTAGCGACGGACGGAGAAAAGGTTGGAAAACTCATACACAAGCCTCGCACATGCAGAAAAAGGGACGCCCCAAAACGAACAAAAATAAAAATCGGACAATTCAGCACGGGCCAGAAAGCGGGCTCACTAATGAAGACACCCGTCATGCTGTGTCTTCGACGAAGGACAGTTCACACCCAGGAAGCTAAGCAACAACCAAAAAACAAAAAAGGAAATCCCCGCAGCACAAAAGGCGGTCGAAAGTGGACCTAAACAAAAACAATTGCGGAGCACGGGACACGGTTCCTGGCGGCTGTCATACAAACGTGTACGGAGCGATACATAAAACAAAGCGGTGTGAAAATCGACCCCTTGGCAAAAAAAAAGAAACAGGATCCAAAAATAAATTTGACTAAAATGAATCATCATAAACGCGCCCGATCGCTTCCACTTTTCCGGTTTATCGGGGCCAATGGGGTGTTTTCGCACAGTCATTTACACGGCGGAAAAAGAAGGAAAGAAAATATTTCCCACCATCACCCTATCAACTAGTTATAGTAACTATTGAATGGAGTGGAGTCAACGTTTATTTTGGTTTTAAAGCCAACGCAATCCACTTAAAACTTTTTATTAAGTAGCATTGAAATTTTAATCTTCTTAGATATTAGTGGATGACCTTCAACATGCTTACAGTATTTCATTGCACACCAAAAAGCAGTGAGAAACGGGACAAGCAAATGGTCATCTAGATTATGTAGTAATACATGTTTGATTAATTGAAACCAAGTTTTCGCTGTGACATTCATTTCAACAGCGTTCGAGTTAAAACGTTTTAGGACTCGATGGACATTTGCAAACAAAAATCAAGAGATCCTTGACTCACTAATGATGATGTCTTTTGCTGACCTTTGCAGATATTTCGTCTGTATGACGCAGCGTGCTGCATGTAGCAATGGGTACGTGGGAAAAGAGAGCCTTTAAAAAAAACCAGGGGGTATTTTAAACTGTTTGTTACAAATGACACACACATGTCACGTCATGGGTATTAGAAGACCGTTTGTAGATCAAAAAAGGGCCATGAAACAAGAGTTGATGGGGCTCACTTTAAAGCCTTTTATTTCGGTATTGATACGACTCATACATCATCCTACTTGACGTTCTATTGCCTTTTTTACCTTCAAAAGCGAGCAGCGTCGTAAAGCAAGAAACAAGCGAGCACATTCTTCATTTCTCTCCCGTCAGCGGCTTCAACTAAGCACTGGGTCACTGCAGAGTGGAATAAATTCCGCCTACATTCCGCACACCAACACACTCAGCCGGGAATCCCGGGGGCGCAGGCCCGGCATTTCATCATCGGTACCGTCCCCGGCATCGTCGCCCCGTCTTTAGGTAATTGCCGGGCAGCAATCTCGATCGAATTCCCGGGGGTCAACGGGAAACGAACCGTTATGCTAACATATGCATGATGATTATGAAGGGGGCCGGTTTAGTTGTTGTTTGGAAATTTTCCACTTCCTGCCTCGACCCTGTTCCCCGCCCATGTGGCCCAACCAACCTCTCCGTCCCCGAGCGCGCCCGGAAAGACCAACCCTTTCCACCACGCTTGCCAAGTTGTTTAGCGTTTCGTGTGTTTGTGTACGTATCCGGCAAGAGGACGATGTGGCTCTTTTTATGATGGTCAATAGTGGAAGCACTTCATCATCATGCACAGTAAACGGCGGTTGTACTGCGCCGCTGCCGTACCGCAGGGGCCCAAATATGCCCCTTAATTCACCGCAAATACACTCGCCGAAGCCATTGGCCACACACAGGAAGAATTTGCCATGACCGGTGCTTCATGCGAGCCGTTAAACAACATGCTGTTCTCCCTGCGGTCGGGGCACGTTCCACCATGGGCATCTTAATACCCACGTGAATGTGCCCGTTCCCGATTGCACGGCGTGCATAGCGGACGGTTTACCGGGCTTCGTGCTGCATGGTAAAGGAAATTTTCCCGCTGGAAAGGAAATTCCCTCCGCACCAATCTGCCGAATCGCACCGGCTGCGGTCCGTGTGTAGCGTGCGACGGCGAGGACACGACCATTTCGCCATCAAGAACATGTGCCCCTTCTCCCCGGTCGTGCGCGAGCTGAATCGATTCGGTCCAAGATTTTGTAAGTACCAGGGTACTGCTAGATCTCCCTACCCGAAAGGACTCAGTTACTTTTCGAACGGGTTTCGGGGAAAGAATAAATTTCCAACATAAATAATCATTTCTTTGCGCACCGCTTCGGTGGTTGCTTAGAAGTTTTTCGAACATTTCACAGTTTGTGATCTCACTCAATTTCGAGAAATTCACTTTTTAGTTTTAAGAAAGGGTAGGTTTATTCCCGATCCCGGTTGTGTTCGCTGAAGAAATGTTTCTGTTCCATACGCTGTAGCAAGAAGAGGGCAAAATTCATGTTTGATTTCTTCGTTGATGTTTAGTAACATTAGATTTGTTTATTTAAATGCCATGATTATTGTTTGCTCGGAGTAAAGGAGTCAACAATGAATTCAATAGCAGTACAAAACCCACGACAACTTAAGATGATAATTTATAACGTTCTTCCAACAACGGTTGACGATTTTTGAACCAAACAATCAATTACGTAACAGCCTTATTACGCATAGTTTTCAAAGAAAAGATAAACAGATTTATTTCTTTTAAGTTTTTTTCCGTTTTCTCTACTGAAACGACATTGTTGGGCTTGAAACCAAGTGAGCTTGCCTTCCTTTTCACGCCTAAACTTTTTCCTAAAGTTCTGTCGAAGTGGAAAACCTACGGCTCAAACCCGTTTGCACGCTCGCCTCAAGTTTGGCCCCGTGGCTTAGCCAATTGCCATACATAGACATTATGTAAATTTGGAACCGTAAACAATCCTTTTTTATTAATTTCTTCCGAGAGGTTGGTAATTGTTTTGAGTTATTGCCCGAGCAAACCTTATTTATACGTCAAGGGGTGCAGTGCTCCGGGTGGCACACCAGTATTGAGATCCGGCGGGGAGCCTGGTGTTGGTGTAGTGGCCATGAGTTGTACACTGCACTGTCGACCAGCATAACCGGCTTCACTTGGAGGCAGTACGCCTGGTAAACGGTGAAGCCGTTTAAAATAAAGGGAACGCTACGGCTGAATGGGTCTGAGATTTTGGTACATCCTGCACGCCGTATCTCATTGTCTCGCTCTCAGTCTTTCGGTCCCGCCCATGCAGAAGGAACCCCCCTCCCCCCGCCAGACGCTCAAACCAGCGTGACGGCGAGTTGAATACGATATTGATTACTTAGAACCTATCTTGATTGCGGGGACTGATGCTCTAAATGCGGCTAGCCTTTTCGAAAGTCGGCGTCCCGGCGCTTCTGGCAAAAGTTCTGACTCAATGGACTAATCAATATTTTACTCCCTTTTCGATGGGAGGGATGGATGCCAGGAAAGGACGACGTTTGTCCGCTTGGCTAGCATCCGAATGCACACAGAAACGGAACAAACACAACGGATTGCAATCAAACCGATCCGGAAAGGCACTAGGAAAACATGGGCCAACCGGCGAGAAGAAAATGAGACCGATAATTTCGTTGCCCATCGCCCAGCGGCGGCGCGATGTGCGGCGACGGAAGGGATGAAGGGATAAGGCAATTGACGAAAGGATTTGCGGTCCATATATTCCATCCTCGGCTAATTGTAATTGCTAATGCTATGTAAATCAATTTCCAACTACCACACATCCCTCACCCAGCCAGTCCCTTTGCGGCTGCTCGGTTGCGCTTTTCGGCGTTTCGACAAGCCAGGTAGTACGTGGGGCAGGGATGTCGACGATCATCCCACCCTCAACCTCCCCTCCATTTTGCCACGGTCGGCACCGAGACTATCAATGATTTAACCGTTTGCATAAATATTTGAACAGCTACTGTCAATAGGAATTCATAAATAATATCCATCAGGTACATCCATTTCCACTTCCATTTCGTTTTGTTCCGTTTCGATCCGGCGTGGGGAAATGTCCGGCTGAAAAGAGGCTGTGTGGCGGCGTCACGCTGGATGGAGGGTTGAAATAGATGAGCAATCGATCGCGGACGAAGCTGCCTGTTGGCTGCAAAATATTGCCATCACTGCACGCCACCTGTTCTTGATTTTGCGACGCTTGGCAGTTGCACTGTTTTGTAAGCGGTAAGGACGTTTTCGGATAGATGCAATTTTCGCTCGAGGCCATGGCGCTACAAAATAGAACAGGGCGGAAGCACGGCACCGACGGAACTGACAGTTGTCGAACTCGGCCATGGGATGTTATTTTTGTGGGTGTTTTCTTTTGCTTTTTAAGCGAGTGTGCGACTGTGCTTGTTTATTTCATCTGCTGCCGGTAAAAGCTGGGCAAGCAATCCAACACGGCTGCTACGAAAATATATAAGTGCACACGCCGAAATACATGCATCAAATGCACTTTCCTGCAGCTGTTACCTTGCCTTTGCTGGTGAAGCGCAGCATTCTTCGCGGGAGAAAAATGGCGAGATCAACCAACAACTATCGAGCGTTCTTTTGTTTGTCGGCGCCATTTATTCGGATAAATAATTTAATGTATGTTTTCTTTGCCTTTTCCACTGTTTGCCGCCCGCCTGTCAGTTGACGTTACGCGGCGGTGCGGAGGCGCTGCTGAACGCGACGATTGCAATGTGCGCAATGTTGAAACGACATCTGGTAAAATATGAGCCGAAATGATATATATCCAATTAAAACCGGCCATTGCACTGCGGACCAGTGCCGAACGAGAAGCCAAATGGGTCGATGCGTCCGTGCGAGTACTGGTGCATAATAAAGGAAATGCATTACGTGAATGCCTGGTGTTAATATTTGCCTCCAAATGATCGATAGGGAATGCCAGCCGAAAAGAGCCATAAAGCGATTGCGGGACAATTCACAAAACTCTTTCCTTCCTGCACAGCGATTACTGAGTGGAATAACTCGTCATATTCCATTAACGATGTCATGAAACAGCCCGATTATCTAGTCAAAACTTTTCCGAATGCGTCACGTCTCATTAGAACTTGCATCAGCTTATTTCTCCATTACGCAGAACTTTGGAAAGTCCATCATGCAACCGCTGGTTCGTGGTTTAGATTAGCTACAGTTTAGTATAAAAAGTCATCAATTAGCTTGCACCATAATGAAGATTCTAACCTAAGTTACACAACGCGTCGCTGCAGTGCCTTATCGTTCTTCCGTCATCGCGGGGCGGATAGTTTGTCGAGGCGCAACGTGTTTTTTATCTTTCTATTTTCCAAGCCGTCTTGTGCGCTCCAGCATTTCAGGGTATATCAGAGTGTGGGAAAACGAATGTAAATACTTACGTGAGGCGACTGCACCCTTCGGCCCCTCAGCCAGCAGGACAAGTGTGGCAACTAACGCCAACAGTAAGGCTCCGGCCGAATCAACCACCCGCAGCCCCATTTCCGAACGTGGAAAATGTTTCTCTTGGTTTTTCACTCTCTTTTTTTTACCCTCCGTCGGATGTGCCTGTACTGTGCGAATAAATTTTTGAGGCAACAGCAACCCAGGGAGTCTCAACCAAGGTTGTTCTTAGCTTTTCTTTTGGACTTCAATACCACCGGCAGTAGCATTCATTGATTAGCTTGGCTCCTCATTTTTTAGCCTTTCTTAATATGAAGTAGACAATGCATGTAAAAGCATAACAGAGAAAAAGAGCAGAGTGTGAGAAACATTTAACCGATTTGAGTGGCGGACAGGGGTCATGAAAGTAGAAAAGAACATAAATCATATTTTAAGCATGTGAGGCTCCTGCTTGTTACCTGCCGTGTTTGTTGCCACCGTGATAAAACCTTATCGAGCGCTTCTACTCTCCAGTTCCTGTTTTTCGGATATCAGTCTCAGGAACCGTTAGCATTAGGGGAATACCTTACATGTACCCAATCCCCCGAAAGGAAACCTTAGATGTAGCCGTCGAAAGGTAACTATTGATGGTTCAAGACGCAAGGAAGAGCAAGGACGAAGGATTAGCTTGAGGAAGATTGGACAGGATTGTTGGTAGATAAAATATGACTACTCCTATTGCTATTTCTTTCTTTTCACAGATTGAGCAAAAACTGCATAACAACGATTACTTCGTGACTGTACACTAACAACAACACGCACACTCCTCCATCGCTGCGAAAACCGCGAAACCGAAAACCGAAACGAACACACAACACTTCGTAACCAATGCACCGCGAGCGATTTTATAGCTTCATTGATTGCAACTGCGGACAACGTGACTTCTTCACTGCACAATTTATTTTTGTAGAGGTTTAGCTTCCTGCCTATCTGCCCTGTGGAGCTTCCCCTACTCTGCTCACTTAATCACAGATAAACAAACACTTGTCGAATGTAACGGATTCTTAGATTACGATACGATTACGGTTTCACTTTTTCCCGCCAACAGCGACGGGGCACTGCCAACAGTACCGTTAAAGTCGATAATTACGACGAGCTGGATGCTGCACTGCGAACGGTAGGCTGGGCGCAACGATTTCGGGTGCCTCTCAACACGCCCGACTGAAGCTAAGAGGCTGACTTGGGGGCAAGATGTTGTCGCCAAGGTGTGCACTCAGCTAGATGAGGTTAGGCTCCGCTTCCTGGAGCACCGTTTCGCATTGCCGACAGCCCAAATCCACGAACCTGAAGCAAGGATAAACTATCGCCGCCGAGGCCAGGACGACTCCCCGGGTTCGCACCCCAGCCGATGCACATTTCGTGGCGTTTCTCCTACTTCCCATCGCGAACGCATCATCGTGGCGTAACTGGCGTTGTTTCATCTTCACACGCGGCACCGTTGTTTGGTCGCTGGTTGCAGCGCATTGTCACGCTGAACCGTGGAGCACAATAGCTTTTCCCCAGCGCACCGAGTGGTGACCGACGGTGCATTTTCAATTTCCTAATGCGAAGCGAGATTTCCAGTGATGCGCGCATGAACTTGTGCGGGAGTGGAGGAGGGCGGGTGGACGCTTTTACTTGAGCCTTGAGTCCTTACCAGTTTTTCCTCCCGTTTAATTTCACTCTCTTCAGGCAACCGCACCGAGGTGAGTTGTCGGCTGCAGTGACACCATTACCGCGGGCGGGCATTCATACGCCGCGCGATGTTGTCTCGTTTATTATTCATCGCTTCATAATTTGCATCCTTTTGCAAGCGGCGTTTCTTTAACTTTTCAAGCAGCACTACGATGGTTCAACCGGCGAGGATACGTGTGTTGGGAGGTGTTTATTTTTTGCATACTATCCCTCTGCCTTATGCTCTTCTCTACGCGGCAGCTGGGGCGGCGGAAGAAGGTGAACTGCGTCACACACAATTTAGCATTTAGCGGGTCGGCTAGGAGCACAGACACACACACACGCACAGATATACACACACACAGCTGAACTACGGATAGAGTGCAAAGATGTGCATGCATCAGGGCAAGCCAACACTCGTCACGGGATCACTCGAACGAACGAACAGCAATAAAAGCGCCTGCACTAGGAGTTCGCACTCTCCAGACAGACGGGTGGACCGTCATCAGGGTATGTGTGATAATGAACGGTATTAAAACCACCGTAACTCCAGGGCGTTTTTACCAGATGATGCTTGGTGTCTTTGCAAGCATTTGCTCGAGGTTTGCACTTTACCAACACTTCAGCGTACTGCCACGGGTCCACTAAACTAGTGGATTTGTTTTCACTCGTGTTGCGGATTTTTTACCATATTTTCACACGAACACCCTGAATGATTCAAGCATTTTCAATCTTTTTTCCGAAGAAATAAATCCTATTTTTTAGGATACACAATCTAGTGTTAATTGCTATACCCAACGAACCTATGTTTCATGGCAACACTCAAGCAAGCTTTTTCGTGGAAAATGCAACTCCCAATACCATCTGCTACATAACGTCCTTTGCTGCCTTTATGCTCCAATCTCAACATGCCTGCGCATTCACACCAACTGACACATCCTGGTATGGTGCACGGGTTAACGTGCAGCGGAAGATCGGCGAAACGGCGGGATGCAATAAATATGCGACTCTACTGCGGTTCTTATCAGTATGCATTGAAGGGTGCACAATTTACGATCACCGATGGAGCTTTCTCCGTTTTGCTAGCATTGGTTCGCTACTGTCGCACCACGCTGTAGATATTGCACTTTATGCGGCTTTCACAACACTTTACACTTTATGTATCATTGCATTTGCTTTCCAAGCTGTTGGTTCCAAGGATAGAAAAACGAGTTTTGGAACAGAAAAAACACAAAAAACAGTTAATGATGATTCAGTCTTTATACCTTATTGGCAATTCTATTTAGTTTTTAATCTTAAAATGTGGCCTCTTCAATCGAGATCGTCTTGTAATCGTTCTTTCAAGCTCCCAATAAACCAATAAAAACCCGTTAACAAGTTCGAAATTCCAGTGACGTATAGCCAAACATAGCCTCCCGCTTGGTAACGTGTTTTATGACACATTCCGCTGGCCGTTTGTCACGCCGCATTAGAGGTAATTTCGAACAGCCCGAGCACCGATTTGCGCTAGGAATCGAACCGTAGATTGAACCGTAAAAAATCGCTAAATGCACCGGAAACCGAGCGATCCGGGCGCTTGCTGCCTCCGCGAAAGCCAGAGGCTTGCCTCGTTGGCCCCGGGAGGAGACAAATGGCCACCGAAGGAAAATCCGACCAAATCGGTATCGTTGAAATTCTTGAATTACCACACTTTATTGCCATTTCCTAGCTACCGAAGCTGGCTTTACTGGCCGATCGGTTGTATTGGGTTGGCTCGCGCTTTCGCCTAAGTCCGTCGCGAAAAGATACCGAACACAGCTGGACACACGGAAGCTGGAGCAGAGCAGAGGTACATACAGGCGCACACACGAACACACGGAGTAGTTCAAGCAAGTGCATCGATGGAACGATTGCTATGGTGCCGGCAGAGCAACCATTTACTGGCCAACACAACTGGCATCGAGCTGCACGGTTGCACGGCTGGATGCCTGCCATCAAACACAACGCAAGCAGAGTGGTTAGTTGGATTCCTACCACAGAGCACTGCGAGTATCGCCCTTTCAATTCGACCCGGGAAACTATAAAGTGCAGCCCGTAAAGATCCAGACGAAAATCGCGCCAAAAGCAGTTTCTGGGAGTAAGAATTGTGCGCTAAACGTGGCTCGTAAGGCAAACGCTGCATGGACCGATTCGCGGCGTTATATCATGCTGTGGATTTCTAAGAGCAACGGTAAAAAAAATGCTTCTTCTTAGCTATCACCACCCCCACCAACCCACCAACAACAATGGTAAACAATTGGTCAAAGCGACTCTGTCCATTCAGCCAGCATTCGCAGCATTCCAAGCCAGGTTTCCGGAAGCCATTGTTCTCCGTTTTCATGCAAAGCTTTATAAACTACCCGGGACGGGCAAGATCTGAGAGTCGAGTTCTGGAAGACGTAAACCAACCTTCCCTCAGCCGAACCTCCTGCCCACCCCTTCCCTGTCCTTGGCCTGGTACGAGATGAACTGTAACTACGCAACCGTGAACCAAATTTATCTTTCATGAATGAGAAGATATTTGCTTTATGAGCGTGATTACTCACGGTCGAGTGGACAAATAATGAATAGCCTGTGGACGACCGACATCAGCTGGACGGCCGGAGAAAAGCCCCGCAAGGATCCCATGCGTGCTGTACAAATAATCTATTTTATTGTTCATGAATTGATTTATGTAGTAGGAAGTGAATCGCCGAGGCAACGGCGCATCCTGCACACGCTGCCATGCCGCGCTCAAGATTTCAATCACTTCCGAACATGCAATATGCAACGCCACCTTCGTGGTTCGGCTGAAAAGCCTCGAACACCGGACACCCCGTGCACCCGGGACGATCAATATTGGCGATGTAACTCCACTTTAATCTCCTGTGCGTGCGTCATCAAACAGGTAAGAAAGTTGTTCCCCTCCACAGCTGCATCTCGACAATCGCTCGAGGGGAACCGATGGCGGAATAAGGATGAACCGCTGGAGGATATCCTAGATTGCCCAACATCATCTTCCCATCGATCGTGGGACGGAGGTTGCCGCCTTATCGAATATTAAAACACTCGCAAATCCGAAAATCTGTACCGCAAAGTGTTCACCTCGCTGCGTCTTTTGGTGAGATGAGCGGAAAAAGAGAAAATACAGGATTTACGGCCAACCCGAGCAATCTTGATGCTTTAAGCGGATACTTCTCCTCAATGAGTGCCTTTCAAAGGCAGCTCCGTAAAATGTTCGATCGCACGTTCGTTCGGTAGCCAGCTTCATCGATACCTACGGGAAGTTTAGCTGCTGGAAAGTACGATCGGAGGTCAGGAGCTTCGAGCAGCCACCACCGGGCAGACAGACAGAACACGAGGGAAATTATGTCATGCACAAATAACGATAAATTTCAATAAAGATAATCCGGATTATCGGAAAAGCAAAATGTTTTCGTAAACAGCTTCTCCTTCAAGTGCTACGCGGGCGTGATACTACCAGGTCCGTGTCTCCTTTATTTTCTCTTTTTTAGCTGCCGGAAGCAGCTTAGCTGCTCCTGTACGCCTTCATCGTGTATTACCAACACCCACCTCGGGCACTTCCAATTTCCCTCCGACTTTCGGCTGGTTCAACCACCTTTCACCATGTGGTTCGTTCCTCACAGCCCCGATTAGCTTGCGATTCCCTGTATGACCTTCTTCCCAATGTCGTCACTCGAGCGAAAACATTCACATGCTGGTTAGGCTTATCTATTCTACGCCTTTCCATGTCCACCACCCTATCGTTACTTTTCAGCAGCAGTGATACAATGCAATTGAAGGCTTCGATTTATCCGTTTGCCTCCGTATTTATGTTATGATGAATTGCTACACCGGAGCGAAACGAGCTACATGTTCGAAGTGTTTCGGGTATACTTCTTGCCGCGGTTGAGACGAGAAAATAGCTTGCACCCAATCAGGTTTGGCAACAGCCAAGGTAACACCCACCAATATGTTTTTCAGAGACGAAATTATCGTATGCTTAAAAGACGATTTGGAGTGATGCTCAATGATAGCTGTGCGTTGGGGAGGTTCGTCGAATTTACATGCTGATGGAAACTTCACAGTTTTTGAATGAGTGTCATTTTGTAGACACATTTGAACCATCAATCCATGTTTTTTGCAATAAACGGGACATTGAATCGCGCATGATTGTATGAGAACTACAGTACCTACACTCATGGGGAAACTGGATGTCACCACGCCTTGAGTGAATAATATTTAAATTCATTTGTTGGATTGGGTCATATTATTCTTTGTACCAAATAGGCAAACAACGATTCTTTGTTAAAAAGGTTTGGGCCCTTGACCCAAACATAGAAGATCTGACGTTTTTGATAAAATTAAAATGAATAATTGAAAATAGAACGAATAAAAGAAATCCTATACATGTACTTTACTTTACTTCATACTATTTTTTACCGTTTACAGCTGAGAAATGATCGGAAATTCAAATCTAAGCCTTCTTTCTGCGATCTTATTGAGAAAAAATAAAATATTTCAACAAATCAAAACAATTACTAATTTTATTCTAACGAACGTTAACTCATCGGCTGTCAGATTTGATACTGTAAAAAAGACAAATTATTTTTTTCCGAAACCGGCCTGTCGCAAAGCGAACCGTTACGCTATCGATGGTAAATCATTTAAACATAATTGCCGCGATACTTCACACATTTTGGTGCTTAATTTTCCCCACAACGAACATATTTTCCCACTCGAGGCGGGCGCATGCGACGAATGACATACCGCATAATTCCCAAACGCACCACCCTCGTCCCAAACCATTCGCAAGCGGGAGTGTCGGTAGCTTTCTTTCGCACGACCAATTCTGGCTTGTGCGCGCGAATGACACCGTAAGAACGGGGCTATGCGAACCTTGCAGAATTTCATTTGCACCGTGCGTTCGTTCATCTTCCAGCAACGGGCTCCATTTAACGGTTGTGTGGGTTGTGTACATCCGTACGCGGGCCCGGATGCGACTGTGGTGGACTGTGGGTTTTCATCCCCCTTTTTCCCGGGGCACCGGGGTTACGACGTTTGCAGGCGACGGCCTCGGAGCGTGGCAGTTTCAATTTAACCCCGAACGCTCATTCCGGCTGCAAACGGTGGACCTTTTTGCGCTTTAAGACAAGCTCTCAGCCATTTCCAGACTGGCGCCGGCCGAAACGCGAGTCGCATCATCGTCAGGTTTGCACGCGTGGAGATGTGCGTTTCTCTTCGCAGCGCTCTTCAGGCCCGAGCAAGTGCGCGCGTTGTTGACGAGGAAAAAGCGATAAATAATACAGTTACTGACGTTTATCTTTCTTCCCGGCTGGGGAATAAACATCGACGTGCGGGCTGCTGGCTACGTGGTGCTGGTTTGTGTTGAAGTATTTTCCTTCACCCCGCCGGAGCGCGTACCGCCAATCTCATCGGTGCCGTGGCTTTATGCCGCCCCGAGGATCGCAAGATGCGCCGTCCAAGGAACGCTGGTACCGGAAAAGGGACAGGCCAAAAGTGAAAATAAAAGTACGCATCCTAATCCTCGCTGTTGGTTGGCTGACGCCTGCTAGTCACGCTGACGGTTTGGGCCCGACGTTTTCGTGCGACCGTACATTCCGTGCTCTGCTTCCGCATCGGGCAAACACAGGAAGGACAATAACAAGCGGGCCGAGCGCCAAGGACAGCACCGTAATCACACGAACGGAAGACAGAACAGGCTCTCGAGGACAAATCAAAAGTCAACGCCTGTTCGGGGACCACGACGACGAGGGTGAAAAGAGCCGGAGACCAGACCGGTGCGTACCTAGCACATTTTCACCGTGCTCACACCGCGGACCCTGAGTGAAACCTTATGATTCGAAAGGACAACAAGAACACGATGGAACCATGCAGACAACCAAAACCCCACCACCTTGGGCCAGAGGAATGCCGGCTGGCTCGTTGGAAAATTTAACGCAAAAAGGTCATTCTCCTACGGCTGCTTTTTCATCTGCTGCCCCTCTCGATGAAGCAGCCTCCTGCTGTCTGTCTTGTTTTGTTTGACACATTCTTCGGAGTCCCGGGAAGACCCGAATAGAACGATCCTTGAGCCCGTCGGCCCAGGGATGGATATTGTGTGGTGTCAGTACGATGACGTTTTGGTTCGAGTATAACGCCACGCCTGACACCGGCGCAGTATGGTGAGCATGGGGTACCAGCGGTGAAGTGGGGGGCAAGATTGCTTTGCCTGGGCCAGGTTGCCGCAAAAGGTAATTGGTGAGATTCGTTCTCGGCATATTTGTCTTGTTTATGTTACGGGGGGGGTTTTTTTTTTTGGTTCTCTTATTGCTACAAGCCAGCCAACCATTCTACGTTTTTGTTTCTTTTTTCCCTTCGTTGGACGGATTGTCTCCATCCGATTGGATTATATCGACAATTGGCATCGGCCGTTCGGAATTCGAGCAAAGAATTGCACTCTAGCAAATTTTTATACTCATTCCTACTTCTCCAACCGGGTGCGATCTATGACCTTCTAGATATTCTTTACTACTCCAAATAAAAGGGATCTGTTTAAGTTCATTGGGTGTGTTTGCATTATTCATTTAAAAACAATAGTTTTCTGAACATTTTACAATGTGCACCAGCGGAATTTGACCCCAAGAGACTTGTAGTGAGAACATGGTTTTGCAAGATATGATATTAATCTGGTTCGTGATATCTGTTCCTATTTAGAACCATATGATAATATTTATTCAAACCTAACAGATGGAATAAGTTCATTGGGCATTCAAGTGATCTTTTTTAAACACGCACAAACAGTATCGTCAGTCTACAGTAATCGTCAGTCTACGCCTTCTTCTTACTTCTTCTTAGATATTCTTATGGACAGGTTTAGATTAATGCAGATTTACATCGAGCAAAATTGATGGCAGATATGCTTGGCTGGATGAATTCAATGAGAACAAGGAAACTGAAAGGAAAGCATCAACGGCACAGGCAATGAGAAGCCATCTACGTCGTGTTTTACAACCTTCATTGCAATTTTGTTTTTTTTCCTGACGCATTTCATTTCTTCTTTTGTCGAGAACGGGGCGGTTCACATTACGGGAAAAGATATCAGCAGACGAGCTCTTCTTCCTTCACTTTTCGTCCTTGAATGTTGCCGATTTTTCATCGGCTGCGAATCCTGCGAAACTCCACGGCGAATCGGGGGTCGAAGTTGCTGAGAACCGATGGCATCTCAACGGACCCTGCCAGGGCTCAAGTACGCGAGATAGTGCGTCAACGAACACACCCAGGCCCTAAGAAGCGTACGGTCTAACACGGCCACACAAATTCAGCAAACTTCTTCGAATGGCACCAGCGTGTGGGGAGATCCGCTCGCCTCACCCGAACGTGGTCGAAGCGGAACGGAACGAAAAGAAGATTCTGTTGCTTTTTAATTTTCTTCAAACATTGCATAATCAAAGGTGACAGGAAATCGTTTTGTGTGTGTGTGTGTGTGTGTGCTGTTGTCTTCTTTCTCCGTCCACACTTACTCTTCCTTTCTGTGCGTTTGCTGTAGGTGCCATTGCGTCCTCTGCCCTGTGTCACATTGTGTCACATTTTCAACCAGCAAGGTAAGGCACTAATGTGCTTCCATACGCTTCCCTGGGGATAGGCGGGGCAGGATGGTGGGGTCATACAAAAACCTGGTTCATACCTAGCGCCAACTGCTTGGTGATTCAACCAAAGCAAAGCACATACACACTCTTGCACACGCACACACCCGCACACAAACGCGCCCGTAATGTCGTTCCCAGCAGAACTCCTTCGCCAAACCGGCAGCAACAAGCACTGGAGTTCCGCCCGGTGTGGCACGCAAGGGGAAGCGTCGGGTCGGAGGGTGGCCTGGAACCGAACGGAGCGCAGAAGGGAAGAAAAACATACGCCACTTCTGGGAAAACACCGAGAATGGGAGTTAAATTTATGCTACTCGGTTCTCTTTTTCTCTTTCTCTCCCTCTCTGTAGGACGGGCGGGAGGAGGGACAAAAGGAACTTTAAAGCACTCGCGTTCGCGCGTACCTCCACCGCCGGACGTTCTGTAGCGAAGTTTCATGCGGAAAGCGTAATGCTTGCGTTTAATGCTTGAGGAAATATTTTCTCAGAACATTTCACCTCGCCCGTTTACGTTTACCGATTTCACTTTTTTATTGTTGTACGTTCGATTCTCTCATTTCCTCTTTAACTCCTTCTCTCTCTCTCTCGCTATACTTTTCCCGGAAAAGATCGCCCTAACGACACACGCCACTCGAGTGAGGCGGGAAATTCCGGGCTCCTTCCACCTACCGAGGGAAAGAAGGACGAGCGCGACCGCGTTTTGTTTGTTTTAAATAACGAAAATCAATTTGCGATTTGCTCCCCAGCACCAATATTGATACTCTGGAGTGATTTCTTTCACTCCGAGCGCTGAAATGTATACAGCCAACCAGCGTCGAGCGATGGTTAGTCGTCCCGGGGAAACCAAGGAAATGACAGGATCTCCTCCATCGCCGTCCACCCCTCCACTGGCTCGCGGCGAAATCAATCAAAGCTCGACCGTGGTTCCGATTGCTCATCTTCTGGCCACTGCTTCCTTTCCCCGTCGTAATGGGCAAAACCAGAATCGATGGCATGGAAAATTTAATCACTTAATTTAGTCTGTTTGTCTTTTCCGCTTCCGCCTCGCTTGTCGCCGGCTGCATAAGCTGTAATTAACATTCAAGATTATCAAATTTAGGAACCGCGAAAGATGCAGCGACTGGCAACCGGATGAGCTTACACGGCGCACATCCGTCAAAAGTGTTTTTCAAAAATGCCATTGTCGTGTGAGCTGGGAATCGAAGTTTAACTTCACCATCATGAAGTTACGCCTCGCCATCAACTTGGGCAATTTCGGGGAGTCAAATGGTGATGATTCAATACCAATAACATTGGTGCGTTAGAGGTTGAACATTTTATTGTCATTTCCTCCACCGAAGTGATACACAGGTGCGTTAGAATAACGAATTTTGATGGCGTTCTTGCACGGTGATAAGGTAATTGCAAAAGGAAAATCTTAAGCGTCGCAACAAACATCGCCCTTTCCCGCCTTAATCCCATTCGGTTGCTACTGGATAAAATTCAAAACACATCAACAAGTCATCGTTTCCAGGCCGGTGACGAATCGAATCGTCTAAACTGCTCAAACGCCCACGTACCATCGTTGACGAGCGCTAGCCGTACCATGAAAAAGGTTTACGCATTTCCTTGCGGCCACATAAAAGTTAGTACTATTCAATAAACTGAAAACCCTGATCGAAGTGTGGGCCGTAAAAAATCAAGCAATTTGCCGGAAATGGCTAGAGCGCACACGGGAAGCCTTCTTCATGATGCTGCATCCAATGCGGGGGCGCGTTTTTGAGAGCCGGGAACACTCAGCTTCCGGACAAGAGTCTGTGGAACGTTCCCCGTCATTTAGGAGCAGATGCGCACGTCCCCGACCCTGGCCTGCTCGGTTACACCTACCCCGCTAGGCATTATTATCTGCACCGCCCACGCCATCGACCGACCTTTGCAGCGTTTAACATCAGTCGCGATTAGTGCTCGCCCGATTCCAGGTAGTGGTCTCCGCAAGCAACATCCTGACAAAATAAGACAACCTACCGAGCAAGCAGAGAAGCCTCGCTTGGCACTACGAAAATCGCTAGGTGACTGCGGGCTTTCAAAAGCTAGGCGCAAAATTGAACCCAACAAACCGTGCGCTCTCGACATTCCCGGGCAAACCGGGGGGAACAGGGGGTACACGTCACCTTGATTTTTGCTTACTCCGTTGATTCGCGGACGTCCGGCGAAACGATCCAATCGGACCCACTGGAGGCGTTATCCAGCCTTCATTTTTTATTTAGCTCGCTGAGCTTTGGCCGTATCCTTGGCAACTTTGTCCGTTTCGGTGTACGCACTGGACTTCCAAGAATCGATCCTGCAACCGGTTGTTGAGGTGAGCAGTTTTTCGCTTTGCGGCCCCGGCTCCGGGCTCTTCAAGCAGAAGCGAAGGATTAAAAAACTGACGATATTCACTTCGAGGATGGCCGACTGGATGGCCCTGGTTTGGTTTGGTTTTCAACTATCAAGGTGCTGTCGTTCGCACAGGGGACACGAAGAAAAAAAGGATAACGCGATGAAAGGAATCGCTAGAATCGGAAATTTTGCCTGCCAACAACTGATTCCAGTACCGCAAGCGACATCCAAACGGAACAGACCGCCGCGATTGTTTTTGAGTTCACAAAGCCCACACAAAAAGCAGCACCCGTAGCGTAATGGAAGTGAGTGAATGGGGCTTGCATCCAGGATACATCCAACCGAGCGGGAAAACATTGTAGCGAGTCCGAAATGAAAACTGATAACATCGACCGGTCGTGCAAAAAATCGCAGACGAGGAACTGACATTCTCTAGAGAATGTGTTGTCCATCTTCCAACCACGCTTAGGAATGTAGAAAATGTGCGCTTCTTCCGTTCAGACTACCTTAACGGCCACTAATCCCCTACCAATGCCAGCATACAACATTCCCGCCTCAAGCGATCCCTGTTGCCTTTTGCACCACCGCGTTAAAATTTGCACCGAGCAAAACGAGGACTGATTTTTCCTTATCGAGGAGAACAATCCTTCTAGTTTGAGTTTGGTCCGCTTCGCTGAGTCCATTGCGCCTGGGTATTCTTTGTTTCCCAAATGTGCCTTTTAGCACCGTGCCATTTCGTTGTTACCGGCACCAGCAACATGTTGACAACGGGACCGGGCATCATATACTAGAGGTTCAGCTAGGCATTTGCTAGCTCTCTTTCTCTTTCTCTCTCTATCACACACACATACACATATGTAGACATTAGTCCAATAATCCTGGCGGGCGCGCATAGGGTTATGTTTGGTTTGGTTTGCTTTTCTGCCACCCTTTCGTTGATTCTTTTTTTTTTGTATCGTAGCTCTCCCGCAGCCTCAAATCTACCACATCACGTTACTATCCTGGGAATAGGTCTATCTGGTAGTACAAATTAGAAAAAAGACCCCACATCATCCGAAAAGCCGTTCCATTCAATCTCCTTCTTTCTCCAACACACTTTGGACGGATGCCATAGCATGATAGAACATTTTTCTTCATTTCCCATTCTCCCACCGCAGGTGCTCTGGTTGACGTTTGGTCACTTTCGGTTCCCCCGGGAAGTTCCCGACACTCACACACACACACAGTTCCTTCTCTACTGTCAGAATCCGACTTCCGTCCATCTCCATTTGCGTGACTTCCGACGTCTACTCGTTCAAAACCGTTTCAGAGCACGGTAGTGGAAGGAGGGAAAACCAGGATTAGCGTGAACTTGTGAGAAATTGTCAGTTCGTACGAGCCATCGTGTCAAGAAGCTACGTGAGCGTTGGTATCCAAAGTACACAAAAGACACACAACATATCGCACAAACTTTTCAAAACATGACGCAGTTTTACCTAAGGAAAAACCATACCTTGAACACACACATACACACACAAACTCGTCATCATCATCAACATCCGATGGCTGAATGATCCTGGCTCAGGCAAAACTTGGTTAGTTGGTCGTCAATGAAAAACGCCTCGAAAATATTGCGCGCGCGAGAACTAGATGCACGGAACTGATTCGCGACGTACCACGACGATGCACGGACGCCGCGATGGTCGCCATTGCACGAGATTACCCGTAAGCGCGGTTTCTCGCACCGATGTATTGCGGTTTTGTTTCTCGGTTTCAGCCATGCGACGGTGTAACGAAATTCGCGACACCGGGGAGCAACGGTACGGAGGTAGACCAAACCACAGAAACGACTTCGGGGAAATTCCGAAATACCATTCGCACAAACAAAAGAAGTAAAAAAAGAAACCAAGTAAAACACCAACTAGAGCAAACGGACTTCCTGCTCGTGACCCCGTACAATGGGTCCAGGTTATCCGTGTGTGGCTGGTTTTGGTGTGTAGGTCAGTCCGTCCCCGGCTCTTCTTCGTCGAGAACGTCGTGAAGCACACGGTACGCGCGCTGCCTCAAGGTGCTGACGGTATGCCGTACACGGAATCACTGAGAGTCATCGGCCGCCTCTTCGGCCACAAGCTGCGACCGAGCAAGGCCGACGAAGGCTGGCACGGCAGGTGATTCCGGTTCGCCAATGCGACCCTGCCCGGCGTGCTGAGCGACCGATCCAATTTCAGGGAAGTGGCACTCAGCAAAATGAACCAAAAGCCACAGCCTCTGCGAGAACCCAAGCGTTTGCCAGCCTGCTAGGACACGGACACCCCACTCCGCACGGCAGAGGCCTTGAATTATTTTGATGATGCACATCTCGCATCGATCGTGCAATTATGATGCATCATGGAGACGCATGGTGTTTTATAAACAGTTTTCCTTGTGAGCAGCCGAGCAGCACGAGGAACCGACCGGGAACGATTCATCCTGGCTGCCGTGAAAGTGGAACAGAAAACCACCAGCAGCGTCCACTAGCAAATTCATAACAAAATCATACATGCAGCACGCACGTGCCTTTGATCCCACGACAGCTAAGCGCTGAATTTCGAATGAATTTTTAAAACGATCCCAAATTGAAATCAAACAAAATCAATCCCACCGCCGCTTCGTAAACTTTTGCAAAAGTTCGCCCTCGACCCGAGCGCCTTCTTCCTCGGCCATCCTTACGTCCCAGGAACGTCAGAGGAGCATTTCATCTTAATCAACATGATACATGCATGCTCATTATGTACCCCCTGCCTCCGGAATCTTGTCATGGCTTGGCCAGGAGACGGGGGCGGGAAAAGGCAGCCTGTTCCTGTTTGCTGCGATCGAAGTTTTCACATGCTTCCGCCGTCCGAGGCATCCCACCGAAGGCCCCGGATCAAAACGCAACAACACGTCAAACATTCGAAGCATGCCAGCAGCCAGCGCTACACCCGTTTCGTTCACACCAGCTGTGCTAATTGAAAACTTTCACATTGAATTATTTAAAATATATACTCGGATCGTGGCATGGGGATACCGACCGGACTGCAGCGGAGCGGACATGCTTGGCCAACATTTGAGCCACACAGTTGCGATGCCGGGACCTCACGGCGCTCGAGCCACTCAGCCGGCGAGCGACCGATGAATTCATTCTGCCAGCTTCGACCAGCCACGCTCTTGCTCGTGAAGCATGCGCGAACTCGACGAGAGTCTCGGCGTCCGTCCATTCGGCTGAAGGCTTGCACGAATGTCCTTGCACGAGCACGGAACCGAGCAGGGATCGCTACTGTTCGGTCGAAGTAGCTGTTCCGTCGTTGCTACTCCTCCGCATCCAAACCCGACCGCCTTGCCGGATGGTCGCGCAAGGGGACGACATTCCAACGACAACCGTGAGAATATGCCTCTGCCGCAATCGACGATTGCTACGAGCTGTCAGTCTTATCGCCACAATCACGATGACAGGAGCCATGTGCGTAGCGCCCGGTTCCCGATTTTCGGGCGAACGCTCGTCGAAGTTACGTGTTTCTTTCGACGCGGGCCGCGCAATATCGTTCGGTCGTCGGTTTCGCGATTCGAGGTTTCGACCATTCACCGATTCAGCAAGGATTGCCCCGAGTGATAAATGTTTACAATGAATGTGTTGAGAACAAGTTCAGTTCCATTTAAGCATGTTTCACAACGCAGAAAATTGAAGATGTAAAGAAAATTGTTTAAAAAATTCGATGGTTAAAGTGGAAAAATAAGGTATTTCGCTATGTTTCTCGCCAACCCGTGTTTTTTGCTGCATCGGAGAAGTGAAGCATTAAATTTACATCGATGATAGCCACTTTTCTGCCATGCTTTTACGGTCACTCACTTTGCTTCGTCAAAAACTACACAAAAAAGGACATTCATTCAAACCTGTTCGATTACAACGAAAAGAGAATATGAAAAAATATGAAAACTTTTGCTCATCCGCGTAAAAGGCAATACCAGTGCGACGGAAAGTTTGTCGGTTTCTGCGAGGAGTGATGAAAACAACGTGCAATTGGAAAGAAACCAAACAAGCAATATCTTGATTTTTTTTATTTGTTCCTTGCGACGAAATAAAGTAAATCATCGTGGGCGAAAGATAGACCTACAAAATGCCAACGGAATCTGAAACGGTGATATTTATCCACACTGTTCAATCTGCATGAAAGATTCGAGTCGTCGCTGTGCGTTTGACTGTACCGTGAAAGCAATGTTGGGAAAGTGTGGAGCGAATCGCTGGTAGCTTATTGTGCAGTGGATTTTCAAACAATGGGATGGATTAAGTGTTTAACTCCACTTGCCTACCCCTCTCGATCGGGAGCAAATAAAAAAATGAAAACAAGATTACGGCAAAGCATAGGATTTTTCCAAGAAAAGGAGAAGAAATTAACAGTGTTGTTGAGTTGTGCCTTCAATATGTTTCGTTAGCAATGAATGCTAAAATAAAAACAGGTAGAAAATAGAAAACCTCTGCCGTGATCTTGAAACAAGGAGTTGCAGATTTACTTCTGATGCTTGTGACACGTTGCAACCTTAAGCATATGCCGGACATCATGCGTAAAGGAGTGAAAACGTTATTTTTTTAATAGTTGAGTGCCTCTGAGATTATCTTGTCTTACTGTGCATCAGCCTACTCTTGATCCGTTCTCAAAAACAGTCCAATTAAATAGCAAAAAGGAAGCTGCTAAAAAAATTACTGCACTTCCAGCAAAATGTCACAAGCAATTGCTCCAGCGTGTGCCATGGGTCATGCATTCATCATCTAGAACTTTCCTGCATGGAAGCGAGCTGCCCGGTGCACATCGTCCACGCAGCATACCACATCGACCACCGGTGGCATCGAATGTCAGTCTCGAGCAGAGATGCATGAAAGAGCATTTGCGTGATCGAACGACTCAGGGAAAAGACAATTGATACGTGATTGAAAGGCTAAGTGATAAGAGTTTGATTTTTAATTGAAATTCCAACACTCGTCAATCGAACGACAACTGCCATGCGATGTGATGAGCGAAGAGAAATCCAACACCGTTCTCGGGCGGGATGGAGAGGAACTGCAACGCGGAGGGAAACCTGTTGGTGATTGGGTACAACAGTGGGAAAAAAGCACGAAATTGGGGAGAATGTGCATATGGATTTTTTAAATTCTTTGCTGCTACGAACAACAGCGCTGCTGAAACAGCGCTGCCCTTCTGCTTCGAGCCCGGCCTAGGCGGTTCGATGCGCTGCAATAGTCTGATTGGAGATGTTGCATGGGGAGTGAACCAAGAAGAGAATCGACACACTAACGAAAGCGACAGGGGGTTTAGTAGTTGATGCATGCAGCCACGAAAAACAAACAAAAAACACCTGCAGACAACAGAGCATATACCGGTACGATCTGACAGCTTATAGTGGTACGTCGAAGCCGGTGGCTGACGTCTGAGGTGTCGCTGCTGCTGCTTGTCCGGGCCCGGCCAGATTGCCATGCTGTCGAAGATCAGTCGCATGCCCCTTGCGGCCAAAAGGAGAGTATACCGAGTCGTAGGCAGAGTGGGAATCGAATTGGTGCACTGCGAGATTTTTCATCACTTCCCATGGGAGGACAATGCCACACGGCAATCATCCTGCCTGCCAGGTATGGTCCGATGACAACGTGTAGTGTTTTCGAGGAAAACCCTTGTACCCTTTCATGGCAGAGGCTCGGAAAATACTTGTATCGAGAAAAATGACTTCCTACAAAATGCAAAACCGAATCGAAGAAGGTAAGTACATAAAGTCTCGTAACAGCTTTTAAATTCTTTACCCTGACTGTGTCATTCAAGTTGTTATAAAAGGATATGATGTGATACTTAATTCAAAGAAGTAAAACGTCCGGTTGTTTTTCGTCCTTGTTTTTGACTTCACTAAGATGCTTTTTTCTGGAATAAGATTTTTTTACAAACAAACAAAAAAAAAAACACTTTTCAGATAGCGTTGAAAAAAAAACTGACATATGGCCTGGCCATTGAACATTGAATGTACTAGAAAAGGTAGCTTCTCCTATATTTTAACTCCTATCAATGATTTATTTAATTTTTAAAAAAATTCAACTCCTATTTCATTTGCCATATTGGTCGAGTAGAATACTAGGTCACCTATGAAATGCATAGATTGTTTGGAAACAATGCAATCCTCCGCTTCGCATAGACTTTTTTTCAACCCCGACTTTAAAAACGGCTGCAAGATCAAAGCACATTCGTATGCACATGAAAACGATGAGCCAATTTTATTATTGCTCAGCAAATGAAACGATTCCGACCCGTACAAAGATATAAGATGCGGCTTGACGGTAGAATGCACCTCTATGAGGTACGCTCATGCGGAAAAGTATGCCCCTTCCTCTGTTGATTCAAACAGAAAGCTCCGGTGAACATTTACACTGGGGATCATGTTTCCTTATGAAATTCAAGGGGCAGTTTTTGTGCTGCAAAATATGTGCCAACAGGACATGAATACGTTTTCACACAATTTCATTCGATAGGGATTCATTTATTGCTTCATTATTATTTATATTTCCGTTTATTCGTGGGTTCCAAGTGGGTCAGCATACCAAGAGAAAAAAAAAACAGTGCAGAAAAGGGTTTTTTTGTTAATTGAAACCAGCACTCGGTCATTTTTTTTTTTTTTTTTAGATCTATAGTATCGTGAGCACAATTTCGAGCTCTAGGACATCGGCACAACGGAAACAATCGAAACAAGGACCTGCTGGCTGCTGGAACGTTGCAGTACGTTTTGTGTTTCAACTTTGCTTTTTAGTCATTACCTGTTCCAAGATCGAAGCTCATAAAACGCACCTATGCTCAAATCACCCTCCGGGGTTCCCGGTACGTCTGGTACGGGGAGGGCCACAAGTATGATTCCCAGGAAACACATTCATCATTTCTCTGCGTTATTATACCCTGTCTCGCCTGTTCCACTTCCAATCTCCTGTGCTCTATCGGTACTTTGCTTGCTTTCTGCATACCTGGTAGTCGGTGACTTTTTTCTAGCCAACGTGACCCACGCGCCAGCCCTCCAGAGACATGCGGCACCAGGCGCCTCCATTGTATGAAACGGGCCCCACGAGTTTTGGCCCACGTGTATAGAGGCTCGAATTGTTTCCTTTTTTATCTCAACGGAACTGACCTACGGGGCGCTCTGCCAGCTGCGAGAATCTCCAGTCCGATTTAGACTCGCATCCCTCGCCTACTGCTTAATTTACCACCTAGACGCCCTCCCCTTTTATCTTCCACTCTGGAGCTGACTCTTGTTGTCCATTTTGCCGGCCCATACGCTCCGGCTTTTCACATGTTTCCTCAGCGCACGTGAACATTTCCTTCATTGGGCTTCTGCACATACGGGTGTGCATCGGTCGTTTGTTGGCTCGCGTTTGGTTCTCTTTTATTGCCCATCTCGTCCCTTTTGTGCCGGAGGTGTGTGCTCCGTCGTATTGCAGCTTTCCTCGTCGCTTCCCACCGTCGGCAGTGTTTATCATCGTACGAATGTCCCTTGCGCTTTATCAACGCAACTACTGCCCAAGCGCTCCGCTCTATATCATATGCTGCTTTTGTGCCGCCAACAATTCGCCTTAAGCGGCACAAATAGTGCTGTACCTTCCCGTTCCGGTGCACGCTCGCTAACCGTTTCAGAACTTTGCCATTGTTTTGCTTCGCAGCGCATAGCTCACCATGGACAAAAGGTGCGCTTCCTGCTTCCTCTGCGCACGTGTTCCGGCCAACGGGCACCGTAGGGCCACAGTTTGCCCCGGTGGCCCCTCTGCCTTTATCATCTTTTGCATATGCGCCTGAGCAAACTGACCCTATTCTCCGGGGGAGCTAAAAAATCTAATTAATTTTACCATTGCATCTCAATAAAGGTGCCGTCGTTGTCGTCGTCGTCGTCGTCGTCGTTGTACCCGTCTAGAAACACTTTGACCGCCAGCGACAATCCTAAGGCTAACAATGGATTCGTCCGCTCCCACGGCCCGCGTGTCAATGTTCAAAAGCTTCCCGCTGCTGATCGTTCTAAACTCGCCGGTAGTGTCAGTTTCCTCAGGCTGACGTAAAGATAGCCACTTGTTTTAAGCAAGCGTACAGCAATAATAAACCCAACTTTATTGTTTCACCTGAAGGCAGGCTTCAAATGTCCATCGCTGCTACGTAAAACTGAGCCAATAATGGAATGCACATTTTTCGTAGTGTTCGTGATATTTACAGATTCTTTTTGAAAAATTCGTGAAATTTTGAAATTCTTATTGCATTAAGAGAATTGGTAAGAATGTATGCAAATTTGGGAAATAGTACGATAGCCAATTACGCAAAAATTCATCTCATCTTCCCCATTTTGTTAAATCTATCTGCGCATCCCGTAGCACATCTCAATACATGGTCATATTAAACAGCATGGAAGAAAGTTGTTGCTTAAAATCAATGCTTGAGGAATGTGTGCATGATAATTTATTAGTGTTACAATAAGTTTATTCCATGGTCCATAACGTTCTCAACACTGTATATACCATCTTGGATATTTTGCTACTTGTCTATACAAATTTCTACGCAAAGTCTACCTTGAACATAACTAATGAACTCATCCTGAACCAAACCCTTTTGTAACCAAGCAATCCATTGAGAAACTGTCACACACCATTATATCTTACGCCGTCTCTTAACATAGCAACCGTCTCGCGTGGGTTGTTCAATTTTGCAACACATGCGAGGTTCAAGCTAAGGGCGCTTTGGATTTGCCACAGATTGATGCAGATCAGCAACGGTTTATTGTTTTTTAAAGCAAAGTAAGTAATTCCATCACGATGCTTGAAAAAATTGTTTAGCATTAAAAGACACATTATTTTTGCCATTATTGGGGTGGGTAAATTTTAAATATTCCCCGTACCTACCCACACACAGATGCCCATGTGCATATGCGTGGAATTCAATGGACAGAACCTATTTTTTTGCGAGACGTTTTTCCCGTTCGATGGCAATCTTTTTTATAACAACGACTGCAACGGCGGCAATACTGGTGACGGTGACTACGACCATGGTAGGAGGAACGATGATGAAGTTGTGTTTTCAAATTCACTCCATTTTAATTTATGCTTCACGTATGAATATGTAGATGGTAGTTTTTTTGTAAATTTCCTGTGAGATAAACGCTGCTATTGTATTCTGGATCAGCTTAATTCAACTTCGTGTTTTCGTCTAGCATTTTTCAATTACGGAGGTCCCTCTATGTTTTTGTTTGTTTTTTTTTTAATACTCCCTTTCAACCGTAGATAGAAGCGGCTGAACGTATGCCTGATCATGTTGGGGTAAAGCAATTGTTTATGCTGATGACAATTTTTATTTCAACAAGTAAGATATGCATTCTGAAAAGGCTGTATGAAACATCGATCATCACACAGAATGGCATATGTTGCTCTCCAAAACAGACGTACTGCATACGGCATCTAAAAATTTCAATGACTTTTGAAACTCGATAACTTACACGGCTCACATTGTTCATCCCTTACGATATTTTTGGATCAAATACGGCTTGATGTGCAGAGTCGTCTTTATTATTTATTAATCTTTCTCAAATTGATTTGTGTATAGCTTTTATAGTGTACAGTGTACAATATTTACAGTTTGAGTTATTTTTTATTCATACCATAACTCTGTTTGGTATTTAATTGAGGAATATAGACAAATTGACAGCAAATTGGCTCCTGGTCCAAATTTAAGCAATTTTTTTCTTTACACTAATGCGACGATAGTCATGTTTTTAAGCTAGCAGGAATCTAGCATGACGAACTTCTGATGTGTTAAGAAAATTTGATCTCCTTGTTGGCACCAATTCCGCTATTAAGCTGTGATTTTATGTGGCCGTAATGTTGCGGTTGACTTCAGTCCACTCCAGCGAAGTTTGTACTGTTGACAGAAAAAAAGTCAAAGCTACAGCAAGGAGTTGTATACGAAAACGTACTCTGCTTATGGTTGAAACGGTCCTCCGCCATAGTCGATGAAAACAACAAACAAAAAGCATGTATCATAAAAACGGGCTGGCAGTGCAACATTAGCAAATGGATGGTTTGCAGAACAGGAAAAAAAAAACCTTGTCACGGCCAGCGCAAAAACAACTCCTTTGCCCATGTTTGACTAGCAAAAGTCCCTAGTACCGAAACAGCAGCAGCCTCTTAAAGGTTGCAAAGTTTTAACCGTCTAACGAGTCGCCGCCAAAATAAACTGCCCTGGCTGCAGCAGAAGTTTCTGGCATTGCTCTGACACCCAGTCTCATTGTAGCAGTGTTTTATATTACGGTATAAAAACGTTCCTCGCCAGAGTCGAAACGAGCCAGATCAACACAGCGCTCGTGCACCGCAGGGTGAAAAGTAAACTTATGGGCATGACATGCAGCATGAAGCTACATGCGCTTCAAACTAGCAGCCCCAAATGAAAAGTGGCGCAGGATGCCGGGAGAAAAGCGTGAGAACATTAGATGCAGTTTGGAAGCCATTGCTTCCCTGCGCCGTTTTTCCATTTTCTTCACGGCCAATGCATCATCTACAACGAACTCAGATAATTTTTCCACCGCATCGTCCGCCAAACGGTTCATGGGAAAAATGAAAGATGCAAGAGGGATCTGCTTAAATTCCAATATTTAAGATATCAGTTGGACAATAGCTTTAGAAAAAAAAAGTACTCCTTAAAATTTGTTTTACCAAAGCGATTGAAACCAAATTTTCTCAATAATTAAAGTTCAAATTGGTTTATCTGAAGTCAACATCGACATCTTATGACCAGCTTTTTGAGTTAATTGTTAACTTTAACAATATTAAATTGGAAAGTTCTCGATTTTGATTTGATATCTATCCGTTTTATTGTATTAAGAGCGATTTTGCAATCCAGGGTTTTGTTTGGTTTAAGAAATATTTCTATCAGTAAATATAACCCTGAGCAATTAAATAATTGAACGAGTTCAAGAACAAGTAAAACAACACCTTTTATGGGTGAAAATTGTCGAGCAGACTTAACTTTAGCAACCAAATAAATATCCATTGCATTCGATGATTCAACGACCATTTACATATCTTATCAGATCTGTTAAAATCTTCGTTTGCAGAGTTACCATGTCTTTTTATACTTTTCTAACCATGTTTTATAATTATTATTCTCTTGTGTATTTTTGTATTATTTTTACAGTACAAGACCGTAGCGCCGAAGAGGGTGTGATGAAAATTTTACAAATCTTTAATTGAAAATACCTATAACTACAGTAACGGTGTCGAAATATATTGATCTCATTTCCGATGCTTTTTAAACGAGTGCTGGCATGATTTCCGCCATGTGCTGCCGTTCTGAATCATTAACTCGAATAGCGTTCAATTTAGAAATGAATACCCATATACACTTCGTTTCATATGCTACGCAGAACTTGCGCAACGAACTACTAAGTACCCGTGCAGCCGGCAGCATTGGCCGTACGCTAAAATTTCCCAGCGTTGACCTACGTCGGCAATGTGTTGAAACATTGAAATCTAACTTCCTATCATTTCACTACAACCACACATCGAAATTCGTTTTCAGACACACCTGTGCCCGAATCAAATTATTCGGTTTTCGGTAGTCCCCAGCAGAACCGAGTAGTACCCGGGACAAGTGCAATCAAACGTACTGCAGAGTGATATGAAAACGACGTATGCCAAAAATGAAACAGTTTTCAAAGCAGTGCAGAACCGTAGGAGCCGCGATATCAGCGCCCATTAGGTGTCGACTAAATCGACTTCCGTGACTAGAATGTGATTATTCCGGGAATCATAAACCATGCAAACGCACAGGATGACTCTAGTCGGACTTGCCACTCCCACCCGGAGACTTTCTACTGCACGGGGAAACAACATCGACCTGCACCGCCGTTAAACCATTAGGCCCACATGGCTCCACCGCGAGGCCACAGCATCGCATTTGCAGAACGTCCGCAAAATTCAAGACGGTTCGATGACAGACAGCTGCTGGACGAAAAAGTCGCTTTTCGCACCGGTACCGTAAATGAGGTGAAAATTGCGAAACCTTATTTCAAGAGCCGTCCTTGCTTTCAATAGCTCCCGGGAACATCTGTTTGCCTTCCGACGGCAAGCGGTGCTGCTGCTATTGGATTGCGCACAAAGTCTCCAGCCCGGCCGTGCCGCACACTCACATCGCGACGGCAAGTGCTGTGAGGTGAGTTTTTCGAAGAAAATGGTATTAATGTTTATTGCAAATTCTGACATTGCTCTGCAACAAGGTACGGTTAGACTTCCATCCTTCCCAAAGAAGTGAATTTGCGAGCTTTGCTTTATCGTGGAATAGTAGGCGGAAGGCAAGTGAAGATCAGTTACTCAAACATGCCGGGCACATGGGGTGTGTTTCCAGAGAATAAACTCTCGAAGCGAATGAAGTCTAATGGTACACAATCGCACGCCGCAATACTTGGTAAACCGTTTCGAACGAGATGGATAAAAGCGCACACACTGAACAAACAGACACATCCATCAATGCGCTTTGTCTCGCAAAGGATATCTCATCGAAAACTGCCTCTGGTTCTGTAGAACCACCTGGAGTTCCGCGAAGCGGCTGCATCTGTGTGTTTCATCATCGGGCGCAGGCTTTCCTCGCAACTATTTGGAAATTGGTTCATCATTTGACGTAATCGATTTTCAAAGGTTCAGTTGAGATGATTCGATGCAAAAGTGACACTGAATTAAAACTTAATTGATGTGAAGCTTCAATTTAATTTCCTTTTATTTTCAAAGCACATATTTGATTGCAGACATTAAAAAAAAAACACACACACACACCGCACTGGAATTCACACGACAGCTAAGGCCATGTACGTTTTAAACAATTGACAAATAACATACATCGTTCTAGTTTCATACAAAATGTAACAACCATGTAACTTTTCATTCTAATTAAAAGTAATAGGATAGGATAGGAAAGTCAGGAATTGTGAATCATATATCAATAGTTACTCCGTCGAGGGCTACATCGCTTTTAATGATTGAAAATACCATATATTTTACAGTACTTACTCGTTTTATATCCTTCGCTCGATAAAGTTCGCACGGTTTAGCAATCTATGTATTTTAAAACTCGAGAAGTAGTTCAAATTTACCTGCAACGAAAAGAAAAGAAATATAAATCATTCAAGTTGTCCACTTCCTTTTGCAATGCGAGCGCTAAACTTTCATTTGTGGTTCTTTCGTTCATGTAGTGTAAGAAAACAAAAGCATTTAGATTGGAAGAACCCTACAGAAGAATTTGAAATCTGTCAAATAATGCATGCTGCGAAACTCGTTAAAAAAATATAAAAACCATAACACTCGTTTACAGCAATAGTATCAGACCATTGATTAATAAATTTCAAACGATACAAAAAAAAAACTCGTTAGTATGCGGATCGGTAAAGAAAATTTGAATATAGTTGAATTATTCATCAAAAACTAAAACAACTATTTACCCACAACCATGTAATATGTCTAACACTTTGATGTACGCCATGCACTGTTGTGTTTTTACATGAATAATTCACTATTCACTCTGCCAGCATATCTGCATTTATTTGAACTCCAAGTCAAATTTGAACAATTTATGGTTTAAAATTGTTAGCGAAAGTTCAACTTAACAAGTTAATATTAATGAAGATTCAGCATCTTCAGTTAAGTGTAATAGAATAATGTTAAATGCACGACGTGCAACAAACGCAATATAATCATGCTGAAGGCAGAACAGACACGTCACATTTTTACACCTTTAGTTGTATGAACACAACCGGATTTTAGAGAGCCCCCAACTATGAGCAGCTTTTGTGTCAAACTGTTTCAGAAATTGCAACATTTCGTACTACTGCAATAGAAGATATCCAAATACCCACGATCTCAGGATGCTATAAAAAATGTATGCCAGTTAACCACAAACACCAAAATCACTCTTTTTAAAAACGTTTCTCTCTTTTTCTTCCTTTTTCACATACTCACTTTCATTCTTTCTCACACTTTTAATATTGATGCTTTAATTTGCTTCCACCACCAGGCGCCTCCACCAATAAGCAAGAGCACGTAGCACATGCAGAAAAAAATAAAATCATGTAAAACGACGCAAAAACAAGAACAAAAAAAAAAACCAACGAGCAGGCTTTCTGGGGAAAGTAAAAAAACATCAAAGGCGTTTTTCTACGAGGAGCCCAGCGTACATTAAGTTTTCCGCTACGCTGCTGGTGGACCGACCAGCGTAAAATTTGCTTCACCGCTCTGAAAATAGCATATGAAGGCAGGATTTCAGCTCATCTTACGAGCGCAAGATATCCATTTCGCGCACACGGTACCACACACATGCCATATTTTTTATCACCACCCAATCTACTTTCGCTCCCAAATGATGAAAGTACATTTCTGACATAATTTAGCAAACCGGCACCGTTTGTTCCATTCTTTCTCTGTCTCCTCCTCCCTCCATTCGTGGCATCCTACCCACACTTCCGGCGACAATTACGACCATCTGAGACACCCGCAACCGTTAGACTAGTAAAGCATCAAAAATGGCACGAAAAAATCTCTTCTGCGTGCTGTCACACTTACTTGCCGACAATTTTCTCATTTGTCTCCAACTTTGGCACTTCTGCCTGCCAGACTGTAAAATTGCCCGGAAATTTTACTGCTTCACTCGTACTTTGCCGTGGGCACGTTGGATGCCTTGATTTTAATTGAATAATAACTCCACTTTCATGTTTTACGATTTGAAGCAAAGTAAAATTTGTGTATCTATCTTTTGTTCTATAGATAGCCACGTATGGAGCGAGCGTTAAAAAATTAAGCATATTAGTGTGCATGCTTCAAAATAAGATACCGAGTCACACATCCTGAGCACAACATAAAAAGAAAACAAAACAATGCTGCGTATTAGCAAAGAACTTTTTGCTATCAGCAAACATTTGTTAAAGCATCAGCCATAGCAGTAGAGTTTAATATTTATCACAACATAAAATTAAATTCGTCGTTTAAAAACGGATGCGTACTGAAAATTTTCAGTTAAAGTTTGACATTAGCTACACTGCTAGCAAAACACATCATAAATTTAGCAAAGCGGACGTATTTGCTTCTAGACATCATTTGAGTTAATAAGTTTATGTTATCATATCGCTTTCACGGAGTGCATGGTATTTTTATCAAAAACATTATTGTGACAATGGTATAAAGTTACTGTCGCAAAAGCGACTTTACGCGAATAAAACTACGATTTCTTTAACTTTGTAAAACGGGTTAAAAAACCTTCGCTCTGGTTTATTCGCGTTCGTAGCAAGAAAGTTTTCCGTGCGCGCCCTTTTTATAACTTAATGCTAGGGGGTCTCACGTCTTCGGCTTACCAATACCACTACGGTAGTCCCTTCGGTTCTAATATATATGAATCGGTCCGATCGCGAACCGGTTCTTTCTTTCCTCTACAATAGCTCCCTCTACTACTTAAATTATTAAAGCAAACATAGTGCCGCAGTCCTGTTCACTCCCTCTACAGGCTACTTTTGTAACAGTTACCATTTTGAATGTACTGATACACACATAGTTATTTCATCTACAAATCGAGTTCTTTCATCTACAGATTCTTAAACGTTATCAATATTTTATAATTATTTCAGTCAACCAGATATATGATACGTCGTCACCACGTTTCCCCATTTTGCTTTATGTTGCCTTCACCACGTGAGGAACACCGCAAAAGATAGGGAAGTTTCTCGAATATAGCTAATAAATACGTTTTAACTTCAATTTCGCACCCCGACGCAGGTGACACTTATATGCTTCAAGAACCCGATTCAGATCAAATAAACTAGCCCAAAATAGGCGCTTTGCCAGAACGTGCGAAGAAGTATCAAAGAAACTCCGATCACCCTTCCGCTGGCATTTCCGAAACGTTAGGCCACTCTTGGCCATCGTGTAAAAACCGACTCACCCACCCGAGGAAAATGCACGCACACGCGGCGCCTTCTGCACAATATTTTCCAGCAAACATTTTGCCATAAATCGTTCATTTCGATCCGATATTGATTCACACAGGAACACTCCTGGCACCAATCGTTCTTTACACATCCACACACACACACACACATTCGCGCCGGACCAGGGACACTAATCTCCAGCGCGTTCCGGTGGCACACACGAATCCACCGAAACATACTGCGAAAGCAGAGAAAGAGGTATGGCGCATATATTGGCAGAAAAGTTTTCATTATTGCAAACGATAAATTCTACCTCCCACACGGCGCGACTCGGAGAGGGCTTGCTTTTTTTTCCACCATTTCCACACGCTTTCCATTTTAAAATGGGTAGGGCTGAGAACCGGGGAGACGAATGACGCCGGGCGGTCAAAATCACAGCCCCGGGGCGTTGAACGAAAAACAAAAACAAAAAAAACCAAACCTCTATAGGTACAACAAAAAGACTTAGGGTAGTTTTCGCCGTCTGCTGCTCGCTGGAGCTAGTACGACAAGATCCTTGCGGCAACCGTGACGCTCTTGGAATTTTCGTGCGCACCACCGATCCCCGGGCTCCCGGGCGGTTGTTGCCAAAGTAGATTCTTCCTTCATTATACGGAAAGTTGGCCACCCGGAGTCAACTTTTTGCGCGCCCGCCCGACCACCGCCGTGATGCGCTGATTTAAATCCGCCAGGATTCACGCTCCCGGCGCATTCATCGTTCACAGGACGCAGCCCGGGGAGCTCCAGCAAATGCTGCACTCTACTGCGGCCTTCCTGCTCTACCACGCCAGTTTCGGGCGCACACACAATAGCGGGCGAGAGAGCTGGCCGACAACAAATGGTCCCGTCGGTCCTGGGGGCCGCTCCGCCTAATGGCCAGATTCAATAAGTTACCTCATTGACCGGCGATCCGAGGCGTGGGCAACACACGTTACAAGGGGGACGAGGAAAATAGGCGAAAAGCACGGGCCGTTGCTACAAAATTGTGACGTTGGAAATGCCCCGGAAAATGGGGGAATACCAAGTTTGTAAAAACCGGAAGCGCAAACAAAACACATCCTGCCGAAGTGCAACACATAGACACACACACACACACGCACACATCCACATGCGTTCAAGGTACGCTGGTACGCTGTCGTGCAAACGCTGTGGGCAAACTTTCTCCTTTGCCTTCTCCAAATTACGCCCGTTAAAGCTATAGCCGGAATGAATGCCTGCAAGGTGGCTTTGGCTTAACGTTCGCAGCAAGCGCTCGGGTACCGTGAGTAAGCGTATTTACATATGCGTTACATATGTTAGCTTTTTCTGCTTGCATTCCATTGCAGCCCTCCCCTCATGAACCCCCCCCCACACCCCCCTCCACCCACTCTTAACGGCGCCGCGCTCTCGTGCACATAAGCAAATTAAGGGTGGTGGTATACACAAACGTTTCCACCGCTTCCAGGAAGCGAAGGGCGAAATTTCCATGAATTGAGCCGTTCGCTCGAGCCAGATACCGAGGCAAGCTAGCAAAGGGAGACTATGACCAATGGTAATAAAATAGTTTTGTTGGTTATGGTTAAACTTTCTCCTGTGCTGCTTCCGTGGCGGCTGCTTGCTGCAACTGTGGGATAGCATCGATTCGGTACGTGAGAGTAGAACGGGGTTTCCCTTAAATGAACAAGCCCAATTCATCTAATTACCAGTGTAAACAAAATACACAACTTTCGTGACATGCCTTTGGGAACGGCGTACGACCCAGCGTATCGAGCACCTGCAAGCGAAACAACGGAGGCTGCCGCAGTTCGAACGCAATTAATCATAGGCAAACATTGAACAGCACCGAGCGTCACGTACGTGCGCCTTCGTTTGCAAGCAAGTAGGTTCTTGGATCTTTGTCCTTCAAGTAGATGAGTGCGAAACATCCGACGCGACTTTTGTCTAAGCAAACAGAATAGAGCATAAAGCTGTCAGGCGTATGCATACGCATGTCATTTTGAACATTGTGCAGAAAAAGCATCAATGTAAGTATACTTAAAGTAACAGGATTCGATTCCTATACCTTTTCCTATGTTTAGGACATTTTATTTATTTCGTGATTTTTCAATTGCTCTGCTTCTCCTCGGGTTCGAAGCTCCTGGCAAACCAAAGAGGATGCTATGGGCCAACAAAGCGAATCAACTGACAGCGCCAGAACCGATGAACAGAGCGGCAAGGCCAGGTTTTCCCTGCGATATCAATTGACCGTTCCTTTCCCAATTGAATACGCAGCAGCACTGTGTTTTCCGCCACGCTTACAGGTGGGTACCTATTTTGGTTTTTACGGCACCATCGTAGGGATTGAAACCTCATTAAATAGTTTTATGGCACTACATCAAGCTCGCCTATCCTTTTTAAATTTGAATGTGTTTTCTTCCAAAATTAGTTTTGTTAAATGGTCAAATCGTTTCTCGACCTAAGGGAGAGTACCCAGAATCATGGACGCATTTAAACCAGATTTAAACAGTTTAAATGACAACTCCAGACCTTGTCCGTTAGTTTCTACAACCATACGATCAGTCTCAGGAACACCATAAATACAATAAAATTGTGCGTTCTTCTAAATCAGTTTTCTGGCTTGAAACATTGTACCGATAGCGGTTAAATAAAATGCCATGGACATGTTAATTAAAGAAAATATCAATTGTTGAAAACTATTTCTCAACAGTAGCAAATGATTGAACCAGCGTTTTTTCTCTCAAAAACCTCTTTATTTAAATTAATACAAAACGGAAAGTTTGGAGGCGCTGGAAATTTTCTCCGCTCTTGCTGAGGTTCAAATAGGAAAGAAACGTCAAGCACGCGCGGATCGATCTCAGCCTAAGATCGTTAGCCTCAATGCGGTCAAAGTCCATTCCCAAAGTCCTACGGGAATGCGATGTCCTGTTTGCTGTCTCCTTCATGAAATTTGCGCCATCTACCGCTATTGCGTCCATCCACTTGCACGGAACCATTCCGGTGAAAAATAAAGTACGCAGCCTATCGGCGGTTGTACGCAGCTTAACGGCGAGCCGCCAACACAAGTGGCAATAATGGCACTTTAAACAGGACGATAAGATTACCTAAAGAAGTTTTTTTACCCCGGTACATGAAAGATTGAATGTTCTACCATGGGGGAAGTGTCTTTGTCAGAAATGTAGGCATACACATCATAATAAACGATGCTAGTTTAATGCACAGGGTAACACACGCCGTAGAAATCAATACCAATGCTTGATGCACAACTAGGAACGATTGAAAGAGTGAAACCGAGCTGCTAAATTACCTATACAATCAAAACTATTTTGTATCATTAAAAAATACAACCGTAGAATGATTAAGGGAAAATATGAAAAATTGGCTCTCAAACATCTTGTCACATGCTCGTTGGTAGATATATCAGGCAGCAGACATATGGTGACAAATACAAGCATCAGGAAACCCTGGATCAAAAGACAGCGCTTGGCAAAAAGCGCACCCCGGGAGAAGGTTAATCTGTTCATCCAATTTTCAGGCATACGGCGAAACAGATGTTACTTTGCAACCAAACCATTCATAAACTCATCAAACGGACTACTCGCAGCGCACGATTTATCACCTGCTGTTCTGCGCCCATCAACGGTAACATCATGTAAAATGCTTTATGGCGCCATGTCTCCATAAAAATCATCAATCAGTTGCTAGCCCTCCCCCGCTATAGCCTGTCATGGCAATAATCACCATCATCACCATCAACATCACGATCATCATCCGTGGCTATGATAGCCCGCAGAGAGGTTGGTCCCGCAACGGTCCATCAGTTCCGGCTTGCCGGAAACTTTCCGACACAGCAGAAGGTCATTAATTGCGCAGTTTACAATGTCCTGTTTACTGCACTGTAGCATGCGTCCACAGCCTGCCCCCCTCCCCCCTTTGTGGCCGAGCATGGAAACTTTTTACCATAAAAAAATAACAAACATTTGTAATATGCGTCCAACCGTGCGCGTTTGGTTTTTGAAAATTGTTCACACCGTCAAACACTCTCTAGCTAAAGCGCAGCTGTTGCTCTTAGACTGAGCTAGGGCATAAAAAAGGGGCGATCCTCAACGGAAACGTTCCATCCACCGTGATCCGATAGTCTTGCACCGATTGTTAGCTTCACTTCGCCTCGGACCACGGAACGGCGGGATGGCAGTTTTCGTCCTGCTCGGTCCCCCGTCGTTCCGCCCGTGCCTCTGCGTGCCTGCTGTGTGGCGGTAACTCGAGATTAAACTGTGTATCCTTAAGATCCAAAGACCACCGCGAACCTCACCATGCGTTTTACTTTGCCAGCGGTGCTCGCTCCCGTCTTTAGCACGGACCGAAGCGGGAAACGTTGGCGTCATTATTAATAAAGTCGTAAAAATATTGAAACCCACCATTTTTATGGAACTTTTGCACTTTTTCGCGCTACCCCGCTAATCCCAACAAAGATCATTATCCGTGCACGGTGTTCCAGTCCACCGTTTTCCACCGCTGCCAGCGTGCGGTAAAGACTCAGCGACGTCCGTTTCGGGCTGCCGGTCACGTACGTCCGTTTTAATCCAGGTAAATTATTTAAATAATTCCAAGATCCGCTCTGCCCGTACAGCAGTTGGTCGCTGCTATTTCCACCTTTGCCAGCGTAACAAGTCGCAAAACCGGAAAAGGAGAAAACTTGGAACCACCCTTCTACCGTTAAACGGTTTAGCTGCTAACCAAAAAAGGGCTCGATCTCGACCGTGTTGATTCGTTGTCATTCACGAGAGCCAAAACCCCTTTCGTACAAAGAAAAGAAAAACAAATGGGACACAGAAGGAACCATTCGCCCATATTTTACCACCAAATTCTGGCTTCCAAAGTTCTCCCCGAAAGTCCACAAGTGCTCCACTTTCACCTTCACTTTGCGCTGTGACCGATGATATCGCGCTCCATAGTGCTCTATACCCCGGCTTTTCCCCTTCTCACAAACGACTGAATTTGCCTTTGCGTGAGTGGTTGAAGTTTTCTTTCCTGTTCCGCTAGACAGGCACAATTTTTGGCGGCTTCTTTTGTCATTTCTTACTATTCGGCATGCTACATAATGGGGAGAAGACTCTGCTGCTTGTGAAACATTGTTTTATGTCCCTTTGCTTGATTTTTCCTATTTTCCACCGGGCGCATTGTTATCCTTTCGTGTCACGCCGAATGACATGGCTGGCATAAAAATAATGGCGTGCACATAATCGTCTTTTATGGTGTAGAACACGCGTGAATGTTGATTTCTGGACAATTTTGGACGTTCCACCCACGCAGACCACATTAATAATTTTATGATCAGACCACCGCTTATGATTGTCATTTTTTTATTCTCAAACCATTGGTGCAACCAAAGCTCTTGATGAAAACTTGAAAAAATTAATGGAAATAAACATCATACAATAATATGTTTTAAATATTTTCATATTTTTCAAATCTGATAATCTGTTTCTCGAAAAGAAATGATCACATATTATTAATTAAACCATCATAAATGGAAGAAGTATGCTGAAATGCTTTTTGTAATTTCTTGGTTTGTATAGCTCCGTTTTACACGATCAACACTTTGAATAGTAGATTTAACCATATAATTCATATATATATATTGTTTTGTTCTTTTTCGGTGGTTCTGTGAGAACCATAGTACGTCTGGTGATGCGTTAAGGTGCTCTTAAAATAGATAATAGGTTTTAGATAGATATAAATAGAAAAATGGGACAATTCCATGGAGCCATTTTAGTAGTTCAAAAACACACCAGTTTTGTTATTCACCCGGAAGTCGATTCCGTTCTCAAACACACCTCACGCCATAACCCCGCCGTGCGAACACACTGTTCGGGTGTGCGTAGGGTCGTAAAACGAACCCCACGGATGTCAAGGGAGCATGCAATGGCCGAGCGAAATAAGGTTTCTAATGCATCTTGAGAAAAAAAAGACCGTTCCTCCCATCTCATTCCCCCAGCAGCCTGTGGACTAAATATGTGTAATGCGGCTTCATAAAACCACGTACTTTCTTTGGCGAGCCCGGTAGAGCCAAGGAAGGTTGCAGACGCCGCCGGTACGGCGTAATCCGCGAGGAATCCACTAAAATGGAGAGAGCGTCGTCTTTTAAAGGCCCATCAAGATTGCACTACTTGGCGGCTACCGCACCGCCGGCCGCAGTGAACCATAAAGGCAGCATTCAATTTAAGCCACCTGCGTCCACAGCCCAGCCATTTGCTGCCGGTTGGCCGCCGCGCTGGGAAATGTATGAAAGTTTTCTTTCTACCAACGATGTGTGCAGCGCTTGGCCACGAAGCATCGCGCCAATTAAGACACACCCAGCGAGCAGTGTGGCGGAGCATGAGACGCATGCGAAAACAAACATTTTACACTCCTAAACCATGAGGCTAGAAGGATGTCGTATGGTGGGTCGGTGGGAGGGAGGGATGGCGCGGGGGAGGGGGGGGGAGGTACGGTGCGAGTAAAGCAAAACAAAACCACAGGAAAAAAGGACAACAAAACCATAAACAACAAACAAACAGAAAGCGACTGTTTCGTTATCCTTACAGATGTTTTATGGAGTACTCTTTTCGCCCTAAAAGATTCTCTGGAACCACTGCTGCTCCTTCTTTGCGCCCCACCGACGACGTCTGGGGCTTGTTCGGGGAGCCGTGTTTTGCGCCTGTTTTGTTCTTTGGCATTACAATACCAGACACCGAGCGGCCGACATGACTGTGTTTAAAAATTAACTTCGCTATTTCGCGGTACGGTGGTTTCCATAAAACTTTACTGTAACCCATGATTAATGGATGTTTTTGGGGCATGTTCTATACTGTTCGTACTTTCCGCCTTCGTTTTTTTTTTTACAGCCTTCTCCCTTAACGCACCTCAACAATGCCGTCGCCGCTCTCCCTTAATCTTTGTCCTTTTTTAAACCATTTGGCCGTTCGTGTACTGCACTAAAGCCCCATGCTGTTGTTTACAGTTTCTGTTTCACGTTTTCGTTCATTTTTCTGATACATTTTAATGACAGTCAGGAACCAATTCCTACGCAAATACCGCGGTTCTCCTGATCAACTGATGTGTTCATCGTTCCCAGTAGTGTTCCATCATTTTATTTTCCAAATTTATTTCATCATCCAAGTGTTTTCTCAACTCTTCAGAATGAGTGAGCACGCGTTTTTTTTTTTTTTTATTTTTTTTTTTTTATTATCGTCTACGAGGTGACTGAAACATTGAGGGTACCACCGGCTGTCGGAAAGTCCTGCCTTAAGTGGTCTGTTAAATTTCACTCAAAAGAAGACGAATTCGGAACTGTGAAACGCAGGGGAGGACGATGCTTTTTTTTTACCCGCGACTTTCATGGTACCTGTACGGAACAGTACTACACACCACCAACGCAGCACCTGGAGATCCTGCGATCCTGAGGCGACATACACAGCCGCCACATTCCAAACATTCCGTTAATTAAGACGAAACATTAAAAACGTTTTAATTTCTCCCTAATTGCACAATCAAGAAGTAGATATAATGATAATTATTCTCCAACCTGTCTGCCTCACCATTCGCGACCCGTGTCTTTCGTGGGGAATCTTGAGTGGACGGAGCAGGACAAAAAAACTCTGATGGCATTTTATAGCCCACAGGAAACGAGCCCACAGCCTGCTTTCATTCCGTCGGAACTTCGGCTCTGGTTCGGCTTCGAGCGTAGACTACACTTAGAAACGATTCTTATGCTGTCCCCCACCATGGAAGTTTAAGAATTTAAGTGCAGAATGAAGTGGAAGTAATATCTCGCCTACATCTACAACACAGCGAGGCCAACACACACGCACATGTTCATGAGACACACTTACAACGACGGAAGGCATGGATGGAGTTGAAAAAAAAACCCCCATCCAGCAACATCCTTACCGGGGACATGTTCGTGCGGGCTGGCAATCTCTTCATGGAAGCTACCTTGCACCTACATATCTACATTAAAGTGGAGTACGAATTACCATCGTCGCCAACGTCGGCGTCTTGATAAGGAAAGGTATTTGATGAGAAAATTTTACACCATTGTCCTCCTTCCCAGTTCGGCAGCTATCCATGTTTCCCCACCCCAGACGCTTCGCCGTCTCAACCGTTTTGCCTTCTCTGGCCGCTGCCAATGTGCGATGACGATGGCAACGCGGGCACGATTTTGCGAAACGTGACCCCTGCGAGAAGAGAGGGATACGAAACTTGACTAGATAAATTACGACGGAATGACGGTGTTAAGTCTCAGGCCGGGAGTAGGCATGGAATTTACATCGGGTGCCGAAGATTAAGATAAATGGCTCTTAACTGGGTAATCCCAACGGACGGACCTCCCTTCTAAGCTCCGCAGAAAATCGTAACGGTGCGACGAACGATATCACATACGAATAAAGAACTTTATAATTTCTAGTGTAATGATTTTGCGTCTTCAAACTTTTCGATTGCACTACCTTTCATAACGACTCTGATGAATGACAGATACGAAAGTGATCACAATTACAATCATATTCTTTTACAATCAAACCACTACGCCCTACGGCCTGCAAAGATATTAATATGCAAATCTGCTTGTTTCTGTGTTCAACAGGTTATAAGATGCAACCAATTCGCGGTAATTTTACCGGGTGCTAATCAAAGGTAAGATTTACAGATTCACACATGGAGTACCTTCCGTGGTTCAAGACTCTCAAATTGAGAACCGTTGTAAAACTGAACGCAAATGAATTCCTTCATTAGAACTAAGATGGCTGTTCAATAGGCAATTAAAACTCAATTCAAATTATTCTCCCTGACCATACCATGCTTCATATGTGCAAAAGGTACTTACAACCATCTTTTTTAAAATAAAAAGCACAGTGCACGCTCCGCTTCTAACTCCACTCTTCGCGGAATCAATTATCGAAAGAGCGTCAATAATCGTACAAACTCGACCATCTTCTGCCAGTTCGTAGGAAAATCTTGCACACTGGAGAAGCCTTTTTCAATTACTTATCCAAACTTCACTTCTCGGGAGCGTGTTTGCGATATGTTGGACGGCCATGCCGCACCGGGCAGAAGAGGCAGCGCACTCCTCGGAACAATGTTCATTTGGGGCTGCGACCGGAAGACACACACAACCCACGTGCGACAAACGGTAAAACTAAACGCAGGCACTTGTGTGCCGTGGACGCATATGTGCCAACATTGGCTGGCAAGTGGTTTTCCTACTGTATTGCGATACCCGAGCCTCGACAGGTTTCTGCGTTTCTGGAGAATTTAATCAAACTTCCGATGATGTCAAACCAGGTCGTATTTCCACATCACCGCGCGGCATTTTCGAGATTCTGCCGGAACCGCCAGAATCGAGTACCACGGTGCGTGCGGCATGCCGCGAGTTTTCCACCAAGCACGCTTTGCCCCACTTTGCCCCACAAGACTTTGAAGACAAATCTATCGGTTTGGATCCCGAGAACCTGCCAGCAAAGTGAACGCCTTCAATGATGTCAGATGCGAATGTAATCATAATACCTTCCTGCTCAGCCCCTCTCCCGGGACAATTGTGTCCTCTGCAGAACGATGGCACGACCACGCCTCATGCCGGCCGAAGAGGCAACAATCAACAAGAGTCGTATGGAACGACTCCTTCGACTGATACCGTATAATTTTAATCAATCTAATGGAAAATACACGTCGAAGTGCACAAACATCCGTACGTCCTATCGAACGGTACACAGAGCTTGAATTAACGTTGAATCTACACCACTTTCTTGAGCACGGTTCTCACACGTAACGTGCGTACGTTTCACCACAAGAAATGAAGCAACCATTCCGTTCAACAACGTCACGTTCAAAGAACAACGATTTAAATTTCAATCGATCGATGATAAACATCTAAAACTGAACCGTAAAGCGTAAACTTCGTCGTACATTTTTCAGTTGTTCATTGCATAGATTGGAAACGGCATAAATTGCTACCCATATCGATTATGAAGAACTTATGATTATGAGTGAGAAATACGAGTTGCAACGTAAAATCCCTTGATGAACATAGTTTCACTAGGCTAGCTGAAAAGCGCTTTCGTGTGTTACATCCTTTCCACTAAAACTGTGGAGAGAAGTTTCTAGGAATTACCCTGCAACCAAAACACTTAACAGCATGTCAGTAATTATGATTGAATGTTAAAAAAAATTGCTGCATCCAAGCACGTACGATAAAATAAAACTGTAAATTTTATCGTTTGTTTCCACCATTCTCGACGCTCATTACATCGAAAGGATTAAAATGCATTTCCGCATGCAGCGCAAACAGATATGGAACGAAATGAAATGTACTCACTCATAAATAACACATTTCCTTTTAGTGTGCAGTGTGCGTCTTGCGGGGCGGGGATTTTTTTACTCCATGCCATTTCTGCACAACCTATACGTGTGCGTTTCATTTTTTTTTTTTTGCTTCGTTCGACGACACAAAAATATGTCCCCACGGAACTTGTTATAATCGCTCGTTCGTTAGCGAACGCGCCGCAATGCAATACCATTTGCAAAGAGCACAATTTATTCCCCTTTGCCAGGAGCGTGTCCTCACAGTTTTTGTACCATCTTTCCTTCGAATTCCCGCGCGTCGCTCGTTCCGATTGTTGCCCCACCTCGTGGACGACGGGGAAGCTGCACCGAGAACATGCTCGCTGCTTTGCTATGCCGCCCGCAGTCCAAGAAGAACCACCACCGGCAAAGTTGAGAATCATCGTTGCATAAATAACTGCCGGTTTGCGCCGTGCCATGGTATTTTACATTGCACTTTTGCTCCTTGTTTCCCCCGACCCCTGAGGCTAGCCCGCCGCCAACCCAAGACGATTCAAATGACGCTAACGAAGCATAGAAAGTGATTGCTGTTATACAGAGAAGAAAAACGAAAGCTATCTCTGTTCATGCTACAGTAATTAAGCGACCGGTCCGATAGTCATGAATAAAATGCGGTACCTTTGGATGCTTAACGATGTAGAAAATGCATACCTATTATTCATATGCGCAAAATACACATCTTGCCACGTTCTGCACTAACCCCGCAAGCAACGTGTTGAATTTCACAGGTGCAGAAAACTCCTTGAGGTGCTTGCATTGCTAAGAGCTGCTGGATGGAACCGACATAGCACAGAACTGAAGAGAAAAGAACTTCTTTAATTTGTGCAACCTTTTCTCGAAACGATGTGCATTTTACTACTTACTCTTACTCTGAAATTGCAATTTACGTGCCCTGAAAATACGTGCAAAAAATCATTTGTCCATTATCAAACCTCCCAAGTTTCCTCTCCATATCAACACGGTTGTAGCTTCATTTCTAAATTATCGTCGCCTCAGACCACGATTCCACCAGGAACCAAGTAACACTCGTGGAATTGCCTAAGATTTCCGCCCTGGTTGCATGATGCATGCCACAAAACATAAACCATAGAAAAAACTCTTCCAAGAAGTGGTGTTTACTTGTCCCGGTCGTGTTTTCGCACCCATCCTTATCACTAAGCTGCATAAGTGACGTGTTGGATAACTTTGTCAAGGAGCACCGCGTAAGAGCTGAGTTACTTAAAAAATCGAGCTAAATGTTGGCGACTCCAGCAATCAAAACGTTCTCGAAAACCACAACCAACTTCAAAAGCTTCATGAACTGTACAACGAAAAAAAAAACAACTGTTCTTGCAAACCCTCGATTTCGCAGTAGTGTGTATATGTACATTCGGTTGGGTAAAACCATTCGTCTCCACGAAATCCGTAAAGCCCTCGAACAGTCGCGGCAACATAAGCCCAAGTGTGCGCCCTACGGCTCCCACGAGCGTAACGTGCGCGTGTGGAAAGTGGAGGAAAATTTACATATTTTATTTGTTGTTTGCGTATCTGTTTTAATCCAATTTCTCGAAATGTTTGCATGATAGATCCGCTCAAAATTGTTACATTATGCTTTCGGGTACGTGAAAAATATGGGCAAACAAGAAACACTGGTATGTGGAGAGGGAGGGAGGGAGGGAGGGGGGGGGGGGGTAGTATAAGGGAATGTAGACGGTAACGCACAACCCACACGAAACAAAGAGCCAACTCCACTACCAGCGCACGTTGCTCAAGTCTGAGGGAACCGAAAAAAAAACCGTTTATAACGGAGATTCTGCTCGCCCGACGGCGCTGGAAAGATTTTCCAAAGTCGAATCACATGCAGTCGTCGTCCGTTCTGAAGATTTGTCATTTGCTGCAGAGCTCCGTGATTTCCCGTGCCTGAGATGGATGAGGATGGATTAAAGTTAACAAACATTGCGCAGCAAGTCGTGGATCAACCATGCACATTGATAAACGAAGTATATTTCTTAGCAAATCAAGTGTGTTACTGAACGATCAACCAATGTTAAATAACATTATGTTTTTATTTTTTTTATTTTTGAAAGTGCATTCATTTCACAACTATATTTTATTTTTTATTATTTAACATGATTTCAAGCACTTTGTGCCTGATTGTTTTCCCCAGTATCAGACACATTGACGACCACCGAACGACATCGCTTAGGGCCAAAGTGAAGGCGAAGGCATCATAATTCAACTCGACACACTGTGGCCGAAAATTTGCCCTTTTTCGTGCGCCATGATGTGCAAGTCTGTTATGCAAAACATGTTTATCTATTCCATCTTTCCAGCCCCATTATAATACGCTATCCTACCGGTCCCTCTGCCCTCCTCCCCTTGTGTGTGATTCATTCGAACGCCTTCTTTTGCAAGCAATGGCAAGAAGCACATCGCAAACAACTTACCTCCACCCTGCACGAGACTGAAGCCCGCACGGACGACAAACAGTACAAGATGTGCAGAAAATGTACCAGCCATATTTTTATGCCCTCGGACGGATAGGCTCGCTGGTCTGCTCTGCACAATTTTACGACATTTTACCCACGAAAGCGCACCCCTTGATTCGTTTTCCCGTGCTCCATCCGCGATCTCCTCTTGCGCGATGTCCAACCCCCAGCGCCACTTCGGTTTGACAGAATGGAAATAAATCAAACAGATGCATGTTTACACAGTCAAATATCGCCCGATACACACATAGGCATAGACAGACACCCCCGTATCCTTTTGCTTGGATAGCGATTTTCCGAGGAAGGCGAGGAAGAACCGCAAGAACCGGCAAGGGGCAACAATAATACCGAATTCAGTGATCCCCACGATCCCGCGCTCAATACGCCGTTGAGCGCTCGATCGCCGGGGGTTGGTTTCCGGTTATGAGAAAAGAAAACATATTATGCCGCGCATACGGAAAACCCCGAGACCGAGACGTTCCGACCCCCGTGTATCCGTCGTATCGGCAGCGAAAAAGCGGAAATTATCCAAATATTTGTTGCGTGTTCTGCGTGGATGGGAAAAACATTTTTCTTTTTCGCGGCAGAGGAGATGCTGGAGCGGCTAAGCCCCCCCCCCTCCTCCCCCCCACCCACATGTCCGGAAGGCGAACGATTTGTCGTTATTGTGCACGAGAACAGATAGGATGGGTGAAACATCAATAATAATGCCGCATTAAAAAAAAGAAAGATGAAAAGACCTTTCGGTCGCGTAGCTCCTGAGATGAGCGGCCCTTCTCTCCGAATGATTTCCCGATCGGAAGCGTTTGTGGTGGAATCGGTTTTTCCGATTGATTTCGATTGGAAATTCATTGGGCTTTTCGTTTTTTCCACTGCTGAGTCTGTCACCCATCGTGCCGGATGATTGTATTGTGTGTGCGTCCGTGGATTTTTTTTTCTTTCTACCGATGGAACATATGCTTCACACGGGAGAGCCGCGTTCAATCATGCGCCGGTACGAAACAATTGGGACATAAAATTTCATATCAATGCATCCGTTATCAAATTCTGGCCCTAACCAAGAGATGGAAATTCTACATACATCACACATTTTCACATTGTTTCCGATTCTGCTTTGAGCGGAATATAAACAAATATTTTTCACCTCGTCGAACATAACTATTGCTTGCCAACTGTACCGTGCAGACAGTCAGCTGTTTTTTTTTCAGGAAAAAAATGGGTTGAAAAATTCTACTTGATAATGAACGGAGGGTACTAAACATCAAACTAGATGAACATGGATCATTAAAATTAATTATCCCTTTTCCGCACATCCTTCTGCCGTACGTTGTGATCAATCGCAGCAATAACGCATGCAAAAAAGCCACGTACATTTGTTATTAGTTTGCGCAATCAATTGAATCAAAAACACGCCGCAATAAAAAAAAGTTTATCAAATCAGTTTATCGGTTCATTTGCGATTAAAACCATACCGCCGGTCCCGAGGGGATGTATTGATCGCATTAAAGCAACACTTTATGCGTTCGATGCCCGATGCAGCCATACATAAGCGGCCGTAGAAACCAATCAAATAGCAACAAACCGGCAACGTCACATATCATCGTTGTTTCCATCAACAGTCCATCGGGAAATGGTTTAATGCTTCGGTGGCAAAAAAACACGACCACTAGTGTCCGTTACATTGGTATCCTCCATAAGGCCTCCAGCACTGATAGCCGTCAATTGCAAGGGTTCTCTACCACCGGTAAAACAATCAGAACGAAAGCCAAGAGCAGCACCAGCTGAGGTTTTTTTTTTCAAGATGCAAGAGATGCGTTTTCGGTCAACGTGAAAGCAAATGCAGTTACGAAGCGGTGAACAATACCGAAAGCTGGATCAGTAAACGGACACTCACCAAATGTCAGGGCATCAATCGACCCTTGCAGTTTAGTTTGGAACCCCACTTTTTTTCAGCAAAAAAAAAAAAAAGCTAGCAGGATTTTCACGAACTTTTCCCCGACCTGATTGCTGCACCACACGGAACTACAAATCAATACTGTACAGTATTCTCGCGCGGGAGACAGATCAGGTGACGCGGGGCGACGTTACCTGTATCGGATACTGCAGTTCTATAACTCGCAACCGGTGACCCAAAAAAGCAAAGATTAGAATGTGCTTTTGAAAGCCACGCCAAGCCGCACAAACAATAGATTTCAAACGATGCTATAAACATAAGCGAAGCTCTGCAGCGCATTACGAGCGCGGGGCCCGCCGGCTTAATCCTTTTTTATAGATACTTTTTGAACAGTTTTACGACCGCAGTTAATCATCTTGTTCTGCTGCTCCGACATTTGCTCTCTTTTTTCCGCTCTCACTCGCTCGAAGCTCACCGTATCTTCTTCTCACGTTCGGTTTCGGATTATTTCACCGGCAGCTGCTTGGGAACTCCCCCCTCGGGAGAGCATCCGCGAACGATGGCGAACGGAAAATTCGCACCATTTGCAAGAATCTAGTGCCGGCTAGCACTAATGGCCACAGGTAGAGCACGGCTGCAGATATTGGAGGCGAAAAAAGTATCGCCCGGCAAACGGAGCCCTTCCCTTGACGCGAAAAAATAACGAAGGGAGGGAAGGGTCGTCGTTACCGCTCTATTGGAGCCGCAAAATTTTATAGTCCAAAATTTTACGATGCCATATCATAATTAATGCAGCAATTTCCACCCGGAAAAACGCGCATCGCAACGATGCTTCTGTTTTTGTCGGGTATCTGCCGGATCGTGGCTCAAAAGTGTCCCAGAAACCGCCACCACCGGCCAACCGACTACAGCCGCTGGCTCGAAGGGCCCACACATTCTCATTCGCTCAGAGCGCAGCCCGCAACCGGAATGGCAAAGTTTTACCGCGACATCGGTCGTTCGCCTTACGGCACAACCCACCAGAAACCAGACTTAAAACTGATGGCCGCACTGCACACGCCCAAGTTTTTCGCCCATTGTGCCATTCGATTGTTGGGCCCCGAGCTTTTCATCAGTCCATCACCTTCGCGGCCATTATTTTTACTTACTTCGTGGTCTGTTGTTTGTGGCGAAACATTCCCAAAACCCCGAGCAGGCAGCGAACCGGAGCTCCTCGGGGAGCCCACGACGGATCTCGACAGGCGACCATCTCTACCATCGTCCGACTACCGATGTCGCGCGCCCGGAGTACCGAAAACACTGGGGATCGTTGGATGAGCATTCATAAAATATAAATAATCGTAAAACCCCTGTCGCGCTGCAGAACCGCCCGAATCACCAACTGACATGTTAAGGGCACCGAACGAACGAAACCGGCGCGTGGACCATTGGTTTTCGGTCATACTGTACACCGGCCTGAACCGCGCATGCTGCCGAACCAGACCAGAGATGGATGGGAGGGTAGGAAAGGCATACGGCACATATCATCCCCGGGCGGGCTGGCTGCCAATCCAATTTAATTATCAATTGGAAACGCATGATGGAAAATTGATTCCACAACAATATTTTTTCCAGTACCTTTCCACGTTCCTTTTTTTTTTTTTTTTTGTTACTACGTGGCAACATATTTTCGATCCTTGTTCGAGGAATACGGTTGACCGCGTACTTGAAACAACAATCCTTGAAACACATACTTACAACCATGTAGCAACGTAATGTTACTGGAAAAATGTCAAATGGAAGGAAGTGGTTAAACATAATACCGACATTTTATCCATTTAAAACGGCGCAACATATATGTTTTTTCTACAGATTCAAAAAAGAAATGGTTTATATGCAGATGTTATGTTTGTGCATTCTACATCTTCATCTTTGTTCTATATCTCTGAATCGTGTTGTCGTGTCGAGTGAAAAATTAATACAAATCTTTTAAAAAGAGAATACCGTGCGGGAAATCTTCACGCAGTACCTAACAAAATAAATTCTCACGAAAATGTGCAAAGTATTTCTCAAAAAAATAAATAAATATTGAAGTTAGCATGAAATAACAATAGGACAATAGGAAATATATTGATGGTTGATGATGTTCTTGAGATTGTTTTTCTTCTTGTTATGGCTTAGGATGATTACTAATAAGCTCTTCATATGCGTTATTCGTAAATATTATATTGATCGCCACATTTTAATTTTAGCAAGCTGTGCTGCTTCAAGAACACAGGCAGTAGGATCGAACGGTGGTGGCGCTTAAATGCGCGGTGTAAGGCAACATGCCAAACATCTTGGTGGCAGTGCCAAATATTCGATTAAGATCTTGGATTACTGTAGTGGAAGAGCCTTTCGTATCAACAGCAGTTCAACACGAGTTAGAGTTTTTTTTATTCATGAAGAACGGTTCGTGCCGAATTGCTTAAAACTAACATACTTATCCTAGATTTATTATTATAAAATATTCGTTGTGACCTGCATTTCCTCCCGGTAACAATACATACTCTAACTATGCATTAGAAAATCTATAAGGTAGATCAAATAATTATTTGCTTGTGCTTTATAGTTTTCAAGGCCATTCTGAACTAGGTGAAAATTGATAATAGCAAAGAAAACATTCAGTAAAGAACGCATGTGCATGTGCACGGTGCTCAAGTATGATGACTTCTGCTGTACATGTCATTGCATTTTGCTTTACACAAATTCTTGGTAGAAAAAACTACAGGCCTAAAACAACAGAAGCGACATCTTTTTAACAGTTGTAATTTCTAAATCACGAAACAACATAGAAAAATGACAATATTTTGTTATTGTAATTATCCTTCTTGCTCTACTCCAATTGTCCCGCGTGCTGTGGACAAATTTTGTAAAATATAACAGATTAAAACTACATTTAATCACGCGAAAGCATTAAGCTATTGAAAAAACAGAACAATACAATAAAGCAGATGGTCATTCTAATATTTAATCGCTTCATCGGGATACACAAGTAACTTTAGTTACAACACGTACATACCTACCTAATATACGCACTACAGGTGGGTAGTAATGTTGCGGTTATTGAGTTGTAGTTGATATTAACTGACCTCCATAACCATTTCAATACAACTTTACGGCATCCATAATTCATTCCTAGACTCCTTCTATCCACCAAAAATGCCATTAATCGTAAAGCAAGGAAAGAGATGAGAACGGTACTAGCCTTTTCCTAGCTACTAACCAAAACTACGCACCGCTCCGGGAATGGTGTGGCAGATTCGGGGAAAAAATCCCACTCTATGATATATGGACACAAATTAATCTAATCCTCACTACATATTAAGTGAACAATAAATGCACATTCTCTGCTGCGGGCGGCAGCAAAGTATAAAAGGACGCAGTGGCAGTGGCCGCCTATCCCAGCATCTCCCTCGCTCCATTATGATGCATCACGGATCGCAGTGTTTGGTGGACTATCCAGTTCCAGGAGCAGTAGACACATCCCAGTCATAATGCGACGGTTTCGGCCAGTCGTGACCGGGCGTACGTACGACGGAGATTTCCGAGCGATAGCAAGCAGGAGGTATCGAAAGAAGCAAACCAGTGCCGCTCGTCGACGTACGTGTAAATTATGATACCTATAGAACAGCCCACACTATGGCGGTCTGTTGCTGCGCAAATGGCAAATCGAAGCACGCGACCAGAAACCGGTGCGCCGGTTCCACCGGGAAGGCGATTCGAATACAAATGGTGCCCATTATCATTAAGCCAAAAATATCCATAACCTAAAATATCCCCGTCAGCCATACGATGCTCGGGGCCATGTTTTGCCCATTGCCGGACCAACCATGACGGGTGCCTGCAGGGGCGAGAGGGAGGCACTTTGCTGAAAGGCTCACGTAAACGACGGCCACCCGCCGCATCTGGGTGCGAGAGGAATTCATGCAAATATACATGCATGAGGGCCACTGCAAAAACCCTCCGATCAACGGACAACATTTTCCCAGTCCAACCAACCGCGGCCCCCGCAAAACCTAACCATTGCCATCGCTTGCCCTTGACCACACAGCTCGAACCGCAGCGATGCATAGCCAGCAAATTAATAAATTTTGAATATCACACAGCGCGCTGCCTGCAACGAGGGCAATGGGTTAAAGTTTTACACACCTGCTCACCCTCAAGCGAAATCCCAAAACCCCCCACCAACCCCCCCCCCCCCCCCCTCCTCGAGGCGGCTCAAAGAACTTACACAAATAGCGAATCCGCATCCGCCTAATAGTTGCGTCAAATCATAATTAGCCGTTGGTCAGGCCGTGACTTGATGAATATTTTCACAATCTATCAATGCAACAACGGTGCGGGGGGGTTGGGTGAAGGAGAAAGAAGAGTTCACCAAGGGATCGCTTTTTGTTGGCGAAATGCATTAGCGAACTGAAACTCGTGCCATTGTCATAATTAATTAGAGATTATTGTTGTAGCTTTGCGGCTGAGGTTTCCATGGCCTTTTCCGTGACATTGCTTCACTTGTCGTTCGGTCAGAATGATAAAGCAATATTAACGTGAATCTATTTGGGGAAGTTTTCCAGTAATGGCATCCAATTGGAAGGAAGAACAACAGATAACTATTGATATTGTGGGACATTTTCAGTACAATGAAGATGGTACAAATTGAATACAAATTACTTTTAAAAATAAAGGAATTCTAACATGGACCGTGCTTCAACATCAGGAGCGATCAAAGCCCACTTATCCGAATAAAAATTAATTGGTTCAATACAAAAAAGAACCGGTACATATCATGCTGGTGATTTACACGCTTGATTTACAAGCTTCTGAATACATCCAGGAAAACAGAATCTATGCACACAAAAATCCTGTACATGTAAATTTAATTGCAAATACAGTCTCAGATGTGTTGTAACACGTTCTCATGTTTCCAATGCAGATATAGAAAATGAAAAGACGAAAAAAAATTGTGGCTGAAGGACAAATTAAGATAAAGAAAAGAGTTAAACAACCCATTTTGGAGCCTCGGACAAAACATAACCTTTTCAATACAATTTTGGTTCGTTAATTTCACAAAAACTATCACTTTAATTCGAGATAAATATCGAGTTGTTCAAAACAGTTCGCGAAATGGGATTGAAAAAGCGATATCGTAGTTGTCTAAATGTTGCTATACAATTATTGTAGTATGCTGTATCTCCAAAGCATTGATTCCAATGGCTGTAAATTCATGTTCCATCAATGATTTTTTTTCAGATGTGGAAAGAGTCATAAATTTTATGTATCACCACCACCTTTGCACTCTTTCATCTAGTAACTATAAATGAAGTTAAAGAAATCTTTTTTGATGATCAAATATGATTGTTGTTGACAATTGTTGAAGTGTAGCGAGATGAATTTGCCGCATCTGTTTTTCAATCGTAACACGTTTTGAAACACAATATTCCACCAACATCATGCCACTCTTTCATTCACCTTACTATGCAGTGCTACACTTAATGCTGGAACATTATCTCCAACAGTCTGTCGCGATCCGTGCAAACATCGTCCACTTCCCGGTCCACCAACGCCCGCCCACCCGCACCCCACCAACGCCGGCATCCGATAACAATGAAAAAAGCCGCAGATGTTGCCGAGCACTTGACTAATCTATGATTAATCCATGCACTAATCCGAGTGCTTCACGGATCGAAAGCATAAATTTGTCAGCGGTGCAATGCGGCACGGGCGGTAATTCCACACAACACCCCAACAGCCTTCCCAACCCACGACCGGTTGTGGTCTTCGATGAAACGGAAATGGCTGTTCCAAGAAATGGAAGATAAATTTGTTTTGCCACCAACACCGAACACGCTCCCCGCTCCGGGCCACCCCTAGATCGCTCTTCGTCGACGGAGAGAAGTAGCAAGACAGACCACCCGGTCCGTAAAAAGGCGCACACAATCGCAGCAGTCTGTTATATTCCTATCAAAACTGCGCCAAACTGCTAACATGTCTGTTCCGATATGCCGGGAGGCACAGAGAAAAAAAACCCCCCCGAACGAAAAACAAAATCTTTCAATACACACACCGGTGCAAATAAAAAAAAAAAAGAGCCGACACGGCGCAAACAGTTGGCCACCGAGAAACCGAAACAGAACGATTCCGTCCTATCCGCGCGTGTAGCAAACAAGATATAGCCTAAAACTTGCCCACACGCCGGCCAGCGGTTAGTCGTCGAATGTCCTCACACTTATTCGTTACCTCCCTTCCAAACGCCCCCTATTTCTCCTTTTTTTATCGTCGCCAGCGGTTTGCGTTAACGCGTCTGAGGGGAGGTACGGGAGGGGGGTGTGCTCAATAATCCGCAACCGGAAGAAAATTGCCACAAAGATGCGGCTTGGTAGCACCGCGAACAACGCCTTCCCGTACATCAACAGAATCGGACCCGAGGACTGCACAGGGCCACACAAAAAAAGGCTGTTGGATGAAGAGATTCATCGCTCCGCGCGGAAACACACACACACACACACACACACACACGCACACAAACACATACATAAAAAAAGGAAAGAAATGGTTTGCCATAAATTTTCGAAGATTTTCCTCGCTACATAAACCCCGAAAACCGGGCAGGACAACCGCCGTCCGGCCAAGCTTGCCCGCCGTGAGCATTCCCGCACACACCACCACGACCCGCGGTTCCGACAGGTGGGAATAGGGAAATTATAAAGCTCGGGTGGGATCTAGAACCCCCTCCCCCAGTCCCTTTCTCCCTCCCTGACGGAGAAACTCTTGGCGAGCGTATGGTGCACCACGGGGAAGGAGGTTTTAAATAAGATTAATCCTTATCTTTCGGCTTCACACATTGACCACCACGATGGTCAGCGTATGGAGGGGACTGCGATGTTCTAATTTCAGGGGTTATTTTTTTTTTTTTTTTGCATTTTCCTTTTGGATGTGAAAGTCACTCACTCATCTGCAAAACCCTCGAAATCCTCATTAGCCTGCCTTCGTCCGTCGGGCAACAATTTTTCAACGCTGCTCCGGCGGGGGCGGGGAATCCCGTGACTCGTGAGGATAAAAAATGAACAACCGAGAACATTTATCTTCCTCCCGTTGAACCACGGTACACGCTGCTGGATGCAAACACACACGCGCATCCGAATCGGAATGGGAGACATTTTAAAGCATGCTCTCGCTGAGATTCGCTTGCTTCTGCGGCTTTCTGTTGCTCTTCAACAAAAACCGAACGGCCACAAGAGTTGTTTTGTGGCATTGTTGCGATGCAGCGGTACGGATTGTGTCATAAATTTACCGCTGCGAGAAGACGATCGTAAGCTAACCGCAGATGCTCCAACGTGAGGAAGTTATATTTAATGATGAGGCTTACCTTAAGCGGCAGGACTGGATGATCTATGCCTCAGCTCTTGGAAGTGTCTGCAAAAGGAATAAAAAAAAAAAAAACTGAATGACTGATGTTTGTTAAACGGTTGTAGTTGCACCGACACAGTTTGTATTATAATCACATAATTCCTGTTGATATTATGCAAACGACATAACTTTTTTTAAATTGTGGGATACATTGTTATGCATTATTTAAGATGTGAAATTTGTATTCAATATATTTTATGCAAGCTACTTTCACAGGCTGTTTAGTAAAAGTATGCATGATATTTCAAAGATCTGGAAAAAAAAAACAATAGTTCAGAAACCTTCGAAGAAAATTGTGGTGGGTGGTTTTGAATACAAAAAAAACAATAAGGATATATATTACCTGCTCATTTCTGAACAGTTACTAACAAGTTTGGTTGTTGTCGCTTCAGGTGCGTTTGAAATAACATATTAGTTTTGGCTTCATTGAAGTGCTCAAACGGAGATTAAAACCCTAAACCTGAATAATGAATAACTGTACGCAAACTGTTACTACGTAATACTTATTAAAAATTTCAACAAAACCGCAAACGGTTTTTTTTTTTTCTTTATAAAACGTTTTCTTTTCCACAAGCAACAAGTATACCTGACTTCAGGAAATGCATTAAAATTTCTTCGGTCTAATTTACACACGTCATTTGGATGAAAAGTATAAATTGTGCAATTTACACAACAGTCTATGTTATCCAGAGAGAAGTACAAACTCAAACCGGATGCCACTTATACCTTAGAGAACCGTTCCCAAAATCACTCACTGTCATGTAAATGTTTAATTCAACAACCATGCGAAAATTCCACTTTGTGTTTGCTTTTCCTTTCGGAGGAGTGTTGCCCAAATATAAAATGTCAATTCAATATTAACACAGTGTGTCATCCCAAATTGCATCAAATTGTTGACCATGCTGTTAATATTATTTAACTATGCTACATGATTTCAAACTCGGCCATCGGTAGAGGAAGTCACCGGGGCCGTCAAACAGCTGAAACTCAACAAGTCAGCTGGCAGCGACGGCCTTGGCGCCGAGCTCTTCAAGATGGGCCAGGAGAGGCTTGCCATCTGCATGCACCAGCTGATTGTGAAGATCTGGGAACAGGAAGAACTACCAGACGAGTGGAAGATGGGAGTGATCCACCCCGTCTACAAAAAGGGCGACAGGTTGGACTGTGCGAACTTCCGGGCGATCACAGTTCTGAATGCCGCCTACAAGATCCTATCCCGAATACTCTACTGCCGGCTCTCCCCCCTAGCCAGTGATTTCGTCGGAAGCTACCAAGCTGGTTTCGTTGGAGGGAAATCAACAACCGACCAAATCTTCACTCTCAGGCAGATCCTCCAGAAATGCCGAGAGCACCGAATCCCCACGCACCACCTATTCATCGACTTCAAAGCGGCCTACGATACCATAGATCGGACCGAACTATGGAAAACCATGCAGCAGTACGGTTTCCCCGGAAAACTGATCCGACTGTTAAGGGCCACAATGGATAGGGTGCAGTGCAGGGTGAGAATATCGAGCATGTTGTCGGATCCGTTCGAGTCTCATCGGGGGTTACGGCAAGGCGACGGGCTCTCCTGCCTGCTATTCAACATCGCTCTGGAGGGTGTCATTCGGAGCGCGGGCTTCGACCATCGGGGCACGATTTTCACACGGTCAGTCCAGCTTCTTGGCTACGCGGATGACATCGACATCATTGGACGGTCGACTGCGACGGTGTCCGATGCATATACCCGATTAAAACGCGCAGCTGCGGGAATTGGACTGGAGATCAATGCGTCAAAGACTAAGTACCTACTCGCCGGTGGCTCTGACCGTGACAGAGCAAGACTGGGAGCTAGCGTACGAATCAACAACGATGAGCTCGAGGTAGTTGAGGAGTTTGCCTATCTTGGGTCTCTTATAACATCGGACAACAACATCAGTTCGGAGATCCGAAGACGCATTGTTCAAGGAAGTCGTGCCTACCATGGGCTCCATAAGCTCCTAAGGTCCAGACGACTTCGCCAACGCACGAAGTGCACCATATACCGCACATTGATACGGCCGGTAGTCCTCTATGGGCATGAGTCCTGGACGCTGCTCACGGAGGATGCCAACGCACTCGGCATTTTCGAACGTCGTGTGCTCCGGACTATCTTTGGTGGCGTATACGTGCAGGACGGGTGGAGGAGAAGGATGAACCACGAGCTGGCTGAGCTGTTTGGCGAGCCGGATATCCTAACGGTGGCGAAAGCCGGAAGGATCCGCTGGTTGGGGCATGTCATGAGGATGCCGGACTCATGCCCCACCAAGAAGACACTCGTCAGCGACCCGCTCGGCACGAGACGCAGAGGAGCTCAGCGAGCCCGTTGGCTGGACCAGGTGGAGCAGGACCTGCGGAACATCGGATGTCACCGGGGATGGAGAGCGGCAACCACGAACCGAGCGACCTGGAAAACGATTGGTGACCAGGCCATGTCAGCACGACGTGCTCAACTATGAGCGGGCCAGATAAGAAGAAGAGACATGATTTCAAACTAGCCAATGACAATATGCAAATGTACTTGCCCTTTTTTTAATTTACCCCTAGTGTCTATGACCGCCTATCCGGGTTAGTTTTGCAACTTCGTGATGTAATAACTTTGAACTTATAAATCATTTTGTCGAAAAAAGAAAACGTTTGAAAAAGATATAAGATATTTGTTTCCACATTTTTCAATTTACATCCCTTACATCATTATCTGCCTCCCGGGTAGGCCATACACTTTGTTTGGAAGTTTGGATTTTTCTTTACTTTATTTCGTTTATGTTTTATTTTAGACGTTGTATCAAGTTGAAATCTTGAGTGAAGCTGTATAACAATGTTAACTAATACATTGTGCAACTTAAAAACTTAATGCTTGATATTTTTGCTTCAACTATTGTTCACCCGTTACCTCTAGAACTGTTTGCTCGGGTAAGCCAAACATTGTATATAGGACTTTGCATTTATGGCGTGTATATTTTGTGTTAGAGTTAAACTTGTGAAGCTGTGTAATTTTATTTTTTTTAACTTTTTGTGAGTGAACTTCAGTTTAACAAAATTAGTGAAAAGGTTAATTTTTTGCTAGTATCTGTTGCTACTTTGACAATACAAACATGATGCTTGATAGGACTCCAATTATCCTGGCATAATATATCAATGTTTAACAGTAGTTCGAATTTAAACAAAATATCATTTTTGTTGTCCACTACAATAAAAAATACTTATGCAGGGTTATTGCAATAAAAGCGGCTTTTCATGGAGTTATTTTTCTCTTTGATGTTAGTTTCCTACAACCACACTAACTTTTTAGGATTTTGAGCTACCCTAGGACTTTGCGTTGATCGCCCAGGGTAGAAATGTCTCAGCTAAATAAATGTACCATTTCGACGCATTTTACGAAATCAACTAGAGATTGGAGCGATGGGCAAGTAGACAGATTTGATCAGTTAATTCGCAAAAGCCGTAATAGGCGAAGGGCATAATAGAAAGGCTTAGTGATTATAAACAATAACGGAGACGTAATGGGTGAAAGGTAGCGGAGCAGTGATCCGCGAAAGTGTTCGAAATTTGTACAAATCAGGGTAAAACAAACACAAAAATCAATAACGCCCTACATCGGTCTATTCGTTCTCGAATGATGCGGTTTGGAAAAAACTCTGATTCTTCATTCCCGAAATGAGGTAACAAACCGACAAACAAAATGCCTTTGGATTTAGATCAGCAACTTTAATCAAAACCAAAAATTAGCCACTCTAACTTAAAATAATCATCCACGAAAAAAGAAATCAACTACCTTCTTACTGTTCTTTGTGTTAAAGATTGTTAAAAAAAAATACAAACAGCCAACATGTCTTTCATCATCTCGACAAAAAAAAACTACAAATTGGAAAAATATGATGTATTTATCGTTTTTATCTGTACGCCGCCGAACCGCTAAGAACCGATTCCGGTGTCACACAATATGTCCCAGATTTTGGTCAAGGACCGATTCACGAACCCGGCAGACAAGGCAGGTTTACACCGGGCAGACAAGGCGCGAACCGGCTAGACCAGGCTTCTCCTGTAAACCGGTTTGGAAAGGACCCACACCGGTTTCAAATGGGACTAAAATCGGTTCAAATCGGGACATATCGTTTGCTCGTTTTGTTCCTGTTGCATACTTTTTGAGGCCATCTGGTGGCTGTTTTTTTTTCTATTAATACTACGGTCAATTCGAACCCGAACATATTCCACTTCTCTTCCTCGGCAATAGATGGCTCTACTAAGCAATGGCGAATGTCGTATTGAGCAACATTTATCTGTGACACATTGGCTAAATTTCTGGACTGCTAGGGCGCCACCTAGAAACCGACGAACTTGGTACTATAAAAAGCAGAAAACGTTTATAGCACCAATTTACATTGCACGTACAGAGGGCGCTGCAAGAAAGATTGACTCGTGCCTTGAAATGAAAGCTCAGGATCACGTTTCAGACCTTGATAGCATCGATGAAACGCAAAACTTAAAAGTAGTATTCGATACGCACTCTAGACATCCGGATGATTCTTTTTTATATTCGTACAACTTCAGACACGGTGAAACCTGGACGAGACATTTGTATGATAAAATTCGATTATTGAGAACTTAAAATGCGTATACAGATGTGCGTAACAGCACGCACGTCAACACGATGAACTCTTGGCAATAGGATGGTCGATTTCTAACACATTGGTTTATATGAATCATTGCAACAAACTGTTTTGAAGGAGGATCAATAGCAGTAAAATCAACAACAAGCACTATTTTGCATCACCCTTCCAGGAGCTGGGCAACGAGGGGCAATATTAAATTACTCGAGAAGCTGCACGACCCATTGGGTAACGTTGTCTATCAAACGCAGGCAGTATTTCGCTACGTACTACTCGATAAATACTCTCGATGAAGTGTTGTGTTCGCATCGCTTATCGAAAACTCATTACGTCCTGCCCAAAATAACAGCTCTCAGATTATCCGTAAATTACAAACGAATAGATGGCCAACGCACCGAGCAAAGCGCAAGCACCTGGAGACTGCGAGGAGGCCCCGTTGACGAGACCGGTGCTGCCGCAACTCGAACTTCTGTGCACACCCCATTAATTATAGCTATTGATTAATTCGTCCCCTTATCTCGTTGCAGGGATGATAAAGCAGTGCAGCGCAACACAGCAGAACATCAGAGCAACAGAGCACAGGACGGCCCTTGCCGCCTAAGCCCGGCAAACTTCAATTACGCCGCCATGGCAGAATGTCGGTCACGGGATCGAGAGGAGGAGTAATAACCGAACCCACCCACCCTTACACCCTTTTGTCCAGCGATGCCCCCAGGATATGTTTACAATCCCGCTGCGGGAAAGGATGAAACTAGCCATGCCGAGCGAGCAGAGAAGAGCTCCCGAGTCCCGCGGCCTTAGCACCTCCGAATTCCTCTTTGCTGTTGTCTTCGCCCCTTCCCAATTTGTCTCTACTGGAACTCTTGCGAAAACGATACAAACACAGACACACACGTACGCGCGGCCATTTTCACTTGCCCGGCAGGCTGCCGAGCCAGCTGTCGATGGACGATGATAAATTTGTAATTAATTGATGAAAAATGGCATCATCATCATCCGCATGCGAGTGCTACACACGACGGCAAAGCGAGCGAGCGACCGAATATAACCCGTCACAATGCAAGCAGCAGCGCGCAGGAAAAATCGCCTGTTGGAAAGTATTGTTTCGTGCTTCGATCACCGACCACTGCCGACTCCCAGATGCGATGCGCACGCCTCTCCTTTCCCACCTTCCAACAATCCAACCCAACCCCCTCACCACCCCACCGGCCGGTTTGTTTGTGTTGTAACGGTTCCCGTCAGCGTCACCGTCAAGGACGTCGTTCAGCGTCGGAAGAAAGATGATACTAATTTACCCGTCATAAGCAGACCCGAGCAAGCGGGGCAAGGCACAAGAACTGGCGGCATAGCGTAACAGATGGGAGCAAAAATGAAATAGAACATACCCCGGAGTGCTTACGGAGAGAGAGAGCACGGCACCCGACACGTTCGAGGCAAGGAAAACTTGACGGGCATGCAACATGACAAAAAAGGACATACGCACAGTGGAACTACGACGGGCCAAAACTGAGATTTTTGCACCGCAATTTTGTATATTTAACCACGAAAAAATTGACAAATAAAAAGAAAATGGAATTTAATAAGTCAAACGCAATTTCAGGGAATTTTTTATCACGAAACTCCGAAAACACAAAGCATCAATTATTTATTTTTTTTGTGTTAACTCTTAACGCTTGCTGAACCACCCGCATTGATCCTAAGCCCCCCTTTTTGATTCGTAAACGATCATTAAGCACTTCTAAGGTTAAGGTCAAATTTAAGATTATTATTTAATATTTAACAAATATTTAATTAAAAGTTAGAGGGGAACGGAACTCCACTGCTGTTTCGGTTCGTTAAAATGAATGTGATTCAGAATTTTGTTCGGAGTATTAGAAAAAAAGGCAAAGGAGACTAATGCATTTGAATCAACAACAAAAAAGAACTGTAAAATACTATTCTAATGCATGCTGCAGATCTCTAGATTAAGAGACACCATGTTACTGATCGAAATAAAGCGGTTAGAGTAGAATGAAGCAAGCAAATTACTGGGTGAAATTATGAAGCGATCATTCGTCTTTTTTTTCACGGACGAGAAGCTCCTTACTTTCGAAAGCGTGTCTTACAGTCGGATGAACCGTTGTTCAAAAGGTGTTAGGGAATGTGCACCTAGGAATCCTTAAGGAGTATGTGCTTCTACGGACTACATCTACTATACCGTAAGTAAGGATGCAACTACAGGGTTCCAGAAAAATGATCATTATAACCAATGATCGTGTTCAACAATAGGTTTTACTAAACAAAATCCTTTTTTAAACTCGGTAGAAATTCTAAAATGAGTTTTGAAAACAACCATGATTGTTTTCTTTAATTTAACCTACAAGACAGAAAAAGTATGACGTTGCAAATCGCTTTAAGTATAACACCAGAGTTTATATTTTGTTTTTCTTATCCGATGGTTAAAGCTGCAGACTAAGATTAAAATGGAAATAGATCACCAAGTGTTCGATTGCCTTCTAGCCAAACATAGCAATAGTATCGAACATTGCAGATGTATCCATTTTGTCTATCCAATGGCATGGATGGGTGACACTGTGCAAACGTTTCACCCACTCTACTCCACGGGTCGCCAAGCTCGCTTCTCGGCCCACCGTTAGGAAATGGCAGAAGAACGCACATCAGCCCATCGTTTACAGTTCACTCGTTTGCAGCTTTTCGGATGGACACACCAACAAACACGCAAACGCAAGGGAAAATAACTGCGACTCAAAGCGTGTCTCCTTCCAAAAATGAAACAGGTACCGAGAGGGAGACAGGAGGAAAACGAAATCCGTGAACGAAAACATCTCCACCTATCATCATCACAGCACGCTTTTGCCGGCATCCCTTTTCTTTTGCATTCTTACGCGAAAAAGGTGGAGATTTGGCGGAAGAGGTAGCGATCTTCTCGCTGTCCGCTGAGGCGAATTATGTTCTTTTCATACAAACATTTCACTTTTTCTTTGCAGTTTCTGACGTGCGCCTTTCGTCGGTGGCGTTTGGGGTGTTCTTGAATGGTCCCTCCCCCGCACTGGCCCACGTTGATCGCCCCGACGCTTGGCGAGAGATGAAGGAAAACTGCATAATGGGGAAAACATATAGAAAAACACACCGCGTTCTCTCAACCCCCCCACCGTATCTCACTCCATCACGTACAGTGAAGGGGGAAAAGGTTTCCAAGAGTCGAGCATGGATTCAAAATGAACCAAAAATGCAGGGATCATCAGGCTGGGAGGATGAAGTATGGCGCTGTCCGTCAACGCACTGGTGAGGGAAAAACCAACCCCCACCCGGTAGCGGAGGGCCGCTGTGCACCAGATAGGACGCTGGAAAGGACGTCACGGAAAGATGACGAACGCCGGTTTGCATTAAAACTTATCGCAATTGTTTAGAGAAGAATGTGGCACGATAAAAGGTGAATATGGAAAATAATGCTACCACGGGCTAGCCCTTGCCGGGGAGGTTGATGCCCAGGGTGCAGTCTGTCTTGGGGGTATTTGTTCGTTTTTTTCCTCCGTTTGTTTTGTTATACACTTTGCGAGAAACGAATCTCTGCTGGCGTTTGGCCAGAGAGCAGTGGCATACGGGGGTGTTGTGAGATGTGATAAACAAACGACATACTGTATGAATGAACAACATTCTTCACCCCGTCATTGTGAGCACACTGTTCATCATTTTAATTGTACATGCAGTCGGAAGTACAGAACATGAATGCCGACGAAAAGATTACTCTTGAATGAAAACTTGGAATCAACAACTAATGGAGCATCACATTCGGACGAAACGAGGTGAATGGGGAAGAAACTTTGAAGTGTAGATTTTATAGTAAAGCGAGGGTGAATAAGAGTAACATTCGTTCGAGATAGATTTCGCCACTGCGAAGATGCAACATTCTTTGCTAGCTTACTTTTGAGACAGGACCTTCCAGAAATATTATAGTTTTACAAATGTGCTGAATGACTATCTATCATTTGATATATCTATAGTCTTGAACATTCATTGTTTCGTTCCGAACTTAAATATTTCAATCAGTACAAACTGAAAACACCCCAAATGGGAAAACCATGACCATCCGCAACTAATAAAATCCAAGAAGAACCAAGTAAATCGTGACGTTATATATCAAGAAAGCAATAAATAAATATAAACAACAAACATTGTGACAAAAATGAAATCTATTACATATTTTAGCTTTCTTTTTTGTTTGGAGTTTTGTGTACACTTAAAACTTGACCAATACTGCACCGTTGTTTCTGAAACTGTTCACACATTAAGTTTCAGCATTGCAGATATTGTTGAAGATTTGTTTGATTAATGTTTTTTTTAATAAAATCATCTAAATTTTACATTTGAAACTTAGCTTTACCTATACAAACACAACTGCCATGGACGCTCTCTGCAGTTGTTGCCAAAATAACAGCAATCCATAACAATGTTTTAACTTATATTTATGTGGCACAAACCAAAGATTGTCTGCAAATTTTTGTAGTTTTACCGTTAAACAATAAAATCAATCACAAAGGGGGAATCGATGAAATTGCACAAGTTTTTTATATTGGATAACTAACTGAAATCTTTCGTTTTCATCGAGTATGTTTTGCAGTATGTTAACAAAATGTTTTTGGGGTGAATAAATAAAGCAACAAACTTAGAAATGAGCTCTGGAAAAATCAAATGTTCTTAACAACATACATTTTCGGGTAAAACTAGGTTTACCGGGTCTGCTAGTTGTATCATAATCGTGCATTAATTTGAGCAGTTCAGGTTAATATTGATCGTGTGTGGTGCAAACAAAAATGGAAAAACATTTCCGCATTTATAGTCGAGAGATTGGGCCAAGGAAGGTTCACATCCGTGTCCGCGCTGTCGGAACGTATCGCGTTTGCCCGTCGACCAATCTCGTTGTAAAGTGAAAAGCATGTGTTCTTTTATTGTACGAAAGACAATCTTCCAGGGGTGGAGCAACATTACTGCAGAGTTTTCGCTTTGCGATCCATTGAACGACCTGAAGGAGACATTGGACACCACAATGCAACGGAGAGCCGAAGCAAGCCTGCCTTCGAAGGGAGCATCTGGACAGGTTCTAGTCGGCAACGAGGCGATATACATGGCGGTCGTCTACATCTTCACAATATACAACATGGAAAAAAATGAATCCCTTGCATCACCCACACACTAACTGAGAACTTATTGCGAGCTCAGTCTCACTACGCCATTACAGGTGAACATTACAGTTGAACATAACACAAACAACTGAGACAAATAGAATCAAAATGGAAGCGTGGCGTTTCTTTAAACGAAGTAAAAAATTAATTTCATGTCTGAATAAACAGCAATTAATTTTCAGGTAACCATCGTCTTCAACAAACCCTTGATAAGGTAAGCTCAAAGCCCGAGCCATCTCTGGCCCACATAAGACTGAACCTGCATTGGACGCGAAGAAATGATAAGTTGACATTGTTATCACGGTTCTCACCAGGGAAATTCACAGCGTCAATTCCTCGCCCAGGACGGGGAAATTCTTCGGCAACGAGAGCAATGGAGCCCGGCAAAGTGACGGAAAATTAGAAATAAAGAAATTGCTCTCATCAATCGTCTCGTTTCCGGAATTTTATTTCTTCCCGCTCGAAGCAATGGTGGAAACGAGGAACGTATTTGTACCGTCGTGGTGTGCCGGCACTCTTGTGCCCTATTTTATTGTGTTTCTTCTTTTTTTCTCCTTTTTGTACCGCACGTATACGTATTGTGCTTGCATCTACAAAAACCACCTAGATTCAATTTAAATTAATCGTTCCGGTTTAAAGCAATTCCGGCAGCAGAAGAGGCGAACCGACTGCTTATTGCTGGCACGGTTCGGCACCGAGCTCTCTACTTTCTGCCTGCGCACTAATGTGAGCATTGTTCCCTTCTGCTAGTCCTGCCCCAACCGGTGCATCGAGTGCATCCTAGATGGGGCACAACACAACCGAATGCACAGGGTGCAGGACGACGGACAAGGCAGGGCAACCCACCCTTCCTCCGTTGCGCTTCGCTCGCCTACTCGACGTTAAGGCAGTGGCTGGTGGATGGACGTTAAAGAAATAAATTTTCTAATTTGCTGAATGTGCATTTCGGAATCTCACCTTCCCTCACACTGAAGCCGGCGACGGAGAGGCGAAGGTGAGCCAGAGAAAATTATAAGCGCAACAACGAATTGGTGCGGCTGGCAAAGGGAAGAAAGTGGCCTTACTAATTGGGAGGTGGGATTTTCCGATGAGGAAAAAAACATCGGAAACAATAGAAAAGAAAGATGGGTTTTAACAACAAAAACTCGAGAAGCATCTAAATACGCTCACCTCCCCCACCAGGAGGACACAGCCACAGGGGGAAAAAAGATGACCGGAGGGATTGCGGCGAGTGGACCCGAAGTTAGAAAATGAGACCAAAAAGTCAGCCGTCTCCGCCTCGCCACTGTCCTGCGACTGCTTCTTTCCGGTGGTCATCAGCGTTCCCAAAATCCGTCCCGTATTCCAACTGCTCTCCTTTAATTCCCAACTGAGTCGCAACAATGACGAGGAACGATGGTAAAGAAATGCAAAGAGTCGCAGAAAGTGCTGAAATGTACCGAGAAGAAAGTTCAGAATGGCGGTGGTTGAAAAATATCATGTGAGAGAATTAGAGAGTGAGAGGGAGAGAAAGAGAGAGAGAGAGAGTGAAAGAAGAGCCAAAGCTCACTGGAAGGAGGTCCTGCTAACAACGAGGAGTCAGTGGCCATGTGGTCCGGTCCGACGTATAGCGCACACAATGAACTGGACCACTCACTCTTAATCCTTGCGCAAAACGAATGCCTCTGGAGGAACTTTGCCAGTTTCTTTCCTTGTTGCAAAGATCGGAGATTTTCGACCCGACCAATCCGTCCATCCCATTGCCATTCCGACCAACCGGACCCGAACTCAACGACGGATGGACGAATTTATTTGTTTTCCAGCTGGCAATCCCACCTAGTCAGGAAAGCTTCCTCCTCCACCGATGGATCGTCCTGCGGTGCCGCCATCTTTGCGGTACCATCTTGAGCCAGTCAACGACGGATAGATAATTCGATATTCTACGACGAGCGAGCGAGCGTTTGTTGGCAGCAACGTAGCAGATCCCGGGCATCCGAAAATCTGTTTTCGGCTCCCTTACGCCCGCCACCCAGCGCCCCGCACCACGAGCATTTAGACGCCACAGCTTTTCTAGCTCGCATCGTATCCCACCGTCGCAGGGCCATTTCGTCGTCGTCGCCGTCTTCGTCGTCGTTAACGAATAGTGCTCCGGGGAGTATGCATTCGGGGCAAACCGTTTCTGCCGGCAACTTGTCAACGAGGACGAATTCTAGATGCTTGCTGTACCCTGCTTGCTGCTGTTCTCGACATCAAATTCACAATACCACCACCTCTCAAACCACCAGCACGACGGGCAGCACAATCATTTCGGGTGTAGCTCGTCGTCCGGGGGCTTTCATAGAATAAAATGAACGCTCAAATCGATAACGTTTGCATGGTTTGTAAAGTGCATTAAAAACTGCACACAATCCTCGGTCCGTTCGTACGCCGAACTGCGCCGCCTTCCTCGTTATTGGATGATGCACATTTCTGCAGCACAAGAAATCCTTCCATTCCATTATTATCCTTCTTTCCAACCAGCAGAACACGATACGGCAATCGTCTGAACGTCGAGATTGAGTTTTCGTTGCCGGCAATCAACAACGACGGTATGCGCTCGATGACTTCATTTAGCTCGGTGCACGGTTTATGCACACAAATGCGCTTTTGTCTATCGTTGGAATCATAATTATTACGTCATAATGATAAGTGGCATAATAAATGAGGCGTTGAATATCGATTAGACGATTCAATCAGCTGCGTACGTATGGGTCAGCGCAGTTGACGAACGAAATCAATTATTGCACTGGTGTTGATAATGCCGCTGGTGATGATGGCAATGATGCCTCCTTGCTACGTCCATCGCACGCGGGACATTGTTGTAGGGTACAGTCGGGAAGTTTTTCGATTCGAATTCGATAATTGCAAATGTTGCAATCAATTTTATTAAATGCAATCGCTTCAACGAACAGGTGAGCGTCCACTCGGAGCATTATTATGAAATTCATTTATTCGTTTGGGTGTTAAAACTAAATACTGGAAAAGCGTCCTGTGAAAATTCGCATGTACAAATATTTATAAATCAATTTCGTAAATCCTCAAACAGTCTATTCACGAATAATCTAACAACAAAAAATTAAATTAGACCTTTTGTTGCGGCTTTGTCTTAAATTCAGTCATTTTGAATTTACCAACTTTAAAGAAAAATCGTTGGATTTCTGGTTCACTTTCGTCCTCAACTATGTTTAAAGAATTTTATTCAACCTTGGATTTATCTTTAGAAGAATTACGTTAAACTCTTCATTGTATTTCATCAAATGAAGATTCATTAATCTAAATAATGGTTTGTACACCACATTTTATTTAGAAACTTTCATAACCAACGCAACGTGATTGGTTAAGAGGGTAAAATTATTATGGAAACAGTTTTTCCACTTCAAAACAAAATGGCATCCCCTTCAGTCATAGCCAGCCATAATTTCGTTTACTGAATTTTAAACTTAATCACAATAGTATATTTAAGGATTAGCAGTAAAGATAGGTCAACATTTTCCGTCATATTCATGCCGACAGACAACACATTCCGTCTCCTTCCTAATGAGTTTTTCGCACACAATATAAGTCTGCGAAACAAAACGGGCTTGACCACCAGCACCAACCGTCGACGTGTAATGGTACAAGGATAAAATCTTATTTAACTTTGCCTCTCTTTGCCATGCAAGATCGTACCGGCGTTACTGCGGCCCGACATGCAACTCACTTGCAGCGGGTGAGGATGTTCATTTTTTGTTTTGCCTCGATCTGTTTCTATTCCCCGCATGCACACGTACATTCTGAGCACGAAGCACATTTACTCTATCATCAAACGCTTTCCAGAGTGTCTCCCGTGCAGCGCATAAAGCTATCATCCACGTTCTCGTAGCGAATGTTCACTACGGTTGAAGCGCTCTTCCTTCCCATCGGCTGAGGATTCGTTTCGGCGCACCGGCGATACCAGCTCGCCGGTCGCCCAATATGTGACCTCGTTTCGGCGAAATTACATTCTCAACTATTTAACCCGTGTGGCGCAGACCGCTCGCCTTGAGCCCGCGGGCAATTTGGACGCCGTCCTCGTCGTCGACATCTCGAAAGGGGCCATCTGTGGTGGTAAGTCCATTTTTTTTATCCGCCTCCAGCAGAACGCGTGACCTGAGAAAACTATCGTCTCCACTACGTCCATCACCGAAAAGACTAGTGTGCAGATTCAAATCCACCAGGAAAGTTGGCTAGAAAAAGAACTTCGTAATGGAGAGGGTGACGAAGGAGCAACCGCAAAGGAAGCATCGGCCAGGAACACTGAAAACTTCGCTGAACGCTGTCACCTAGCCAGGCCAGGCCACGTTTGCCGCTCGAGCGCAAAAACACTCCGAAGCGTTTTAATGCGAAATCAAGACTTTAATTACTTGCTCGTTCCATTATTGTCAACTTGCCCTCACGTCCCTCCAGAATTGCACGTCCTCATCCCACCGCCGCTCCAACGCTGGGGTCAATTTCTTGTGCCCGTGTCAAGCTTAACTCCTGCGGCCTGTGACCATTTTAACCATCCCTTGCCAGCTAGTAGGTTTCCCCTCCACCAGCCACTAGCCTGCCAGCGAGACCACACAGCCGGGACGCTATACTATCTCGATACGATCTTGCAAGCACTTGCGTCGCCGGCGACTTGCAGACCCGGCACTGCAGCACCGAACTTCGCTAACTCGCTGCTAACACAGAGCATGCAGTGTGTCGTCCTTAACTAACTCCGATGGTGTGCGGGATAAATTTGTGCAACTTTACATTGTTTTAATAAACTTTTGCCCGCACAGCGACACGGCTGCCGGCGAAGAGATAGCACCAGGCAGTGCCAACAGCTCACGCAGTTGCCCCGAGGAAGTGAAACGCCCTCTTGGCGCCCTCCGGGGTTCACACTGTCAGCGCGGATCCACACTGGGCCGCACACACAGCTGGGCGCCGTTAGTGTCCTGAAAGTTCTTCTCTCGATTTCGCACCCCATGAGCTCGGTGCTCGCTGGCCCACAGCAGGTCGTCGGTTAGTTGGTGGGGAGATGGGGGAAGATCGGAAAACTTGGTCAACTTTACCTGGTCCAATGGAGGGAGTTCAGAGACGAGAGCAGAGCAACGCAAAAGCGGATGCTCTCCAGCACACGTAACGCAGCGGCAGCGGCGGCAGTGTCAACGAGGTACGCTGCGAACCGTCGGCACGAAACAAGGGCTAATGTATGCACGGTTAACTTTTACTCCCACTGTTTAACAACAAGAGGTACTCTCGACGCCGCTCCCCGACCGACTCCTGCCATAATTGGGTCGTGGCGATGTGGCTCCGGCGAGCAGTGGGAATAAAACGTGGAAAACGTATCCAGCGAACAAAACCTAAATCCACTACAGACGGCGACGGGCGCAATGCATGGCGTGGGTAAGGGAGTACTTAAAACGTAGCCAAACTTCCTGCGCCCGCATTTTGTTTAACTCATTTGACCGAACCAAACGGGCAATATGGTTGCAATCTGTAACGAGTGTTTGATTCGATTTATGTGCACAAACTGATACACTTGCACCTCTGGTACAGTGTGTGTTTCTGGCCAAAGAAGCTCGGTTTCGGGTAGGTTCCGTCTGGGGGGGGAGGGGGGGGAAAGGGGCAACCGCCAGTGCCGTATGCTTGAAACGGAAATGTTAATTTCGTCGACAAATAGCTGCTATGCAGAAAAGGGGTTCTCACAACGAAGCAGAAGGAAGCCTTACTGTATTTTTTGTTTTTTGCACTGAATTTTATGCACGATGACGACTCTTGTGATTTGTTCTTTGACCTTAACCTCAGCTTATTAAAGCCCTTAACCCCAATTTAATGCACTAGAATATTAACAACCTAAACGTTTGTATGAATTGTTGTAAAAGCGTATTTGTTGTGAGCTTAATAGTAAAATGTATCATATTGTAATTTTTAAAAAATGTGAAATCTATTTTTCACGGTTATGTTACATACAACATTGTTTCTTTTAGGAATACTTCTTTAAGGATTGTATAGATTCAATGGCTACTAAAATTCGACCATAATTTGAAGTGGTGAAACAGTCTACTTGTTTTAAGAGTTTTTGCAACGTTTAGAGGTTTTGCAACTCGCCATCCTCTTGGCATTAGAATAAATAAGTAAATAAAAATTCGACTCATTATTGTTTTACACATTTTTGGTCATCAGTCATTCAGAGCGTGTGGCATGCTTGACATCAAATTTATCAAATAGGAATCGAATACACTCAAATTTACTTACTTACTTACTTACTTAAGTGGCGCTATAACCGCCTGACGAACACCCAAATAAGGCATAAACGCATCTAGCTTGCGTTTCCGCCTTTATCGTGAACAAACTGTAACTATAAATGTGGCTTGGCTTTTGTCTATCTTTGACGAGCACTCGAACGATACTAAGCAAAGCAATCTTAAAATTGTTGAACAAGTATTTCCAGCGCTCAAAGCCTATTGTCTATCCGCCGTTTAGCGTCATCCGATTGTATTAATACAATGCGAGATATATTCTACCATGGCGATTTATTAGAATAATAAAGGACTAGTTTTTTCTAAACCTCATAACGTCATAGATTTTATTTTCCTTAGTTTTCTTTTTTTCTTTTTTCAATCGAAGAATTTGGCCCCAACTGTTCCCAGTGATGTCAGACATGGATGAACATCTCGCAAGCATCTATAATAAACGCTTGATCATCGTTAACACTGCAATTACCGTGCATATCATGCAGCGCAATGATTTCGGAAAACACTGGGAACATTTGCCCAGGGCAGGATTTGCAATCCACTGCAAACCGGCTGAAGATTACCATAAACATCAACCCGATGGCGCAAGCTCGACAGCAGCTGTTTCCGAAGCGTTTTCGCGAACACACAGCGTGCAATATTAACGATAGAGCCCAATCAAACAGTGCGCTATCGAGAGAGAGTGTGTGGTAAAAGTAAATTTGATTGCACGACTTCTTGTCCCCGCCGGCGTGACTTCAGTGCGGAGTGAAATGAAAAAGAGAGAGAGAGGTGGAGAAGACAACTAGGTCAGCAAAATGTCGACTTTACACTATACCGCCGATGGAACTCATCGCCATCGGCAGCCAGTCTGACTCGACACTCGCAAGAAGGGCTTCATCATCGTTCGGGGTCTTTGCGTGTGTCACGTACTCTGCGTTTCAAAACACCCACCACACCGCACTGGAACCGACGTACAAGGCAGGCCCGCGTTCCCGGCGATGCGAACAATTGCTAGATTTATGCAAAGCTAAGTCATCTGCGGTGCCACCGGGACAATACATCCAATCATCTAGAGCGCGTGCACTTGATGTTGTATGTTGATGTTGTGATACGTGTGTGTGCATATGTATGTGCATAAAATCCCCACAAATCCCACCAACTCGTATGACGCACAAAACCCGCTATGTGTGTTGCTGCGTTGCGATCGACGTCGGCGGAACGCAGCAGCTCGAAACAGACAGCCGTAGTATAAATCATTATTCCGATTTAATTAACAATCAATATTCAAACATTAGCTGACGGCACAATCGTTGGGCGGCGATCCGCCGTGACGATGGCGTCTTCGTCGCCGTCGTCCCTACACGGCGCTCCTCGCGCGTACGGATTAATGCCCTTCGCATCAGGCACAACACCGCGCTCCGGACGAAGTAAAGCACAGTTAGTCAACCGGAACACCACCTCGACCTCGATGCTGGCTCGTCGTGTGTTTGCACAGCGTGACATCACCGCCCGACGCTCGTCGCAGCGATCCGCTAACGAAAGCCATCGCCAGGATTACGCTGACCGCTCGTCGGATATCCTTGTTCCCGTCTATCGCAGTGCGTGCGAGCGGAGGCCCAATCGCTGGCCGGCAGGATGTGTGCACAGCAACGACACCTATGCTGGTCTCCGGCCGAATTGAGCTGTACAACGATTGAGTATAATATATTTATAACGCCACAGGCTCATTATGGTCGGCCTCAGCCACGGAAACCACGATTGACGGGCGTGAACACTATGGGGGAGGCCACGAGGAGCCGCAGTAGGCAGATTATGGAAGGCGATTTAGGATTATCATTAACTGTACACAGAGGTCATGTAGGACGAGCGCGAACGGAGCTCGCAAAACTGCTCGATTGCCGTTCGTTAGAATAATTGAACCGCCGCTAAGCTACGGAGAAGAAATAAATTTATCATCAGCAAAATTACCACGCAAAGCCAATCGGGCCTGCCGGAGCTACACCGCCGTTATTCGGCTACGTCATTAGATCCTCCACACTGGAGTATCAAAATTGGTCCACCACTGTGGTTCGAGAGAACGGGACCTTCATTCGGTTCTAGCACCAAACCAGCACTGGCTTTCAAATATCTCGATCCCTTATGATAAAAATCGTTACGCATCAATTGCCTGCAAACGTTTCCAATGCTATTGAAATAAGGAGAAAGCACTTACCTCTGGTTTTATTCTATCCTTGCAGCAAGCACATGATGAAGAACTGCAAAGACAATAGAAATGCATAAAATTATCTTATGCCTGAAGGACGTTTCCAAGGATAAACAACACTTCTAAACATTTTGTTGCGTAAACTTCCATTGTACACTTATTATTCTACTCGGCTAAGCTCGGTTACGGTTGAGTGGCATGGCAATGAACACCATCTTCGATTGAGGGACTGCTTTGTTTTGCTCGATTTGTATCACATCAAGGCTGAAATTGTCCTGTACATACCCTGTAATAATGATGATTTGTCGAGATTTTGAGCCCGTATGATTCTTCACCAGGAGTCACTTTAAAGATTTTAAGCAGTACCATTTTCTACATATCTTTTAGCCTGGAAAATACCCCGAAAAGATTAAAACGCACTACCAGCAGCATCAATCGATTGATTGAATTCTTCTTACGTGACCGTTCTTTTTGTGTACGCTTTTTTAGTGTTTAAGCCGTTACGCTATACTTTCAATAATAATAGTCAATTGCCAATTAACCGAGAGAACGCTAAAATTTACACTTTAAATTCAGAGTAATGTGCGAGTGATTCAACTCGCCAATGCGGTTTATGTATTTTGACTCTTGGATGTTAGTTATAATAGAAACGAATCCTCAATTTGCCTGACAAATCGAAAAACCCGGATAATTTCAACTCGCAGACATGGCACATTGTACAATCTAACTGATTATCTTTATTTCTTAGATTTATCTGCATCGGTTGAATTTGTAGTGCAAAAGAATAATAACACTTTAATAAGCAAAAAATAAAGCAAAAAATATCACATCAACTAACTTCACTTTTTTGATTTGCGATTAAATAATTTTATCGTCCATAATGGTCTAACATCGATCAAAGTGTTCTCGAACCCAAACATACAGTGATCCCTTACCCTTTACAAACGGTGGCTATTAGCTGGACTCGACCCAATAAAACAAAAGCCTTTTGCAAAACTTGATGAAGCTATTTTCGTGCAACCCCTCATGACTGGTTGGCACACAAGAACCATGTTATCTTGAAGCAGGTAAAATCTTTTTGTCGTCTTTAACATAAGAAACTTCTTCATTCATGTGAAAAACAGCGCAAGGAAAGGTACAAGAAACGCCAAGTTTCCCTCCTGCTGTTCAATGTCACGCTTAGCCCATGGTGAACCTCCTCCAGGGCAGAAGGGTTACTGCAGGACTTGCTCGGCTAACCTCAAATACAGAACCTTCAATGAACCGATTCCTTCGATGATTCCACCTACGATTTTACTACCACTCACTACACCCCCATCCACGAACGTCCCTGGGGTCTACTTCTGAATTACTACAATCCCCGAGTGCACGCCTGCGTTTGCTGCACCCAATACAACCTAGGGTTCGTCGGCATGACCTGGTTCAATTTCAGTATCCTTGCCCGTACCCCCAGCACTCCGTACCTACTTTTGTGTTCCTGTGTTCTGTGTAAAAAAAAAACCTCTATTACACATATTTCTGTCGAGTGCACGCGCACACTTGCCACAATCAGGCCCAGCAACTCCATACACCCGTGAATCAACGCTCTCGGCACAAGCGACCCTAGTGCGATGCAAGCGAGTGCAAGCTGAAAAGGCACAGAAACTAATCTGCTCAAGGTAACACGCGGGTGCGCACGCTGGCAAAGGATACTCCATGGCGAGTATAAATACCATTACTCTTGCTCCGATGAACTTTTATATTACATAAAATTAGTTTTAATCATGAGCCAACATTTCCACAAGGAATCATCGTTCGCCTGTACCTACGAGCGAACCCCGAGTCCTCGATCTGCAGACCAACGCGATGACCGTTAGAACCAATTGGGTTAGCACAACGCAAGTCTTTATAACGGTGTGAGAGGATAAAGGAGATAGTGAGATATAGTTAAGGTAGCCTTCAAGTTGTCCTAGTGGAGGTAAAGCATATCATGTTGCTAAAACAGTTTGGAAGGCCAACGCCAGTTGTAAAGCTTTATGTAAGCAAGATTTTGTTTTTCTAGTATAATAATGAAGATATGAAATGGTTGTGATAAGTGAAAATTTAAACAAGACATATGAAAGACACAAAAATATCAAACAGTGATCTATTTTATGTTGAACTCTATCAACATTTATTTTATTTATTTATTTAACTATAAGCCGGCTCGAACACGACCCATGGCGGCGTGGGTTCAAATCCAGACAGGACATCCCCCTGTACGTAGGACTGACTAAGCTCGTACGTCATCGGGTAAAAAGTCTCGAAAGCCCTGAAACGGGTAGGAATGACGCTCGTAACATTACCGTTGATGAACGGTAAAACATAAAAACGGTATGCATGAACTGTAATTTTTCAGAGCATGCGTTTGTGACGAGGGACAACCAAAACATTTGGTAGCAACAGACAAACATTAGAACTGTTTCCTCCATTACATTTCAGAACCAGATTCAGATTTGTTAGTTGCAGAGTGTTGGAATTCGCAGGAAGTCTAATTTTCACCCACAAAAATCTAAAGCAAACTAGATTGTCGAACTTGACTAGCAGGAACAATCCGACGGAAAGAACGAATTATTCAACGATTAAACAGTTTTGCTGCATGTTAACATAGTTTGCAACACGGCGTAAATTTCAACCAAGCACGCATCTCCATCCATCCAAAGTGAAGCAAGGACATATACCGCCACCGTGCAGAACGTGGTGCGCGCGCCAAATGTCATCGAAATGCGAGACGAAACTTTTAAGCAACGAATAATAATTTATCACATGTTAACACAACGCCACGCGAAAGTCCACTTGAGACCAGTCCAAACGTCCCGGGCACGCCATTCGCTCTTGTTCGCGCCCCCGTGCAATCTAGGGCACGGTGAATCGTGACACGAAACGATGAAATGCAGTGCCAGGGCAGCAATAGAAACGAATGCGCGTCAGGAGACCGTACCACTTTAGCCGGTGGTATGCCGGTAGCACAGCACATAGCAACCGCCTATTGCTACTACTACTACCGACCGGCCCTAGGACGCTTAAGCGTATCCAGCAGGACCTTTCCGGTGAAACGCGTCGAGATCGGGGCCGGCCCGGTGGGCACACCACCGGCAGCCATAGGGAACCGAGTTGCAAAGTTGCCACTAAACGCGATCTGGACCGCGCGCTCGCACTAGGTTCGAAAACTGTTCGGACTGAAACCCATTTAATCCGATAATTACATTAAAATTTTAATTAAAACTTAATTCAATCTCTGCGCTGCCCTCGGCTAAGGTTCCGATTCCGTGTACGAGAGAGAACCGCATTGGGCCACTGGCTTGGTCGTTCGACTCCCCCGATGGTTAGAGAACAAATAGGCGTCGACGGATCCCCTCTGGACCGAGCAGACGGACACACACGCGTCCGCTTCGGGCTAGAAAGACGCATTGGAGTGGCTAGTGGCAACAAACTCATTCGCTAACCTTCCATTAGACGCAAGAGCTCGGGCGAAGGTTTCACTACGAGCGATACACTGAGTCGCTTGATCCTTGCGCTTTTTACTGTGGTTCAGAATGATACTCACCTCTGCTCAGTTCACGCTCATGGGCTGATGTGAGATATTGTCCTTTGGGAGCAATACGTGAATTACTGGTCTAATTTTCACGCAAAAAGGAGAGACGATAAAGCAAAGCCGTGTGGAGGACGAAAAGATTGAAACACACTTTACGTTACAATTAAGCAGCGTTATAGCCAGTTCTTGCAAATAACATAGACAACAAATTTACCATCAAATTGTCAACGGAAGCGCCGTATATTTTATGTCAATCAGTCATAACTCATTCATTAATTCGTAGAATTCAGCCATTGAGATTTTGAAATGTTAATTTATGAGTGATCAAACTTTTAATGCAGAAGTTAAACACACGAAAGAACTTGAATAAAATCGATTAATTTTTCATATTTACTTTAAATAGTCGTAGAAATATTAATCGTGTCTCCATCGATCCGCACGAGCCTGTTCTAAGATTTTAGCTTTTTCCTAAATCTCTCAAAAAGAGGAACACTTTGCTTTGCTATGACGATGTATGGTGTTAATTATACAAACCTAAATTTACTGCTAACAAATATGTTTCAATGTTTCGATTAGAAAAAAGCAATAACTAAACTCACATAGTAACATAATAATCGAAAACTAGATTGTACAAGCACAAGAGTAGAATATTTTTGCTTTTAAATTATAACTTTTACATGTAGTGATTTTTCAATTATTTAAAGCTTGCATAAAAGAAAATAACAATGACCTAGTTTTCCACTAGTAGCAAATTTGCATTAGTTGTTATATTAATATGGGCACTTGCAGAAAACCTATAGAACTGTTCAGAGCACCACAACTTGTTTTTATTTACCATGCAGCCGTTGTCATTGTAACGTATAAAGTATAACTAAACAAAATAAATCACCGTTGCTTGAAAATGATCGTTGAATATCATGCAACTGTTCCCATCAACAGTTTTATCAATAACATCAATAACTTCATACTCAAATGAAATGAAAAAGGAATCGATTATAAAAACTGATTAAAATCCGGAAATGAAATGGAGCATTCATTTTGTGAAGCATCGCAATTTAACCACAATGCTGGGGGGGGATTGGGAATGAAAAAGCAAAATGTACGAAAAACAACAAAATAATGAAATTTTTTGATTTCAATAATCGAAAGATGACCTATATTGCAGACAGTCCATTCGATATTATCATCATCATCATCACCATGAGGGCTATCCGCCTGTGTTTTCCATGCCCAGACACCCGATGCAAAAGCTCACGCAATTAGCTGTGGTAAACCACGCTTATGTACACTGTACTACTTAAGCAACACCAGGGATACAGGGCTGCAACCGCTTTTACCACGGCCGATTACACATTCGATCGAGCCGGCGATCGATTTGCGGTCGACGGCAAAACATATTTCTGTTTTAGTGGCCAATGGTTTTACAGCGTATGAACATTTCCGTTCCCTTCGGGGCGGGTTGGCGCTTTTCCATCTCGTCGGGCGATCGAAATGACCTAAACGCTTCGCTGGAAGCATACACTTTAAGAATCAGACTGCATTGCATTTAATTGGAAAACTTCAACCCCTTCTACGAGGCAAATCCATTCTCAAATTGCCTTTCTGTCAATTAGACGATAAGGCCACTGCTAATTTCACTCTATTTGATGTTTGAATTATCGGCTTGAATACGTACACAATGCAGCTCCAATAAAAAATATTTGGTACTTCTTTATTTTGCAGGAAACTTAATTTAACACAACTTTAACAGCTCCAATTTAGCAAACATACAATGCAACGCACCTCTTTCGTTTTCGATGTTAAATAAATGAATTTTTTTTAAGATAACAGACCATACTCCATGACGACATTGAAAAAAATTACATGTTACATTTGCTGTATTTTTATCTCATTCAATAATATCACAACCTATTCAATTGTACACATACGCACATACTCTCAAAAGTGAAAATTCGCTAGGGCTTAAGCATTTCCACCCCATCTGTTGCACATTTGGGGTCGTTAAGCTGTTTGTGGATTTAATGGCAGCGAAAACATTCAATCTTTTCCCCAAAACCACCGTTCTTCTGGAAGCGCTTCCACGTCACATAAATGGTTCCCCCGAATGGAACCGTGTGTCGAAGGATCTGAGTAACACGCTAGTGTGGAGTCGCTTCGGCTCTGGTTGCGGATTGAAGCGGATTACCAGTGGATAACCATGCGAAACTCGTCCTGGCATTGCACGGGTGCTGCCTTTCCAATCGCACATTGACACTGATCACCAATCACCCCCGTTTGCCGCCGGATCACCAAACGCTTCTGGGGGACACAAAAAACCGCAATGCCAACTCTGGCCAACACCTGCACGAGTCGAAAAGCGCAAAAAAAGCTTCATTTAATCGTGTGCAAGAGTTCCCGGGTTCTGGTCACCCGTTCCGCTTATTGTCATTAATTACAAATCGTCACGAATTTGCACCCGCGAGATCAGGGCCCCCGCATGCGGCCATGGAAACAATGTACACACAACAACACCAATAATAGCCAATGAATATTAAAAATAAAACAACCAGACAGGACGACACCAGCGCCGGCGAGAACGGTATGGAAAGGCGCCAAACCAAAATTGGCATTCCATTCTGTCATCATGGTTTAGCAATTACCACTCATAAATTACGAAATATTTCCCACCCCTCCCTCCCGAGAGATTCGCCGCGTCCGCCCACCACGAACCAGCAACACCCGACATCCCAAAACCGACAGTTGATAACGTGTGGCGGGACGATTTATCTGCGCTGCTCCGGAAGGCCCGGGTACAAATGAGAGTGTCATGAAAATTGTGAACAGCGAGTGATAGTGGCAAGGTGAAAACGCAAACGGACTGGCGCGACGACCGAGCGGGACCAAAACCCTACCGGACACCGGGACGGAAGTAGTCGCGACTAAACGGTGGAAGCACCGACGCACTGAGACAGAGCGAGAGATGATTAATGGGGGGAAAATATGTTATGCTTTTTTATTCTCCGTCGCCGACACTTTCCGCCTCCGGAAACTCCGGAAACGAAACCCAAGCCGACGATGCGTCCGGAAGAGTTGCACCAGTAGTTTATCTTCCCCCTTGTCCACCCTGCCCGATTAATACCGCAAGACAATCGGGCAGGATAATGAATGAGGTGTTTAGGAAGAAATTTTCCGTCCGCTAATTTCGCTCCGTACCACTGGTGTGACGGGGGAAACTGTCACGATAATGAGATGCCGCTCCAGTTGGCCTTCGAGACACTGGCCTCGCCAGTGTAGGTTGTCTTGTCGCGGTAAAATTGTCATCTATTAAGATTATTATCACTTCATGCGCAAACAAATTATCATAACGTTGGACATTAATGTAAGCGAAAGTTTGTTATATCAGGAATGGTTCTAGCTGGAGCTGTTGCTTTCTATTCTCGCAAAGTGGACGAAACGGTTTCAGAAAAAACTTGAAATAGTGGTTGCCACTATCTTCTGAAATATTGATTGCAGTAGAAGAGGAGATTAGGACCAGCAAACATATTTCTCATTTTGCGACATATTTATCGGGAATATAGAATGTAATACATCAACCGATAAGTTCATAAGATGTCCAACGTACGGTATTGCGGAACCTTTGTTTTAACAATAAGGTTTCGAACTACATGGACACAGGAATCTTTAAATCCATTTTCACAATCATAAATTATTTCCTTCCAAACTTCTACTCCAAGGGCGGATACGGATGGGAAGCTTTGGTCTTTAAAGGGTCCTTTACCTTCAGGCTTCAGGAGTTCCTCGGCGGTCCTATCCGTACTTATCTTCGTCTTTCGTCCCTCTCCAATTGCCGCCGCAGCATCGTATTGATGCGATCCACCATATCACATATGACATTTCATCTTGCCGGTTCATTGTCCAAATTTCAAGCAGTGGAACACAGCATGCACCTTCGTATCGTATCCAGGGTGGCTGGCATAAAACATACTCCGTCCCACAGAAGGCAGTTTAAGTTGGATTCAGCGCACAACAACTATTTTCTTGCAGACGGCCTCTGTTGGCTGAGGCCTTAATCTAGAAATCAGTCAGAATTACGTGCATCTTCCTTGATTTGCAGTCCACCAGGACGGCAGGTAAATAACGAAATATGCGGAAGGTTTAGCCTATCCTCTTGATTGATTCACAATGGACTCTCTCCAAATATAGTGGACTAGACTCCACTGCAAGGCCGACACTCCATGCAGCAACGAATAATAAAATAAGGGAAAGTCGGGGAGTCGTATGGTTGCTGTGGTTGGCCGTGATCGCCTGTGCCATCCATTCTACACGCGCACAAACCACGATCCCCACGATCACAGGAACCTGAAGATGACACTTCAGTCATCAGTACACAAGTCAAATCGACTATTATGCTGCAAGTGTTGATAACACATCATGTAGGCTCATGAAGTTCAAAGATGTTGCTGACTCCAAGCGTGCTCGTATAAAAAAGTCAAATTGGTAACAGTTGGCTGGCAACCTCCTTCTAAAGGGCCGTTGTATCAATAACAATCGATGATGTGATTAAAGGACAAAATCGTAGACAAACACCGTCAGAACGTCAAACGTCACTTGTCATCGTCTCACAAGTCGCTGGCGGCTCTGAATAAATTGCACGAATCGTAGTTTGAATTATGATTCTGCAACCACCGTTTATGGTATTTGGCTCTTAACGACTGCAACTTGTTCGCAAACTCCAACAAAAACATTAATGCCCAGAAAAAATGGCACAAACGAAAAGGTGTGATTATATACATACGAAAGTCACTATATTGAAAACCAAACAAATGTTTTTAAATGCTTTAAAACAGTTACATAATAAGTCGGAATTTTTGTGTTGTGAAATTTCGGGAGATGTTGTTGGAACAAGTAAAGGATGGAATCTTGACAACATTTCTTCCTCTGGACAGCCGATACATGGAAAAATGCGTGAATTTGTTCTTCCCTTAAGGCGTTTTTTTAAGATGGTATGTGAGAACTATGATAAATTCGAAAGAACTGATCCAATTCATTGCTTCGCTTCTGCGACTGTTTACGGATATCCTGTGCCTTCCTGGTATGTTTCGTTATGTATCGCATCACGCCCGTTGGACAACATCAACACGTCACCTTACCATCGAAATAAAATGATTCTGAAATCAATTGCTATCCAGCAAAACGCTTAAACCATCCAATGACGACGTGCGTGATATGGTGTTGGTTGGTAACACGGGCACTGGAGCGTGCGTGTCGATCAAGGGGGATAATTCCACAGACGGCATCCATCCGTCCGCCGCCAAAAACCATTGCCACATGAACCGTATCGAGAAACAATAATGATAAGCATTATCGACCATAAAAGTTACGGCATAATTAGTTCCATTTGCAACGTGAGCAACATCTCTATCGGCAGCAAACAGACCTCCAATCGATGAAGGGAGTCACTTGATATTTAGATGCTGTGCAGAAAACGTGAAACGAACTATACACCAACGTGGAACCTGCAGTGGCTGTGGAAGAATAAGGGCTGTTCTTTGGAGATGTTGTAACGAGAAACGTTTTTTTTTTTTTTTTTGTTCCCAAACTTGTCCCGTTGCCTTTTGACATTCTGTGTAAAAATCAATCGCTTTCCCTCCATGTGCATAAGTTCATCTCTCCAGGCCATCATGTGAACTCGTTGGCTCGTTGGAAAACTCGCCAAACACAATCGAAACACGTACAAAAGTAACGAATTAAATAACATTTCTCTCGAAATTGTTCTTCCCAAGCCGGTGCGCATGTCTGAGCGCAGTTGGAGCAGCTTCTTTCGCTTCGCTTGAATACACTGACACTAATCCGACACAAATGGGCATACGATCGCTTTTAACGCAATATACGCCGGTGATGATGTTAGGTTCGATTTGGAAAGTAGCACCCGCCACTCGGCGCCTACCATTGTCGCCTTCACCTTTCGTCGTTAGCAAATGTTCGCTTAAAACGTCCATCAGAATGAATTTTCTTATTGACCTCTTGGTGGGTCGCGAAACGTTCCAAATCCGGCGTACGTGTTCGAATTCTCACTTCACCAAACGAACACTGCACACCATGTGCGAAAACACTCACGCTCAACTATCGCGCACCTCCTCCTTGAGTGCCATGTACCGCTCCGGAGCGAACAGAGACTACATTTCATTCCACGGAGCACATATCCTGCCGGAACCAAAAAAAAAAAAACCTGTCTCTGTACGTCGGATCCTCCGCACTTCGCACACAATCGCGCTTCCCCTAGAAAGAAAATTACAATCGTTTTCGTCGGCTCGTATTGGCCCACACACCTCGCGCCCGATCTTGCACCAGCCCGTCCTCCAAAACGCTCAACTTTTCTAGCCAACTCAGCAAGAACCTTTTTACGTTTCGAGGAAAACCTATCCCTTCCAATATGGCCCGACCCCGAACCACTAATGCTTCCCTTCCATTTCCACCCATCGACACATCCAGTTCCTTCATGACTCAACCGGGAACATTTTTCGATGGGTGCCGTTATGATTCATAATGGTCACACACCAGCACGCTAAGATACCACAGCGAGGAAACATAAACCGAACATAAAAAAAAAAGTGCTTTCGAATGGGGAACGGAAACGTTTGCCGAATGGCGAAATAATTCGCAGGGAGCGCTGGAGGGCACACGGTGCGACGACCGCTTTTCCTTCCGGCAAGACGGCATGCATGTAATCGGGGAAAATTGGGTTTTCGCTTCCATCTTCCGGGTGCAAGCTTATCAGTTGTGGATTGTTCTTCGCACGGTCGGCACCGCACCGGTTCTAATCCGCACCGCGAACATACCCGGCGCCCACGACGACGACGACGACGACGACGACGGCGAGAACACGGAAAAACAACGACGCGCCGCAAAGACTTCCTGCGTTAACCTCGGACCTCCCGACTTCTGCATTTCCGTCGTGCGTCGTCGAACAGTTGAACAGACACATTCTTCGCACCGAGCCGGAGTGCATTGGATAAGGCATTAGATATGCAGTGGAAATATTTATTAGCCTCCACCGGTGGAATTATAATTTATGGCCCGAGTGTGATTACGTTTTCTCAGCTCCGGCTCAATCGTGTCCCGGGCGAACGAACCGCTGGCTGCGACCAGCTGAACGTAGCATGGAATCGTTTTTATCTGCATCGTGACAAGACATCCAGAAATCCACCATCCCATTTGCATCCTTCCCCGTTTGATGCACATTGCACATGGAGGGTGACTTCATTAATATGAAGATGTCTGCATGTATGACTTTGATATAAAGACGATCGTTTTTCTTCCGACTCTAACCTACTGCGTGCGCTCGTTAGAGGGGACTTCGTAAGCAGTGTAGTTTTTTAAATCAATCAAACAAGAGCAAAACATTTAAGATATTTCAGATATTATTTAGATAAATTATTTACGAACCCAGGGTGCATCTCTTACCTAATTTTACATCTTTTAAAGAAGCAAAAAAAAATTGATAATGATAAATGAGAATATAGCTTCTTGACATACAGAAGGTATTCTTGATGTAATAATTGAGCACGTTCTTATCATATGTACATTTGCAACCAATCATCTTTACTAATCCATTGCATGAAGTATTTGATGATAAGTTCCACCTTTTACCCCTTCCTAGGACTGAGAAAGACGGATTTCGATTGCTTCTTATTCTAAACGATCCGACTTGTGATGATTATGAAGATGATAAGTCCCATCACCTACCCCTACACAGGTTTGAGGCGAATAAAGGTATCTTAAGATATTAAATTGTAAACTTTGTTTACATGTAAACCTTGTTTACAAAACGCGATCGATGTACGGTGACAGGTGACGGTGATCGAGGTAGAGGTGGCAACCGACAGGCGATAGGAGTCGGAGTTAGATTGCGGAATTAGCGAGAACGATTGTTCCAACGGGATGAGCGGCAGGAAGAGATAAAGGAAGGCGCCGCGGACAGAAAGGATCATTCAGTTGGAAAAAGCGTTCTTTTGCATTTTTAATTTGGAACCTTCGTGATAAAATAAAGAAAGTTGCAAGTAATTGCACCAAACCAACGCAACATTTTCCAACATAAATGTATATCATCAAACGAGAGGGGCATTACTCTCCAGAATGTTCACATCCAACTCTGCTTCATTCGTTAAACGCTCGCCATCAATTGCACAAAGCGGTACATCTTAGATTTCTCAACTAGCAAAAGGGGAGAACTTCCCGGAGCTTACAAGGGTTTCGCTCGTCTAGGCGCAATTAACAAATAAACAAACACGTACAGTTGCACAACTTCAATATCACGTAACGAGAAAAGTGCTTATGTAAAGAGTTGTTGTGGGGAATCCCATATTTAATGGGGTTTTGTACAATCAAAGGGTTTGCTTGCTATCATGAACTCACAAAACGATCTTTGGCAATCTGTTTGTTAACCACAATTGAATTAATTGCCTAAATAAAATAATGAAACAATATTCACTGCGTGTCGTACTAATTTAAGTTTTATGTTGTACAACAACCGGCAAACAGAAAACTAAAACATAATTTATAATGGAATCAAAGCGATTTGTTCGGGATGACAGAACCTCCCTTTATAACCACACAGGTAACGAGGACACTCAGATAATAATGTCACTGTCACTGTATAATAATAATGTTGAATTCTATACGCATTATATCTTTTAACACTGAAACATCTTTTGGGTCAATCTGACCCATTTTTCGTTTATGAATATCTATAAAACGAAGCAACATTTAAAAAACCAAAAGAGGGCTTTTCTTAGAATCGAAAACCACACATTTTAAGTATTTTTCCGAATTTTACGGACCAGCCCGTTCCGAGAAAAATCTATACTATACCTATTTCGACCAAAAAGTGTACTTTTTGCGCCAAAAATTTTCAAAGCGTTAAATCTTGAACTTCAAGCGTTATAACGTTATAACTTTTTGAACATATCTACGGCAACAGACCGACTGGGACACTTTTTCCCTGAGTAATGTTTAATAATATTTTCAACTATTCAAATATTGACCGAACTTGAAGATTATCTTCTTGCTATTGATTCAATTGACTTGTACCAGTTCGATTTGTGACTATTTTATTGCATATGGTCGAAAAATTCACAGTAACTTGAGGTGTCCGACTTTGAATGTCTGCTACAAAATGAAGTGTTTTTCACCCGTTTCCCGTTATTTCCACGAATAAAGTGTTTCCCAATCTCTTTATTGCATATTTGTAAAGAGAAAAGATAGGAGAAGTCCTCAATGAAGTTTCATGTCGTGTGTAGCTTCTGAGAAGAAGATAACCTAACTCAAAATTAAAACAAAGTGTTCGAAATTCTAGAGTCCGATTCTGAATGCTTGGTACAGTACGTTGAACTACACATGTAGTAGAATTAGTGAAGAAGATAATTTTCACAAATATACCTGTCCTAACATTTGATGAATACGTAGATGGATGATATTTCATACATGCCATCATTTTAGGTAGGTACGGAACCAACCTACCAAAACAAGAATGATGCTGGCATATAAATTGATCCTGTGCAAAAATTAAGAACATAGAACATTAAACATCAGCGACAGGCAACACAAACGATCCCAAAACTCACCGACAAACAATCCGTTCGATTCCGAGAAACAGTTTTATCACTTTTTATTCGTTTGGTGCGTTTGGCAACAGGCTACCGTTGCCAACGGATACCACCGACCGACCGAAACGACCAGGTACTTTAAATTAGCTGGAAATTGGTCAGTTTGGGTTTCGTTTAATGGTTCGAAGGGCCGGAACCCAGCCGAGCCAACAAAACCGAACCCAAACTAATTCACGAAAGTGATAATCGCACACAATCCCGTACGCCAGGGACGGGTCCTACGTACCGCGTACACAAACACACCGGGAGAATCCAAGAATCTGTCAACCACCTTCGCAGGTATGAGATGGTGCCTGTTTGCCCCCCCTCCGGCGGCCTTGTGAACAGCCCCAAAAAACAGACGAGCCCTAACAAAGGCAAAAAGGGAAAGGACAGCGCTCTAAGCCCACCTACCACAAATCCGTCTTGCGTCTCCCAATCGTTTGGGTCCAACCTTTCCGGTGCGCTTCCTTTGCCACCCTTTTTTCCAGGTGAATGGACCGACACGGTAACCGTGGTGGGGTGGAAGTTTGTGTGTGTGTGTGTGTATGTGTGCACACTCTCGAAGCAACCTAAGACGAACTGACAGCCTTGGTCTGCTAACGGATCGAAATAAATTTTACTTTCCTCCTGTTACGAAACTGTGCCCGGCGAAGGGTAGAGGGGGGGGGGGGTGGAGGGAGGGGAATTTTCAGGTGAGAAAGATAGGAAGGTGGTGAGATATGGCCAGGAAACTATGTGGAAAACCGAAAGGACGACATGGCCGCACACTAGTGGAAAACGGTTATGGTTAGATATGGGGACACACGCAAAAACCAACCTTTTTCCTCGACCAATCCCAGGGACTGTCGCTGGGTGGAAAATCAAATAAAGTCCTCTCCGCCCTTCTGAGCCCTTAGAAACTACCGGATGGGCCCGAACAACGGAGGGACACCGGGGCGTTGCATAATACGGCGAAGTTGTCTACGGTTATAACATGCCGTCGCAAAACAGAGGTAGAAGTTAACCTACGATGATAATGTAAAACATCAAGGAAGAAACGAAATTATTTACCCCCAGGAGAAGTGGTAGATTTCAACATTTTTCTAACAACATGCCCCGAACGAGCTAACGCAACGGTATTCGCCGCATTTCCATAGCTCCAGCTCTCTGGCGTGAACCATCCCTGTGTGCGTGCGTCCATGGGCGGGGGCCTGCCAAGGGCCAAAAATCAAAGCGTAGCACCAAGACATGAAACTCTATCGCCAGTCCCTAGGAACGGCGGGCTGCGGGAGAAGTTAGAAGATCCACTCACTTTCGTCAGGCAACGGAACAAGAAATGGCACGGAACGGATCTCAATGGTCCGGCCATTACTGTCACACCGAATGACAGTTGGGCTGTGAGTCAGTCAGCTTTGAGCTACTGCTGCAGCAGCAGAAGAGAAAAAAAACGGACAAAGCACACAGTTTTCGGGCCCGAACTGCCCGTTTCCCCCACAGTGGTACAGGGCCGAGCGCACAGGATGTAATCTTCGGACGAACGATGGGTCGGATGCGAACGACGGAGGATATTTTGAGCGGATTTCATTTCCTACGTAACGGCTAGGGCGAGCTCGCCAACGGGATGGAAACTTTTCACGCTACACAGCTACCGAAAAAATGGTTATAACAGTTGAAGAATCCCTAATCCGTCTCTTCGCGCGTCTCGCTCGCAACCACCGAAACCGACTCACCGCATCCAGCCATTCATTGAGGGCTTTCGTTTGGACGCCGTTTCTAGAACCGTAAGTTCCCCAAGGTCACCCATTGCTTATCTGCATCCGACAAGCAACTGCTTCCAAGCAAGCAAGCCCGTCCCGCTTTTTAACCGACCCTCGAGAAGATGACGAGCCGAGCGCCGGGCAGCGGTTCATGGAAATTTTCCCAGATCGAAAACATCCTATTCACAAACAACGTCCGTCCATCTTTTACTCTCGGTCGCTCCTTCGCGCTTCGCGTGGTGCCGATCCAACGTAATAAAATGATTCAATAATGCAAATCCAATATATTTACCCGTTAATGTTTGAACCCATGCAAACACACGCACACACACAGACACACAGGAAATTGTGTTCTGCGCTAAAGCTGTTTGGTGATCAAGTTCTCAAGCTTCACTCCAGAGCAAACAGCAACCCGAGCCAGGCCATCTCTACTCACAACCACATCGCGAAGACGCCGCCTCCTGAGGAAACGTCACGCTGGAACTAGTTCAGTGTTCGTTTAGGCCCAAGGAAGGCTGCGAACGCGATACCGTCGCTCTTCGATGGCTATTGTTTGCCGGCTACTATGTCGAGTTTGGATGAGGCTTTACTCGCCGGGATCGACTACACTGGATGGTCCAACAGCGTTTCCAATGCACCCGGGTTCCCACGTAAAACGTCACACTTCAGAGGTCCCACCAGTCGCCGGGAGCCGACACCGACGAGAGGCTGCTAAACAACAGTCGTCGACACCTAACGGCAACATGCCGCGGCCTGGGACCTGTGAGCCTTGTGTTTGGGTGCAATTTTCTGCGGATTAGCTTTTGATAAATTTGCAGCGCTGCGAACGATGGAGAAACATCATTAGGGGCGCGCTCAAGATGGCCTACAGGCTAACATCGGCCCACTCCGGACGCGGGCTGATGTTTCAGTAGGCTTTCTTCGATAAGTTACCATTTGGCCCGTTGCTACTATTTGAGGGGCACATTGTTTGATTGCACATAAGTCAAGCATAATAATGCAATCAACATCGACCATAAGCGTTGGCGTGGGTGTTCGGGACAAAGGATCTCGACGGGCAAATAATTGAATCTGGAGTTTCTTCCTCAATTTATAATAACAATAAACGTTCACGGTGACGTGGATACGTCAAACGTGTGAGAAATATGTTGTATCAATTGTTGAATTATCGACAGTGATGAATATATCCGAAACACTGATTGAAATGCCTATGAGCGTGTTTCGTCCGAAAAACTACTATCGATTGATTTTAAACTCAAAGTTTTGATGTTCTCATCTTTTCTCAAAATATTACTATTAGCTATGGAAATTGATACCAGCAACTTCTTGAAGAAATGTACAAGCAACACAATTTATGTATGAAATACCTGTAAGTGAACGGTTATTTTGCTCGTTTAAATCGCATCTAAATGAGATTATTTTCGTCGTTTAGAGAGGCTTTTGCTGAATTTCAAGATAGTGAGAAGGAGAATTCTAAAATAAATTGGAACGAAGTGCAATTCTTGAATAAATTAAAAATGCGCAAATAAATCGTAGCACAACCAAACGAATCGATGAAGAAGAAACCCTGCGTTAAGACCAGCTTAAAGCAACCGGGACACGCCACAAACAAGGGAGGAACTTGTTAATTTGGATCTGGACAAACGAAACATGTATACTGAGAAGCCAAGCAAATCAACCTTACGCCAAGGTATACAACAGTATACTTTATCATTCTAGAAAATCTATTTCTACGTTTTCATAGTTTTGCGCATTATTGAGGGATTTTAATGATACCACAGGTATAATAGGCATTACTTCTTCAGCCAAATATTGTTTATGGGTCACTCAAGTATCCTCAATCGTAGTTTTGAACAAGAATATTTTACCTCAGCCCGAAGTTCTATTTGTTTATTTTGTTTATTTTATTAATCCAAGTCTGCCATACATGGCTTAACAAGGCGGTTTACAAACAGTCATAACAATCACATAGCGCACTTAACAGATTTTTAATAATAACACAGATACAGAACGATTCAAGGGGCAAAACGCAAACGCTCCCTAAACGCAGAGTTGGTTAAGCTAAAGTCAAAGTGTGTGAACAACCTGTTGAACTGGCGTGACATGGTTATTAAAGGGGCATGATGTCCATATTGCGTATTACTTCTGGAAATTGCCAGGAATTCTCTATGTCTGGACACGTGTCTAGGAATGAGAATGTTCAGCTGCTCTAAAAGTCTTGGTGCGTCAATTGACCCTTGTAGTAACCCTGCGGTGAAGAGTACTTGGGCGTTTCTTCGCCTGACAGCCAGGTTCTCCAGACCAAGTAACAGGCATCGTGAAACATATGGCGGACGGTTAGATCGATTCCTCCACCGTAACCGACGAACAGCGTACCAGGTTAACCTGCGCTGAACGGTTTCAAGCCTTTTTCGCCAAATGTCAGTGTACGGGGTCCAAATCACAGAACCAAACTCCAGTATGGGTCTGACGAGGCTACAATATAATGCCTTGATGCACATCGGGTCGTCGAAGTCGCGAGTCATTTTAAGAACCAGGCCCAGTGTTCTGTTGGCGCGTTTTATGATGTCTTCCAAATGCGGGGCAAATGTCATTCGGGAATCCAGTATGACACCCAAGTCCCGCATTTCGCTTCTTCGGTGGATAGGCTGCCCATCGATAGTGTATTCTACATGGTTGAGTGCACGAGATCGTGAGAAGGAAACGACGGCACATTTTTCTATGCATATACAAAGCATGTTACGTTTACACCAGTTGTTAAAGGAGTTGATCGCTTCTTGCAAGAGTGAGCAGTCTTGCTGGTTACGCACCGCAACAAACAATTTTACGTCGTCAGCATACATCAGGAAGCATCTATCCGGGATTACTGTAGTCACATCGTTCACGTACAACAAAAACAGAAGTGGACCAAGGTTGCTCCCCTGTGGAACGCCTGATTGGCCCGTAAACGTACTGGAGAACGACCGTCCGAATCTGACAGAATACACTCTGTCCAAAAGGTATGAACGGAGCCAAGCAAGGACTGCTTCTGAAAGTCCCAGCCTTCTTAGTTTAGCCAACAGTATATCATGAGATATACTGTCGAAGGCCGCTTTCAGGTCAGTGTATACGCAGTCCACCCGATGGCCCTTGTCCATGCTGCTCAAGCAACCTGAGACAAATTCAACTAAATTTGTGGATGTTGAGCGTTTCGGCATGAACCCGTGTTGTGCGATGTGTATATAGTTGATTGCAGCTCTCATTAACCAGTTGTGGACTATCAATTCAATCAACTTGGCACATGAGCACAAGGAAGTAATGCCTCTGTAGCTAGTTGCTTGTTCCGGATCTCCTTTTTTGAATAGAGGTGTCATCCATGAGGTTTTCCATATCACAGGTACAGTTGATTGCTCGAACGACAGTTGAAATAAACGGACCAGGCATACAGTCAACGAGCTATGACAGCGCTTCAGAACTGCTGATGGAATTCCGTCAGGGCCAGGATGGTAGTTCATTTTGAGCTTTCGAAGGGCTGCTTCGACTACGTTACCGTCGACAACCATGTTGGACAATTCTAGGATATCCCGTGGCGTGTTGAAAATTGCGTCATCTAGTTTGTGTTGATCCAAAACACGATTGCTGAAGATGTCACGAAATCGGGAAGCAAAATTTTCTGAGATGTCAGTTTCGTTGGAAGCAGTGTTTCCCTTATAGCAGATCGATGACGGATTCCTTTTTCCTTTGCGCTTGGTGTTAATAAAAGACCAGAATGTTCTAGGGTTGCGTCTTAAATTTTGCTGCATACGCATTAGGTAGCTCTTGTGCAATGTCCTGTTGAAGGAGCGGTACGTGCGATGTGCTATTTGGAAAAGCTGATAGTTCACCATATTTCTGTCTATGTGGAGACGTCTTGCAGCCGCCTTTTTACGCCTTTTCAGCTCAGCAAGGAAGTTATTTGACCAGGGTGGTTTGCGTGGAGGTTTGTGTCGGGGGACGTGAGCATCGAGAATGGAGTTGAGTTCCATAGTAAAAGCATTAACTGCATCATCAATGTGTATGTTTTCTGAGAATAAAAATCCCCAGTCAGTATTTAAAATTTGTTCATTGATCGCATCAAAGTCGGCACGTTTAAAATTTGGTGTATTCTGCGTGTTTGAAGCGTTGTTGGACGCCATTTTAGAAGTCTTCCTCACAGAAACAAGGAGCGGTGGGTGGTAAGGATCAGCAGGGAGTAGATGCCCATCAGGATCCACGGGTGAAACATCGGCGATAGTAGATACGTTATCATCAACCATTACAAGATCTAGAATCCTGCCCATACCGTTCTCAACACTATTGATCTGTTGCAGTCGATAAACGTTCATAAGGTCGATTATGCCGTTGTAGTTATGGGGCCCACATATTGGTCCGGTGCTGCTCCATTGGGTACGACTTTGGTTGAAATCGCCTAGTAATATCATGCTGTCATTCGGGTTCATCATGTCGTAGATTACCTCTATGGAAGCACTTAGGTTCTGGAACGTCGATTCACTGGAACTCAGGTAAGGCGGAATGTAAATGCAGCCTAAGAATAACCAGCTGTTACTTAGTTGCATTTTGACCCAGATGAGCTCCAAGGTTTCACTCATTGGGACTCGGCACTCGCGGCACACCAACTCAGATCGAACTGCGATCAGGACGCCACCACCACGATTGCGCGAACTATTCAACACGCAACGATCGGTTCGAAATACATGGTACTCGGGGCCAAACAGTAATGATGATGGTATTGCATCGTCGAGCCAGGTTTCAGTTAGTGTAACTGCGTGGTAGTAGTTTTCGCTTAGGGCAAGGTGGAGCTCGTTCGCTTTTGTACGAAGACCCCGAACGTTTTGATAATAGATAATAGTGCCATTGTTCAAGAGTGCTTTCTCATTTAGTTGCTCGAGGTACGTCCAGGATGGTTGATGCTAGTTTCGAGGGACTTCGGTATCGTGTAGCAGTCCAGAAACATTAACTTGTGGTGTGATTTGTTCATTTGCTGACGGGACCGTGGGGGTAGCAGGTAAAGGTTGTGTGATTGTCGATTGTGGACGCCAGTAGTCTTGCGTGCCCACTCGGCGGTTTTCGAATTCCCTGTAAGCAACGCCACAGGGCCATGTGTCAGGTGCCAAGGCCTTTTCTTGCAGTGAAAAGGGGATTCCGACCTTGAAGGACACAAACGACAACGTGCTAATATCACGATCTTTAGCAATCAACTTGAAAACAAGAACATCGGGTGTTCCCAGAGCGTTCGTCACCAGGGAGGAAACGGTTTCCACCGAAACGTCTGGTGCGATGCGTGTCAGAAGTATCCAAAATCTTGGTTCGGGGATCGGAACGGTTCGAAGCGCGGAGGTTGAAGAAGAAGGCAGTGCAGTGCCAATGTTCAGTTGTGGGCGTGTGTGTTGCTCCGGCGGTGATCGATCAATTAGCCTACGTTTAGGCGCATTAGAACTTGCGACCGCACTGTATGCAGCGGCAGTTGTCGGAAGCGGTGTGTTTGGTGGTTCGGTAGTGTTAGTACGAGGAATCAGTGGTTCAGTAGTTCCGGAAAGATGTTGTTTGATCGACACCAACACATCCTTTTTCAGGCAATCCAACACTGATGACAGATGACGGTCCTGTTCGCGCATTAACTCCTGTTTGACGTCGTTCAGGGCTGCAAACAGGTTGGCGTCGTAACCGGCCTTTACGCTGAGACGAAGTTTCCTGCAGCTTCCGCAAGTCCAGCTTAGCGGAGTACCCTGACGCCTCAGCTCCTTTATGCACGTACTGTTTAGGCCGAGACAACCGGAGTGAAAAATGCCCTTACAGACACCATCACACACGTAGACATCCGCGTCAGTAGCGGACTGGCATGACGGACAAACGGATCTATGGGATTTTACCACTTAAATTGTATGGAGACTAGACCAGACGCAAGCACCATCGCATTAGTTGTCAGTAGATTCCTTCCAGCAGGAATTTCATGTACAAATTATCAGTTTTCTTGTAACAAATTAAGAACCTGTAGGTAACCATTTGTTAACTAGTCCCACTTTTAACATCCAAACTTTGAGCTTACAGTCGACAGATAGTAAGATATTACTAATAGAAAGATCCGCTTATAGGAATTTCGGTCACTGTATTTGTTCGTGACCGTTCTATCAAACTAAATGCCACTTGTCTCCATTTAGTTCGGTGCGAGTCAACAGATCTCAATTTGGCTTTACACCACCTCGCAATTGTCCTATGAAAATAATGTGAAAACGATATAATCACGCGATGTAAAGAAGGTTCGGAATATGTTAAGAAATAATAACACATCTGTTTAATTATTTACAAAACACACACTGCTGTAACAAGACAAATTTACAAATAAATACTGCGTAGGCGAATAATTTAGCATCACCAAACTCTCCTGTCTGAAGTTTTGAATATTTATTACAGCTCTAACGGTTCAATATACTGGTTTTTTGCAGTCACTTGTAAAGGATAGATTTTTCTCCAACCATGTTAAAAGATTCCGTTCCATTAGAACACGCCGTCAAGCGAAAGGCCTACGTGAAACGATAGCTAAGAACAATTTTAAGGGAAAACATATTTGATTCGAGCCGCCACCAGCGGAATATTTATGTGCAAGACGCTAGCGCACTACGCTTCCTTTCCAATTTTGAGCCGTCGCCGCGATACAAATGGCGTCCGTTTAAACAAAAGTGTACAAATAAATAAAACGTCCAAAAGAAGCATACGTCTTGCGCAAACAAGAACGGGGTGCCGGGAGCGAAACACCGAGAGAACACGGAATTGTTCACGTGCCGCCCAGCGTCTTCCGTCGGCGCTTCTTCGTGCCCCTCTCGCTTGGTGGCCGGGTTTTGTTTTCTTTCTTTTTTTCGATCTCACTCTCCGGCGAGGTTTCCACCCATTACGCTATCTTCCATCATCACGGAAAACGAGTTAGAATTATTACATTACATATGTTGCCTGCCCAACGCGTGGCCAGAGGGTGAAGCGTACGAGATGCGATACCGGGGCACACGAGTTCGCGGACCTCGGTCCCCCAGTCCAGCGGCGGAAGCGGCGGCGGCAGACGAAGATGGCGACCGCGACAAGTTCAACGAAACGGGCTCTCCCACTCGCGCCGGCAATATAAAACGAACGAACCGTGCACGAAAAACCCAATACCCTGAATGGTTGGGCTTGTGATTATTTACTCAAACGTACAACCGGCGTGCCCGGCCATCGCTAACCCCCTGTCTGCCTGCCTGCCTTCCTTGCCGAACGAACCCGCTCGTGAAGTGGATTTCTTGACTCGCTTCCTGACTTCATTTCATAACCGGAATACACCCCTGGCGATCCTCCATGATCCAGAAAAATGAAAAATTTTAGCGCCAAACTCCTGGCACGCCCTTCCTCTCGGGTCCGGTCCTACCCTCTACCTACGATCGACCGGCTGGAAAACCCCTCGAGGTAGGAAGGAAAAAAACCCATCCCGTAACGGCTGGAAATGCCATCCATCTGAAAAGGAGCGAAACCCACAAACGGCGATGATTTTCCATCCATCTTTTCTCGTACACGTTCTCGCCACGTCCCGCCACCCGCCTCGTTCAGCAAACGATAGAGAAAAAATGAAAAGACGCAGCAATAAAGCCGTATTTCACACCATAAACGGAGGAGTGATAAAAGTGTATGATTGAAAGAAAGACAGAAAAAAGGGCACGAACGAAAGACCCCAAATCTGTTTTAGCCCGGATACGGGTACGCACCGGGTAACACGACCGGATCCGAGTTTTCCGATTCATTTCCATTGGTGGCCGCGGTAGCAGAGACAATAAATTCACATAGGCAATCGTGTCTCTTTTTTTATCGCATTAGGGAAATGGGTTGTGTGTCTTGGGAGGATGGATGGAAAACATCATTCGCGAAGTCCCACCATAACTAAAACCCTTTGAACCTTTTTAAAGTGCGCTTACAACCACATTTTTAGCGAGCAATATAGTACAAAGAATCAATAATATAGATGCAGGTATGGATGATGGATTTCACACTAATAAATCTATCGAAAATACCCCACCATGTGTTTGCATTACATTTGTTGACTTTCAAACTCGGCATTGCGCAAAAACAAACACCCACACCATGCCCAGCTTCCACCCACCCAATCGATTGTATGCGTGGGCACCTTGCCGTGGGGAAAAACTTTCCCAACGCTTCAATTCACGGAAGGAAGCAAGTGTGAGCTTTTCTTTCGAAACAAGCGCATGCAGTTTGGGGATGGGGTTCGCTATCAAAATACCTAGATATGGCCAGGTAAGAAATGGGCTAACCCAAAAGAACACTTCAGATAAACTGCGTTGGTTTGGTCGAAGTAGTTTTAGGAAATGGATTCAGAAACTGGTACCGGTTTTAGAAGCGGGTTAAACTGGAACGAACTGAGGAAGGATGGGTCTATGCTGAACCGAAGTTTGGCCGCAAGCATTCCGGTTGTATGAAATTCTTCTATAAACTCAACTTAGAAATAGGACTGCTGGGTCCACGACCATAAAAGGGCAAGAGCACAGAAAGTTGCAGGCAGGCAGCTGCACACGGAGATGGAGATGCATCTGCACAGCTCCAGCGTTTAGTATACGAACAATCAAAGTACATTCGAACGCATAAACAAAGTGCTGTTTTAGACGCGCATGTTCGGAAATATACCCGTAAGAGGAATGGCTTCATTCGAACAACACAACATGGAACCATTCCTCACGATGGATGCTGTTATGGAAAGCGTTACACCGACCGGACGCCTTATAGTGCCGGTATAAAATTGTACGATAATGTTCCGGGCCACTCCACAGTGTTTGGGCGGTTTGCTTCGCATTCCTTGGGAGGTCCATTGAATGAAAAAAAACACACACACACACTTCGGATTGCGAACAGCGTACCGCACCAGGAATGCTGCACACTTTCCTAATGTATTCAAATCCCCGAAGAAAGCCAACCCGCACCAGTTGGGTGGGACGAAATAAAGCCGCCGAAATAAACAAACACACACACAAATGGGCCACAGGAAAATTCTTTACAGTAAATGAACAGCCTCGCGAAAGGTGGCGCTTTCTTCGGGACGTTTTTAGCCAACCCAGACTTACTTCCACTTGGCGGACCATGCAAGGACGACGAAGACGGACGGTAATTCTGAATTCCATCCACGTGCAACACTGTGCGGAAAGTGCCCCGGCAGAAGGACGATGATCGAATTGTAAGTACTAATTTGTTGAATTAGAATTCACATCCATTTAATTGAAAATTTCATTCGCTCCGTCCATTCCCGCTGCACGGGAGCAAGCAGCCGGCTGTAGCGCGAACGATATTAAATGAAATTAGTATTGCACCGGTAAACCAGCGTCTGCTGGTAATCGTGTCCGACATTCACTCGAGCAAGGGAAAACCTTCAGCTGGTCCAAAAGAAAACCGCCCCTCGATGGAGCAGGAGCAGGATGCCTCGTTCCAACAGAGTAAAACCGCGGGCGAGCAACACGATGCTTTCCATTCGAAGGGGGAAAAAAAAAACCACGGAAGCACCACTTCGTGCATGCAACCCCCAAAGTCCCAGGCACGTGACAAAGTGCTAGCAACCACTTCCTTCTGGCGCTGAGTTTCCCACAATGAGTGGATTGTGCGGTTTTGTCCCAGGGAGTACACAATTTCTGCCCCCCAGACCCATTTCGCGTCCATTCAGTCGAGCGATAAGTCGAGTTATTTCAGATCCAGGATCTTGCCCCCCCCCCCTGCCCTGTGTGCCTGCCTCCCGCCGAATCAACCACCCCCAGCCTCCCTCCCCACGGGGCAATGCGACCGGCATCCTTACCTCATTTGATTCTGCAAAAGGATAACGGAATGGAGGCTTAGTTCGATCTGAAATCTCCCTTCAACGATCAGTGAAGAGGCCACCCAGCGCGGAATAGGGCACAAAAATCAACCATAAAAATGCGGATTTTATATTCAGATCAGTTTTGCTGCTCACTCTCTCTCTCTCTCTCTCTTTCATGCACTCCCTTTTTCCACCCCACTTCCCCCTTTAAAGCCAAGCCACTGACCGCCGAAAAGCACACAATTATTTCTACCCTTGAGCTTCGGAAATTGGAAGAAAACAGCATTCGCTTACGATGACGACCAAAACGGCCGCCACCGACTCGGTACCCAAACTTGGACGGGCAACGTGCAACCGTATAATAACGAGCGCACGTGGAACGCGGGCGCCTCACCGAACCCTCCCAACACGCGTCCCTTCCGCAGCATGCTAGCCAAAAGGATGTAAGGAAGATTGCAAAAAAAATATGTACTCTCTCCCGAACGCTTCCGAATAAAAAGGATCGGGCGAGTGTAGGGAAAATAATGAGCAAACAGGACGAGGAGAAAGCGACCGTGAATGCCGGCGATTGCGATGCGAGAGGGAAAGCTTTGCATAAACGTAAAGTCAGCTTTTTACTCCCCGACGGTGGCTTCGGGTCGTTGTTTGGGGTTTGCGGGGGGGGGGGGGAGTTATAGGGGTGGTAGATATGCTGATAGGTTGATGTGGGGATATTGGATTCTTTTGCTCACACTTCTTCAAACCCAACCAACGCACGCCGTGATGGAAAGCAGGTCGTGGGAGGGCCAAGGGTAAATGTCAAGAAAATGGTAATACGCCGTCGGTTAACGACTGCCGGATGTTTCGATGAAAAAGCAAAGCATGAGAGGAGTAAATTTTAAAGGTTTAGTTTCGCCAAAGTTAATGTAGGGTGTACTAATGCACATCTCGGGTGGCCAACTCGGGATGTGCTGTGTAAGAGAAGAAAAAGAAAGGAAAACAATTAAATAGCACGTTAGCAACACATGTCGAATGTATTTGCTAAAAACTTAAAAATATGTACCGGTATTAATGATATCTATTATCTAAACCCGAGCTGGATCCATTTCGATGTTTAGAATTGATTGTTAAGCCTTATGCAAACCCATGTTTGGACGAATTTTTATAGGAAAATATTCTTGATACACAATAAACAAACATTATCTTCCAATTGAACCCATTTTACCGAACAAGTATTTCGGTAACAGCTTGAACGAATGTTTGTCACTTAATGCCTGCGTTGTACATTGCAAGGTATTGACCAATAAATGCAAATTCTGTTCAAATAACAAATTATCTAAAAAAAAAGTCAAATAACGAGCCATCAATAAATAAAAAAAAACAAACAGTTAAAACGGTATGTGTGCTTAGGAATTTACCTAACGTTAAAATAAAGTAGCAAAATAGATAAGCCTCATCCACAGTATTCACCATTTTGTGGTTTGTCAAAAACCCGGAATTGCAGTTTTCAAGCGCACAAACATCGTTACTACAAGAGATTTTAATTTTAAGAATGCCAAAACACATACACAATCCATAAACGAACCGTAAACAAACCATTCGCCAAGGACGTTCATTCAACCGTTTCGGCGTCGTTACTGAAACATCGTTTTTTACCCTGAAAAAAAAACACTTAAAGCGCAGCATCATGTGCCTACAAAGGCCAGTTTACATAATTTTAGGTTGTTTGTAGTTATGACTTACCGTTTTGCATGATAATGTGGGTGCCCATTGGCAGAAATCAATAGATCATGAGAAAATGTACTTGGCGTGGTAGCAGTGCCCTTTCAGCCTGTTTGTTACAGCGCTTCTCGTTCTCAACCACCCGTTCGCATTTATGCTCGTGCGGGTTGCAAAGCATTGAGACGCCCTACACACACAGCACTCCAGGCTCCACTAGCGCAAGCGATGGGCGAAGAGGGATCGTGCATAAACAGTAAAAAGCCCACGGAACACCACTACCCGTACGCGGGCGCATTCGCCTGGATGCCTTCACTAATAAATTCACCCACGCACAATTATTGCCAATCACAATATTCAATTCGCGGCGCTATGATGAGATGACCGCGGGACGAAGATTATCACTTCGGAGGCTCCTGGCAGCGCAACGCAGCAGCGATAACGTCACATAAAAGACATTATTCCGAACCGGAATCACCGAACGAGCACCATCCGGCTTTGCGAAGCACCACCGGAGTGAAGAGGATGGGAAAAATCAATACTTTTACTCCATATACAAATTTGTGTACACTTTTCTCTGGCGCTGCCAAAGGTGGACGGACGCTTACGGCTTGTAGCCAGCCAAGGGAATGGGGGAGGCGGCTGCCTATCTACCCCTGCCTGCTTGAGAAGACCGACGGAACAACGGACACTTTTTGCCACAACATGACGAATTCGACGCCTCAAACCGATCACTTACTGCTTTGGCCGTTACTTCCTACGGTTTGCACTGCTCTAAAACATTGTAATGATTCAATTTCACTGCGCTTTTCGCAACCAAACTACCCGTCGACACCGACTTTTGACGGAATTTCCAACCACTTTGAAACGAAAACACCAAAAACGCCAAGTGACAGACGCACACATATCGATCGATTCATATAAACAACCGTGCACGCTGCGTCAGTGTGCGTGTCGCTGGTACGAGCGAAACGTCAAATAACGACGCTGGCTTGAAAAGATACTGCGGTACTTCATTTGCTTCCATGAGCATGCGCATTTGTGCTGTGAGTTTGAACTGACGGCTCTCAATGTGATGGCATTAAAATTTTACATTTAAATTAAAATACCGATGAACATCGATATGGTTAGGTGAGAATGTGGATTTCAACATATGTTATGTAGCTCCTTCTAAATAGAGTTCAAGAGTCATTAGTTTTACAATAAAATAATTGTTACACGGCACCGGCTTAACAAAAAAAAAAGTATGACATAATTTTGGATACTAATGTGGATAATACAAAATTTTACCCTCATGTTGAATCGAATGCAATAAATGAAAAATTTGAAAAAAAATTTAAACAAATTAAATTAATTGCCACCTACACTTCAAAGAAGAAAGTGTAAGGAAAGTGCTTCTTACAGTGTACTTGTTGCTCACAACACATCAACCGTGGTCAATAACATGGAGTGATAGTTAATGCCGTTGTTTTTGCAGTCGCTGGGATCATTCATGACACTCGTATACAAATCATTGTAAGGCCACGCGGCGTGCAAACTAATCACTTCGGAATGAAAGCACCAGCGACACGTGTCCAGTTTCAACACTCCTTGGACCCAGGTGTTGTTATGCCAGCACACCCACCGGCATGAAAATATAATGACACTAGCGGCACAGCAGCCGAATGCTGTCCGTTAGCACTGCGGTCGCTTGACCACGTCTCATTGAAACGAAGAATCCCGAGAGGAATCCAGCAGCGTCACGAGACTTTATTTGATGATCAAGCGTTCTTCGTTCGCTTTTTTCTATAATTTTTTTGTCATTCCCTTCTATCCACTCGAAAATCTCCATAGCTAAAGCAACCCTTTGGTATCCCTCGTAAGCTTTCAAGCTTGGCGTTGACACCCGCAACAAACCACCAATGGCTCTACTGACCGCAAACCAACCGGACAACGGTGGTTTCCGGTTAGCGAGAGGCAGCTGAACGGAAACGCAGGCCAGATTCCAACACAGTGTCCCGTGTCCTCGCCGGCAGCAGAAATGATAATGAGAAAGTTGAGAACTTAATCAGCAATGGAGGAAGCGACATCACCAATGGCAGCGTTGCTCCACGATGAAAGACGGGTGGGTGCGCTTCAGCGCCATTCCACAAGGAATCCGAATGTCTGCCATGACCGGCAGGCGAGTGACGAAGATGAAGCACCGTGCGCTAACAAGTGGCCAACGTAACCAGTGTCCCTTTTCTGTCTAGCGGCGCATATGAGATGGGAGACGGGGTTCTAATATCGGATGTCATGCTCTTGAAGTCCATGGGAATAACAGGAATGTTGAAAAAGACGAATTTCAGTCACTTAAAAGCCCAAGATTATCCCTGCATATTGGAAAAAGCAGCAGTACAGTTAGTCTGCCTGTTTTGAGCACCAGCACTCTTTAAAAATAACAAAATAAGTCCATGTGTCTTATTACGATGGCTTTATATTAGAGCAAACAACGATGTTTGCAGTATAAGAGCAAAGTATAACAGGCGTATAAATGAAAGTTTCTAGGGGAAATCAAACCTTTCACTTGACAGATTAGATTCCATAGTCCTTTCCTATAAGGTGATGCATAATTCTACCTCAACCTTCTAAGATGCAAATTTAACATTCGAATCTCGGACGACTTAAATTGATTCATATTGCGTTTTCGAGATCCTAGATGTTTTCAATTCTTCCATTTCATTCAGACAGCCGCAATGTCTTCAAGGACTCGTACGTATGTAGTACACCACATGTGCCCTCTAGGGTCTTGATAGCGCTCTACCGTCACTCTGTCGAGCCAACCACCGTTTTCCATTTCACAAATGTTAGCAGTTCTGTTTGAAATCCTTATCAGGTATGATTTTTTTTTTTAATTTTTTATACATGCTCCACCCCTCTTGCCATGTTAATTGAACGAACACAAATGCATTGTAATTGAGTGTCATCGAAATCCATCTTTTCTTTGTAAGATGGCAGCACGGACGAACATAACAGCACGGCTCATTTATCAATACCACAATACGGTGCATCATTTATCTTCCCCGGCAACCAATAGTGTCTGCCAAACGTGTTCCAGAAGAAGTGTTTCTTCGATAGTCATTCGATTGTTCTACTTTTCAGCCCGTTCGCCCGGGACATTCGTACGTTCGGAACGAACGAAGCGAGCCCGTCAGTCCCCGTCATGAAACCCTAGCATCTAACAAGGACGAGGCCACAGGATGCCACGCGAGGACAGGACCGGCCAGACGCGCACACGAAACACCGGGAAGAAAAACGCTGTACAAACCCGACACACCCAGCAAGACCAGCAGCCAGATCGTCAGCGGCCCGCTTTCGATCGGGAATGGTGCTCAATGCTTACACTCCATTTTGTCCGGATGGATTCCTTTCGTCTCCGGGCGTGTTCAGTGTGGCCCATTGTGGCCACCTACCGGAATCGATTGGTATCATAGAGTGGGGCGGTATGAAAAACCAATCTTTGCGTCTCAATCGTGTTCATCGGGAGACACTCGGGGGTTCAAGCAGCCGATCGGTAAGTGGCGTACAAGTGTACGAAGACAACGAGGACCTTCAGGACACTATCATCTCGAGCTTATCTGTGCCATCGACAAGAGGGATGCGAAAGCAGTTAGATACGCGAGCAGAGTGAAAAGTGTCTTCTCTCGACAGACGGCTGACGACGGCGACGAAAAACCATTTCTACGCTATCGCCTGACCAAAAAACACACAAAGTAGGAGAATAAAACCACCGATTTTGAGCAAAAACTACGCCAGCGATATATAAATACGAAAAATGAACTAAACATCCAATCAGCTCATCGGCCGCAGTTTTTCGTTGCTAAGTACGCTCGCCTTTTTTCGTGGGAACTCTAATGCAGCAAAGAAAGAAAGGATTTCGAGCGAAAGGGCGAAACGAGACAAATGGAACGAAAACTTTTCCCCATGTGTCCTACCGAAGAAATAAAAGAAAATAGTTTTTCCTGTATCTGGCACTAACAGGGAGAAGAAAAAAAACTACCACCACCAGAACACATGAAAGTACGGTAACGGGATAGAAAAAAAATTGCAGGTTAAGAAAAGAAAATCAACCACTAAACGAACATTCCAGCTTCCTGTAGGTGCTATAGTTAGGATTATGCACTGAAAATACCATTTTTGCCAACTATTCTTTCAATCGTTTTCATTGTTCGTCCCAACCCGACCCCGGGTTTCGTCGCATTCTTCATCCAAAGTGCTCCATAGAGGCATCTTTCTTAGATGCTTCTTTCATCCATTCTTTCTCTGGCCACCGAATGCGACGCAGCATGATCCCGCGTTCCCTTGCGCCTTTGTCTGCTGCTTTTTGTCCTCGACGGAAAGAAGCCAGCGTCGATGGGAGGCTAAGGAAACTTGTGATAAAATTGATACCACCTTCGAAAGAAATCGTTCCCATACGGCGTTAAATAGAAAGAGCGATAGATCCGTGGAGGAGGGGGGGGGGGGGGGAGTTGGGGGCTGTAATACACGCGTTAAATAGAAAGAAGAAAAAATCGATAGAATGCGCATCTCCCTTTAATGGAAATTCGGAAGCAATAATAAGAGAATACTGGGCAACATCCAGCTGACAGCCAAGTCCCTTGAACTACTGAGCCAATGGTGAAATATAACTCGTCGATCGTGTGTACTCCGTAAGATAATAGACACGACCCACTAGGAGGAGCACCACTCGGAGAAAAAAGTTGTGCTTCTCCGAAGTGCTCCGGAATCAATTGAACCTGTCACAGAAATTTTCGGGCTGGTTTGAATTTGTTTGCTCTATGTTTTGACAAAAGCGACCAGCCATCCAGAGCGTTCGAAGTTCGAGAGCCGAACGCTTTTCAGCGCAATTTTCCAACTCCTGTTGGAGTGTTTTCTTTTTTGTTTGCATTCTACCCGGGCAAAGAAAATACTTCTCAAAGGAAAGTTTGAATGGATTCCTGTGAAAGTCACTGCGGTTGTTCTGAATTTGATGTCCTATTATAGGTCGCATTATTTATGTTTCAGCGTTTCTCACCGCTTTACGGTGTACGCAATAATTTTCCAACACAACCACGGCTAAAGACCACCGCGACGTGCGAGTGGGCGACGCCGGTAAGCCGTACGGCGGTGACGGTGGAAAAGTTCGGCGCTTTTTTCTGCCTAACCACCGCAGCTTCCTTGCCAGGCAGCATCCGCAGCAAATGTAATGAATTTTCCAACCAAGCATTATGCCTCCATTGTTTAACTTGCGCGCAGTCTCGAGTGGGGATATTTCTGCAGCTTAGGTTGAGTTGTTTACCGTACAATCGAAAAGTCCGTAGATTTATCGTGCAAGCGTCCGTCGGACATTTCAAAGACAGTTAAAAAAAATCTTTTATAAAGCAATTCGAACCAGAGAAAATCCAGGTTTTCTCAAGCGACATAACTAAACGTGGGTTTTTACGTAACTCAATTTCAGCGCCCAGCCTTATAGTCCAATTTTAAGACAAAATGATGCTACGCGAGTTAATAATTCCTAAAATAGAATACATCCTAAGTATGTAGTACTACAAGGTGGTGCCTTGTCTTGATAGAGCGAAGTTTTTTTCAATTACATTGTATGTTCCTCTTTATAATAAAAAACTTTTAATAAATTTTTTAACTTTTGTGCTAAAGTCCTGTTTGGTTAAAGTATCAGCAATTTAAAACACTTTTCTGTCACATTGGTTTCATTAAAGCTAAGCACGTATGTGTGTTGAAAATGACAATGGAAATGGAAATGTGTAAAATGGGATCAAACATTGTAATCGGAATGTCCAAGACGCGATCAAACTGTTCAGAACTATTAAATTGTGTTAGTACATTGATAATTCATCAAATTTCTACTGTAACTGTGTGTGTGACAAGTTGTTTTACATAAATAAAATGTAACATAGAAGTTTTATACCTAATAATGAAATAATACTTTCAAAATACAAAAAGCTTTAATTTCAAAAACGCTCGGTGTTCTTTAAACAGCAAATACAACAAGATAAAATCAATCTGTTTGAATCAAATTTGCCTGAAATAGCAGGCAACCAATGAACCATGGAGAACCATGAATAGTGTACGACGCTTTGATGTTATTTCCAAACCACAATCCCGTTGAACGGCATGATGTCATCGAACTGGAAAGTTAAGTTCCACAGCGGCTCGAAAACTATAAATAAAGCTCTACTCAATCGTTTCAATCGATTTTGACACAGACCCTGGAGCTTCGGAGAACGCTCCAATGGTGGTGTTATTTTAAATCATCGAGAGCAGAGCGTTCGTGATTTGGTCTGAGGAAGACGGACGGACCATCTAGATGTGCTTGATATATTATGGCCGGAAGTACTGTTGAGCGGAGTTCCATCGTCTTCTGAAATGGTCCCTTGTGTACCACTAAAGCACCGTAATCACTCACCGGAACCTCGCACAGCTCGTAATGCGAAACCTTTTGTCCTGCGAGTGATCCTTGGTGGTTTTCTTAGCGCACTTTTTTTTTATTTATACATGTGTATTGTTGCGCACGTTGAAATATGGTGGGCCGTCCTTTCTTTACAAAACTTCGGAAACAGCAGCGGCATTCTTTCACCCGTGTGGTCGCCAGCTCTTGCCACATGCAAACACAGCATTTATACACGTGGATTAGCTCTCCGGTAGTCACGTGTGTACTCTTTTTTGCCAGCAGCGCTTCATCCGCAGTGAACATGTGCGATGAGTATCAGAAATCAATGATCATCAAATATTTACTTACAGCACTGAGCACCGGTTTCCGATTTCACTGAACTTAGCAGCTTGCGGCGCCCGGCACAGCGCACGGTGCGGTTTAAACGGGAAGTTGTCCCGGAATCGGCGGCACACGGCGTGCTGTGTGCGAAACTCGTCCTCCCAAATCGTGCGCATTTTCCACCACTTGCAAGGGCCAACTCGGGTGGAACGGACGAGCGCAAAGAAGTCCGTGGGTTGCCGAACAGACGACGAACTAGGAAATAACGACAGTTTGAGGCTCACGGTGCCGGAAAATGCTCGTCGAAGCAAAAAAAATAATAAAAAGAAAAAGGGCGAAACAAAAACTTCGTTAACGTCCTGTGTTTTTCCCATCCTTTTTTTCTCGTTCTAGCGCTGCGGTTTCCGCTGGGAGCCCACTGGACGGTAGGGTTTTTGCGAAAGATTTCACTCTCGTCGTTCATAACGGATGGAGCGAACGAACTAAGTCCTTTTTTGTCCTTTTCCACCTCGCTTTTCATCTGCCCGTGAAAGGCCACGAATGAATGATTTGTGTCAAAGCGACGGTCGATTTTGTGGACATTTGTTCCGTTCATCTAGGCGTCCGATCAAGGCCGTCGGGTGGACGGCAGGAGCAACAACAAAAAAAATTATGAAAAATTCATTTCGTCACCTTTCCGGAAGCGTCCTTCCGTGCCGAAGCAGTAGTCGCCGGTCAGTGAGCCGGACGGAACGCACAGATCGAACGAACGGTTTCTGGCCGGACGACAAACCACTCGAAATCGTTTCTGGTGTAGGGTTCATTTATTATTTCCCAGCTAACGTACTTTGCTATTTGTTTTCCCGATTACGCTCGTTCCGGGGGCTCCATTTTTCAACGGGCCCCGTGACTTGGTTTTGATAATGGCATCATAAACTTCACCCGAGGGTCGAATCTTATGTGAATGCAGTGAGAATGTTTGATGACTTATTGATAGAAAAAAAAGAGGAGGCGAATCTAACCTGCTTGAATTGATTGCTCGTCACTTGGCTGGAATGGGCTGAGGGAGCTTATCAATTGCGAAACAAAAGACGTTTGACCTAAATAATTTCAAAATGGCGGTGGTTCTGCAGTGGAATCAATGGCCAACGGGGGTGTTGCATGGAGAGATGAAAACCGTTCGCAAAGAGCGAAACATTTCGAACTACTTGAGACAACTATTTCCAACGATCGCTCCCGCAAGCAAGCAGCAGAGCTGGTTTTATGATGAAAATCCCCCGTCCTAACCGTCGAATGACAACGTCTGGAGCGCGAAAGTGCAACCACCGCTACGAGGACGCTGCACGGGACGTTCGTGTGTGCAAAATGGCGAGGTACAGGCAGTGCAAATCATAAGCGAAACTTATGGCGTACGATGCAAAGATTCCTCAGTCACTCGCTCGCTCGCTCAGTCGCTGACAAGCGTGCGCCGAGCGCTTTGGTAACTTTTGGCTGAAAATTAATTATAAAACTTTCAAATTATAATAAACTTTCCTACTAACTTCAAGGTGAGGCATTCATCGGTTGCCGGGCAGGTAAGGCACTGGGTGGCTTGGGCGTGAGAAAAGAAGGAAGATTTTTCCTTTAGCATCGTGGCGAGAAAATACTTTGCAGGAAATGTTTTGAAAGTTTTTCCAAACCATGAGTCGAGACGCTCAAGACGCTAAGCAAAGCTCTTCTGGAGCTCCGTGCTCGTGCGGTTTACCGGTGGCCGTTGACAAATGAAAGTTGCCGGGGGAGTTTTCCGGTTGCATAAACGAGCTTTTACCACGCCGTGCTGCGCGACGAGCCTGACGCTGATGTTAGTCAATTGCTAACTTCTGCAGCGTTTAGCTAACAATCAAACTTTACCCTATTAACAAATAAGCATGCCCATGAATAGCAACGTGTTAATCATGCCATAATAGAGATACAACTTAGAGTCCTGGTTCTGCATGACGGGCGTTTCGAAGAAGCGATGCGAAATTTGAAATTAAAATAAGTATACTACGAATTTCTTTGGTTGCGTTCAATTTATTGTGTTCTATGCAAATCTCAATTTGTGTTCTGTGCAAATATGCAACATAAGTTAGATTTTTTTTAATTGTGTCTGGAATATGTGTTCTCATTGAACACATACATGCCTGAGTGTGAATAATAAATACTTTGTACATATTGATAATTTATTTGAACATTACCATTTAAGTATGCTACAGTATCGCAACCGTAACCGAATGCAATCATGCGCAAGAAAAAGGCGCCCACTTCTCAGGAATATATTCCACATGGTTGGCTTGCACTTATTTAAGCGCAGATTTTTGAAAAACAGTGGCAAAAGCAAAATAATCCTCAACATCACCGCTTGAACCACGCACCTTAAGAGTACTGTGGTACTTATAGAAACATTTCTTCCTGGCAGTCGGAAAATTATCATTTTTGTGCGCATTTGCTTGCTTCCATCCCATGGATGTGTCGTTAAAAAGGCGGAGGAAATAAATGGGAAAAAGTGAATGTTTTTCACATAATTAACTCCATCGTCTGTGTAAAGACCCCGGCATCGTGTGGAAGGATATGTACACACACAAAAAAAAACCTACCGATTGTAGCTATGTCTTCTTGAATTCTCGCATTTTACATTGTTTTCCTTCTAGTGAAGAACCGAATAAATGCAGGATAGTGACTAAAAAGACAACCGATTAAAGGAAGAGCAGCATAAAAAAATATATATCACGAATGTTTACCCCGCAAATAGTGCAAGTATCCTGCAAACGGTTGAAGCCTCATTACCGTACATTTATCATGACGACAAGGCATCCCGAGAGCATCCCGCGGCCTCTCAGACCACCACGAGCCGCAAGGAGGCAAGGAAGCCAAAGTTCCGAATCATATTATGGGTGTACAACATTTAAGGAATAATCAGCTTAAAGGGGAATCCTCTTGAGACTTTCCCTCCCAAAAGACGCGTTGGAAGAAGCTGTAAAATCCCCGGCTGACGAAGCGGTAAGCAAAACCTGAGCAGGAAGAACGGAGCGGGAAAAACTAGGCGAGAAGTAAAAAGGCAACGAATAAAGCAGCAAACGAGTTGCTAGCGAACCCATTAAGATAAATCTGTGAGTACCTCTGCTATAAAAACAAGCGTCGGCCGACACCAACGACAGCGACCGCGCGACAAATGATTCCGTCCGGGCCGATCTTTTGGTTTTTGGATGTATACTTTTTCGGCGTTTTCGTTTTATTTGTTTCCTTTTTTTGTTGCTTTGAGTAGGGACCAAAATTATGCTCCCCTTTCACTCGATTCCCCGTAGCCGCACCGTGCTACGGAATCACGCTCCAGTGACATGTATGGACCGACGACCGAGGCGACACAAACGAACCTTCGTTCCTTTCTGCAGGGAGGAGAATCGGGCAAACATTATGAAGCACTATAGTCACGACGGACGCCTGCAACTGTGGGACGAAGGAAATTCATTTCCCCAAAGCACAGCTTTGGGAGATTATAAATTTCATTTTTTAAATGTTCAGTCATCACAATAAAGGGTGCTCGAAATATTTGTCGGTGCTGTAAGGCAACATCGTGGAATGTTTGTGGCTTTGGGTATTTTGAGGGGTTTTTTTGTTCACATTTGGGGCAAACGAGACGATTTCTGCCCTAAGCCTAGCCATGGTGTTTCGGAGCAGCAACGAAAGAAAAAAAAACCTAATTATGTCAGCCGCCGCAAAAGATTTGCAAGACTGCTACGTTTCAGCAGCTGTAAAATATCGGTGGCCCGATGGTGCACTTGACAGTAAATGTTCGAAGCACATGAACGTAACGCTTTATAGCATAAGTGTACGACTCGGGCGAGGAAATCGTAAATTAAACCGTTAGTTTGATGAATTATTTGAAGGGAGTATAGCTCCTTTATCTTTTTTGGAGTACAAAGCCCAGCACCAACCTAACAGAATGCTTCAAAATGGAATGGTATAACTACCAATTTTCGTAAATAATCAAAATATATGAACAAAATCACACGTTCACATGAATGGAACGAAACATTTTTTTCCCACCAATTGGTTTTTTTGTGGTTAAAACCAATTGTTGTTTTTCGAGTAACAACAATTGGTTTTAACTTGTTTTAGCAAATATGAGCGTTTTATGTGTTAGGGTTAGGAGCTTATCTATTCAGAGCGAGTTGCCTTGTTATTATCAGTGCGTCATCCTCGCTCTTTCAGTAGCTCCGTTTTACATGTTTGTCAACTGTGCGTTTGTGTTAGTGCTAAGACAGATCGTTTCTATTAACTCATCAAGAAGCTTAAGATCTTGGAAACCTGATTCATATAACCCATAACCGACGTCTTTAGATGAATATTTAGTCAAAGAAATTTAGTTATTTTGAGTATTTGTAACACTCGTAAGATATTTTAAACAAAATGTAAAGATACATAATATAAAGTTAATATTCTGGTTCAAAGTCACATCTTTCTTCATCGGAATCTTCAAATTTGCTAGCATTTCTTTTTTTCTCTGCTTCCGTAAACATCGAAACCAACCTGTAGAATCGAGGTAATTTATGTTAATTTTTAATTTACGATTTTTAACGGTCCCAATTATTCTGATCCTGAGGATCCTGATTATTTACAGGAGTTGGCGTTGACTGGGATCCAATCAACACATTTTTATCACCATTAGTAATAGGGAGATTTTTGGTAAATGTAGTATCATTTTGAGGCCGCAAATCCGCTTTCCACACGGTGGCTGCCTGAATAATACCGGCCATGTAGTCCCAGCTGCGTTTGTTCGATATTTACACGCTATTCGAAATCGTCCCGCTTGCCAGCTGGCTAACTCAGCCGCATTGCATTGGAAAGCAATAATCGTTTCAATCCCTTCCGAGCGTTGCACGGCCAGCAAAACCCTCAAGGGACACTCATTTATCTTGCTGACGTTTCGGCGCACATCGGCCAATGGAGCCGCCCGGTCCTCCAGTCCCTTGGTCGATTTAAGTCGATCCACTTTTGATACATGCTGCAGGCTAGAGAGGAGTGACGAAATTCGAGGATTGGTTATCAATAAACCATCGGTCGGACACACGTTTCGATGCATTCGGCGCAATTCTATCACGTCCCGCTTACGCTTTTGTCGACCGAAGGCAATGCAGACGTGAGCCGCGCAAAGATACAACGGACCGGAAAGCTTACAAACCTCACAGCGGACAGCACCGTGAACCATGCGGCCGGTGACACAATCGAGCAAGGTAGGACAAGCCCCAGCAAACACACGCAAAAATCATCGATTCGCGCACAGCTGCGATCCGGGAGACGATATATTTCGCCTCGAACCATCCATCGAAAATGGTGGTGCTGGCATTTGTTCAATTTTACTGAATCATACACAGGCATTAGTTATCGGAAAATGGCAATAAATTTCCCAAATATTCAATCTATTATCCGAGAGCGGGTAGCGTAAGCGGACCATGTGCTCTTTGCCGGCCGCGGCAGATGAAGGGAACGCATCGTCAGAAAGAATCAACCGTACCGGCCAAATGACACCCACCCGCGTTGGCGACTCCCTTAGGATGCAGGATGCTTCAAGAGCGAAACAAATATCCAACGCTTCGTCGACCACCTACGGTGCGCTCCTGTGCGTGGGAATCGACGTTCGACCGGGTGGCTAGGACGCAGGTGCAGGTAGTAGCCCAATATTGAAGTTGCACACTCAACAGGGTCAACCGGCGGTGGAAAGGAGCCGACCTGGTGCTGTACACGTTGCCAAAGCCTCCGAAGAACATACCCGTCCAACGACTGTCCCGTTTGTGCATCGGCGAGAGATGGTGCAATGCTACGACTGATGACAAGATATGAGCATGAGCATTTATTTGTATCGCAACACGTTTCTCGCAACAAACTGTGGCCAGTTCGTGCTAGTTGTAGGGCTTCTAGGATTGTTTTATCACTTTGCACAGCACTCCCAATTTGTTTTGTTAGAACTCCTGTCGTCCATTTGTATTTTTGTGCTTCACAAAATAGGAACCACCAATTGAGAAATTCAAAGCATCAGCTAAGTGTAAAAGAATATTGTTTACGATATATACAAGTTCATGAAAATTTAAATGTTTCTTTTAAAGACTATATATTTCTAAACTTCGGGATGCGCGATAGCCGAAGGACTCATTATCCCCGTTCGTTAAAATGGGAAAATATCTTGTAGGCCCTGGTGCGGAGGTGGGCTACGGTCAAGTTACGCCAAGAAAAGAAGTAGAAGATGTTTGTTAAAGTTATTTTCCATTTAATTTTATAACTTGTAAAATTGCAATTTTGTGCTCAACACTCTACCGTAAGCTGATGCTGGCACGCTTTGACTGCCAAGCGTGAAGCCCTTCGCAACCTCACATGTAGTCCATGTGAGGCCGCACCTACGGCAAACGTCCTGTTTGTAAATTGTGACGTGGCCCATCCGGTGCAGTTGAATAAGAGTACACCGAACGATGCCGATACATATGAACAGTGCCCTGGCCCGACTTTGGTTCGTAAGTCGAATCGAGCCCTCGTTTACCCGCCCCGACTTCTTCTTCTTCTTCTCGAAACCAATAGTCCATTGAAATGACTAAAACGACTCGGCGAATGGTGAAGATTACTTTCAGCAGCCCTGCCGTACCACCTACAGCCCAGCAGCGGTGGAGCAGTTTAAACAAGGCATGGTAAGCGGAAGGAACAAACCGGCCGGGGACCAGGGGCAAGAGTGACCCCAAAAGCCCTGGGTCCATTTATCCATCCGTTCGGCTGCCGAATGAGTTGAGGACTTTTATTAATGTTGGATTTTATCGAAAGGTTCTTCTCCAGTTGCTCGTTCGCCCGAGCTCGACCCAAATCGCGTGAGCCGATTTTGAGTTGCTGCATGTGGATACAATACGTTCGGAGCACAATACGGCCGGTCCATTAGATGAACAGAAAATAAACGGCTGCTGAAGAAGCAATATTACAACGCTTCAGTCCTTACTGACCGGGCGATGGTTGCAATCCGGTCAGTCGATGTCCGATTCCGGCAGCATTGGCTAGTGTACCATTTGTGCATTCGACGGAAGCTTTTGTTCGGGTTTTGACGGATCACTTCTGCTCCCCGTGTTCCCCAAGGCTCATAGAGCAGCTTTCTAGGCTAGCTGTGTTAAAAGTGGGGTTGTTACAAGTTTTCTACACTTTTGTTTGCTTGGCAGATGAACTGGCATGTCAAATCAAAAAATAAAGTGAGCTTTTTTACGCTCTTACAATACTTTTTAGAGTTTATTGTCATTTAGACTTATCGTGGGGAATTTATTTGAAAAATTGGTTTCATGCAAATTTTAATACCAAAAATGTTAAACATTTTCATTCAGGTCAAGTACAAGGCTACAAACTCTTTTCGCTCGCTCGCTCGCTGGCACATCGCCAAAGTTATCAAATTACGCCAGCAAATTTGAGCAAATAAACAACTAGGCGATAAAATCTGTAACTAATAACTCTTCTTGCTTGAATCGGATTTGCTGAACGACGTTGGCATTCATGCGTCTAGTTTTTCTAGTTCTAAAAAATTTAAATTCAGTATAATGTTAAAATGGTAATATTTAAGGAAAGCAAAACAGACAAAGATTTGTTTTTTTCTTTCTTTTTAACAATTTTTATGTTTGTGTGTTATCATTATGCAAAATTTTTTGAGAATGTTTTAATTTAAAAAACTGAAAATAACTATTAATGGCCTGAAGTACTGTCACATACGGTAGGGTTTGTTTTGATTTCAGAGATTTGGAAATTCTGTTGTTAAAAATTCCTTATATACATTTTATTTCAGTTGAAAATGTAGGAGGATACATTGAGCTAAACAACAAGTTTAATAGTTTTATTTGAAAAGGGACAAATCATGGCTTTAAGGGTATACTGTTTATGGTTTAAGGATATACTGTTTAAGTAAAAACGAAATAGTTATCAGACAATCGATTTCTCACGCTCAATAGCAAGAGTGCATTAGCCTGTACAGAAATAAAAAAAATGAATTTAAATTTTGTTTCAAATGGATAGATCATACCAAATAAGCGATAATCTCAAAATAACTGCATTTTAACGACCTTAAAATCTTTGATATCTTTTCAGCTGATATCTTGTCTATATTGTAGCTTCCAAGCGGTGTCGAATAGGAGCGACCGCAAACCCAACATATTAAAATTGCTCGGAAAAGTGGAGTAAAATTTGGAGTTTGCCTAATATCTTCATCCCGCCCAGCTTACGCTCGCAAAACAATAGATGTCGCTTTAATAAATTTTAACAACATCATTGCGGACTCACCACCACCGTTACCGCAGCTAACACGGCAATAACGAGTGCACCCCGACGGCGCTGGGATTGAATTGAATCAAATAGTTCCAGTGGAATCCGTCCGGTTATCGTCAACAGTCAACTGGGGCTATCGCGATTTTCCAACGCATTCCCCCCGCTGCTTCCGGCCGGTGCAGCTCTGGTGCGGCAGCTTCTCGCTTTATCCGTATCTGCTGTGGGTCGATTTTCGACTCCACTCGGACCCGGTCAGCTATGACGGTGTTCGGTGGGATTTTAACCGGATTTTCAGTTCGTTATCAATCCCGCCGTGTTTTTCCACGGAAAACCGCCATCGTTGTCTACCGTCGCGAAACCCCCTCGTTGCCTCTTTTATTCCGTTTGTTTTCCGTTTCTGTCGCGCACTGCTTCAGGGTTTCGCGATGCGGGTCCTCTGCTTCGCTTTGCGCTGCCAGATAGTTCAACAAAACAATCCCAATCCTATCCGGTTTCCGGTTACACGCGGCCCGTGGTCGGGGTGTGCCAGGAGAGGTGCCTGGGGAAACTGCTACTACTGCTCCTGCTGCATCAGACGGACACAACATCATCCCACACACCCGGAAGGGCAATCCTGTTTGTGGCTACTGCAAAGGCACACACATCCTCTCGCTATAGGGATGCGTCTTACCTCTCCTCGCTCTGCGCTGCCCTTCTCCTGGTGTCCTACGGTTCCTGGATCGGATTACCTAGCGGTTGTTGCTCGCACCAAACGTCGGCAGGGGTCCGGCTGCCGGTACGAAATGGACTATGCACAAAATGTGGCCCACCGGTTTTCGGAAGGCAGTGCGGCTCAAATTCCCCAAAAACTTAACCGGATACCAGGGCCAAATGATTCACGGCAGTGGCGGCAGTTTGGAACCGGCCGGGAGCCGTGTGGCCGGAAAACTCGCACACTCGCAATTTCGTCCGATTTTCCAGCTGGCAGTTTTTTGCTACGGTATGGCATTCCTCCTCTTTTTTTGCCTTTCGGTTGTTGAGCACGTCATTTCGAGCAACAAATATTCTCGCTTTTCATCGAATAAATAAAACAATAACTACTTGTTTATTCCGCAGCAAATTGCAGCCCCGGTCGCCCATTGTAGGAGGTCCTCGCGAACGGATTCCCTTGACCCCGTCCTTTCTCCATCCTCCTTCACGAAGCTTATCCTTAGTGGGGGGACAAGCACACCCCCAGTGTGCATGGATGGCCGTTCTTCTGTCCCGTCCAATTTCTGTTTCGGACAATGCGCTAAGTGTATTTAATTTATTTTCAGTTATTTTCAAATGACCATCGAGAGTGAGGCAATCCAGGATAATTGGGACGTCTTTTGATGTGTGCCCCGGCGTGGATATCTGTTGCGCGAAATTTCCCCGCGTTTCCTTAGCAACTAGGGTGATTTGGAAATATCTCCTGCCAACGAGCTTTTTGCTTGAATGAACAAGAATGTAGAAATCCTCGAACTGTCCGTTGGAACATGACCGTTTGTGGTGATCCAATGGCGGGATCGTTTGACTTGATTTTCGGTAAGTATCAGATAAATTTCTAGTTAGTATCAAATATTCATTCCTTTTTCAAATGTTATGCAGAAAACAATTAAAAAGTACGTGAAAGTTTGAGGAAACAAACACTCATCACAGTCTACATAATAAGCGAACTTAAAAACTGGTGATAAAAGAGTGAAATATACTTTAAAAATTAAATAATTTGAACGATCTTAGGAAATTGTTAAAGATTATTCTCATAAGTATTCTCTGCCAATACTATCAGTTTGTTGGCTTCAACGTGATGCAACAAGTTTGATAAGAGATTACGTCAACAAACATTCCAACATTGGTACATTTCCCCTGGCCAGTTATCATTCAAAATTGGTTATTGAATCTATAATTAAATTACAGCATTGTTGTACCGTTGTTTGTATTTCCTATAAGCATTTGATAAACAAAAAATGTACAATTACCTCTATCAACAAATTTACTTCCCAATTTTACAGCAAACCACTGTAACCACTACAGCTCAGCAATGGAGTGCTTCGACTTATGGTTTTTGTCTGGAATGATGGGAAATACATTTTCTCAAGCATAACTCAACAAAACATGCTGAACCGGGAAAAAGGAGCCTCAGTTAGTGCTAACAACATCAGCCTTAGGTCACATGAATCCCTTTTTCCACTTTCATCGACTACTTTGCCGGGAAAATGGTACACAAGGCCCAGAATGCGCAAGAAAGCATCCGCACGGCCACGACGTACAATACGTACGAACGTGCGGGTCGACGTAGGTATATGAAGCATAAATAATGCAATACATTGCTAAAATAAACTAAACATTATTCATGTTTAAAAGCATCCCGTGAAAAGAAGGTTCGGCATTCTTCGCCTCTTCTAGCGCCTTGAGCGCCATAGAACTACCGCCCGATAGTCCCATGAGTTGCAGGAAAGTCTTACCCCCAGGTTATGCTGGTAAGGCGCGGTTCGGCTTTTTGAATTTGAAAAGCAGCACACCACAGAGGCTTTCATACAGTACACAAGAGAATCCGTACCAGGGAACCATTGGAAACACGGGCACTTTCTTTCACACACCATGAATAACATTCACACTCGCCGCCCGATTGGGGCGCAAAGTTATTATTATTCCACCAGCCCAGAGTGCGAATATCCGGTGTAAGAGTTATTGAGGGTTTTGAAAACCGGGATACGGTAACACCGTTCCCGTTGTGGGCAATCACTCCACCCGGCAACTCCGTCACATTTTGTATTGATTAATCTGAAAGTACTACAGCTGAACGATTTTCCGAGAAATGGAATATTCGCATCCATGTATCTAATTCCGAGAAATTCCTACGCTTAATCAAACGCGTACACATTTTCAATACAACGCAAAAAAATCGGGAAACATATGAATTCATGCACGTAATTTAAACACCTCTGACAAGAGCAACGAAACGGCATGAAAAGAAATCTTCGGGGAGTCTTGAAGACTTGAATGCTTCAGGGTTACAGTTAGTTACCCACAAGCATACTTGGTACACTGGCCTGTAAATTGTCATTCAGTAACATATTCATTATTGTTTTAGATTTTGAATAAACATCCTCTGCTATCGCAAGAACATAAGCATATGGTTCTCTGGTTGATATTTAAAACCTGATAAAATGTGCGTCTACATCGCTGCTATGCGCTCTGCCTGGCTCGCCATTGATTAAAGCTGATGTGCTATTTACCATTCCAGCAATTTTCGCTTATACCATGAAGCATTTGAAGCATATTTGCATGCAAGTTTAGAAGCAGAAGTTGTTCATATATATTCAATGTTTAAAACACAATATGTTCCTTTTATGCGACATGTAATCAATAAAACTTCTGTGAAACTGCTGTCCATAATTCTACTTATATAAAATAAAAAGTGGCAGTATAGCCTCTATTGAATTTTTATGCGGTACGATGTTTTAATGTATTTTTTTTCTTTATTTAAATAATCATTAGTCAAATGTAGTATAAATTATTATAAAAAAAGCTTCGGCAGATCGAATATAGAAAATAAAAAATAAAAAATAGATTTTGATTATTTAATCATGATTGTGTTCATGGCTCATAAATGCTGTTGACGACAAACTCACAACTTGAAATAATAAAACATGATTTAGAAGATGGAAAAGCATGGAAGTTTCCTCCAACATTTCATTTTATGAGTATTTCGCTTAACAAATGAATAAATGAAAAAAAATAACGTTTGCAGGTTGAAGATGCAATAATAACCTAATGTATTGCAGAACGTAAGATGAAACGCAAAGAAGAAAGCATTCATGATTTGTAGCAAGCGGATAGGCATCAAGCTGGGATTTCAACGATCGATGCGTTGATTATGTTTAGCGATAATGGCAACGCCTGGAAATTGTAGCAATTTACATACAAAATCACTCCCCAGATACGTTTCGATGATAAATGACACCTACCTTTCACTTGTTGCGGAAGTTCTCTCCACAGTGCTTACACCAGCGGATCGACAGGACAGCGCGCAGTCCTTTGCGACGAGCTCGATTGGATGTACTTGAGAGCACTTTCTTATTCGCAACAAACCTGAATATCGATTATCACTTGGCGCACTTGGCTAGCAGGGCTAGGGAGCTAACCCTGTCGCCATCAACATGAATCACACTCTTGCACGCACATAGACACACACTGGCATATATACACATACATGTAGCAATAGCATAAACACTTCGCTAGTAACAGCGGGACATCAGCCACCACAAGCACTGACACGGATTCAAATGGAATGGAAGCACTGCAATCTATTATTGATAATTATGAGTATTGCTTTCTTTGATTGACACACATCAATGGCCTTTTTTCCTAAACTAAACCGACGCGCCGTTATGAATTTCTTAGCATTGCGTGAGGCTGCGGTAAATCTGGGCTTTAAATAATAAACCTCCAATGTGTGTTTCACTCGAGCGTCGGGACTTAGTATATCTGTCACACCACCGTTTGCACAAGCACTAACCCCCGACTCTTATATGGTCCACCGCCGTGAGGATGATGTTCTTTAAACCACCCGACGGAGAGTTACTGCTTCCACTGAGCGTGATGATATCACTGTCAGTCGCTGAAGCGTGGCTTCGGGCCGATGATGGCGTCGATCGATCGATAGCAGACGTTTGGCCGTACACGCCGTGGTGTCGATGTGCGGGCCAGCAAGTCACGCTTGGCCTCTACCCAGCGTGACCTGGGACTGCGGGCCGCAAGAGAATACTATCAGCTGTTTACTGCCGAGTAACTGGTGCGCCCTTTATGTAACTGTAAACAGAGTGGCCCAAGCACGCCCGATTCGCAGATGGAAGGCTGGCGGCGCTGGGTGAATCATCAGACACCTTCACTGCAAGACGGAAACCTGCATACCCTTCTTCCCACCACTGCACGCGACACACAGCAAGGACACAGCGCGGAACAGCAAAACACCAGCGGGGCACACATATGAACACTGACGGGCAAGATGGACACACACTCTAGCCGAATGGCGCTAACGGACTGAAGAAAGCTCTCGACGGTGGGTGCCACCGTTTGGCCAGCTGCGGTGATTTTTCTCCCGAAAGGACATCGGAGCTTAGGATGCCAGGAGAACGCGCTCGTCACGAGGATTGAGCTTGCTCGGAAAACCCGGGAGAGAACATCTAACAGAGAGTGAGAGCGAGCACACACGCAGATGCCAGAGAGAACGCTTGAGTATGTTTACCACAATAGAAAGCTTACCAAAGAAAGGCCGGAACAGCCGTTTTCCACCAAACGGGACAGATAATACGTTGATCTGACACCACGTGGCTTACGGTTAAAAGTATTGGTGAGAGTTCAAGCATATTAGCTCATTTTATTTCCGACGATTGTGTTGCTTCACAATGGGAGAAAACAAATAACGAAGCTTGCATTTAAATACCTTTAGAAAGTTGTCGTCTTTAGTGACAGGAAAACCTTCTACAAATGGGTCATATTTCAAAAGTTTGTTCCAGGTTTCATTTATGCTTTTCGTTGATCACTTATTGAATTGAGATTATTTCGAAGCCATTTGAAGTACTGTTCTGCTAGAACTAGCAAATCTTCTTCGTTAGTTCCAAAACTAACGTCCTTAACCAAGACACAAACCACCGTAACGTGCCGCTTTTGGCTCAAATCCATCACAATCGTGAATGCTGCACGTGATACAATTGTATCTAACAAGTTTTTTTCTCTATGAATAGAGCAAGCAAAAACGCGTTCCGGGTGCAATCAGACATCCGCTATTGAAGTTTACGGTTCTGGTATTCGAGTGTATGGTACCGCTAACGAAGTTCCCAGTTGCCGCGATGGGTTCACATATGCCTCGTTCAGGTTTCAACTTATGTGGCCCTAGTTTAAAGCGGGACTGAACGCGCTTATGCTTGCTCTATCCGTCGAACAAACCTGTAAGATCCTATGAATAAGTTTGGGATATTATTCGAAGGCCGATTGCACCAGGTTCACAAGTAAATTTAAATCGGGACAAGGAGTTTCCTGTTGGTAGGGATACAAAATTCAAGATTAAAATGACATTTCTGGATAACGATGCCGTTCATCGTAACTTCCGTGGTATCAGTGATATTTAATTTCTTTTTTTAAATAAATGTAAAGCATTATTCATATAGCAACATGATTTAAAGCACAACAACATTATTTTCATAAAATATGTCCATTCCATTTCTTTATTGTATGCCATTCAATCCCACCCGTTTGATTTCCGGTTTCCGTTAGTTGCTCTTTAGCTCTCGCGTTGTAATTTATTCGTCGCTTTGGGTACGATAAGTGTTTGCTGTGTTTACTTAAAATGTGTTTGTAATGAACTCGACACTAATAACTCGAATCCTAGTTTCTTCACACACAGAATTGTAGATAATCACTATAGCGCGATTGAATACGAAAATTACAGTAGAACACAACGAAACGATACAGTTAGAATACAGGATTGAGCTCCTGTGCACATTTAGTCGATTTCTGCCCCGTCCCGGCGATTTATCGAAAAAGCGTAGCCGATACGTATTTATGAAACTGTTGTCTTTCACTATGAATCTTCTCCCGCTATCTTCTCTAGCCGTACTTGATGCCTACGCCATCAACATATACCGATATTCCTGGGGGTATAAAGTGTATCTGAATGTAGTGTTTGTGCTAAGTGTAACGCATGACTAAACTGAAGAACGTAACATTCTCTTTCGGTCGTTTTTTCTGATATGCGAAGTTCTAAAAGTGGGGCCGCAGCGGTGTGCATACTTCGGATAGTTATACAACGGCCTAGCACCCATAGCTGAGCAGCGCCCGCTGCCTATCGCTATCAACCTACGGCGTTACATGCGAGTGGTTTTTGGCTATCCTATGCGAGTTTCGCTACAGGCGGGTAGCGAGCCGTGGAAGAATTTGAAAATTGTTTGCCCCTAGAATGCGTTTATTGTGTTGGTTACTGTCCCTACGCTTCGAAGCGTCCTAGCTGGCCTATATTGAGCACACACGAATGCCATTGCTTGTCGTAGTTTCACCCGAGATTGCTAGCATCCTTCATCCGTACGGTTTGCAGCATTAGCATGTATGGAAAGTATTTGAAATTGGTTGAAAGTCGCTCCGAATCACGTTCGATTCCGTAACCGACCGGCGATTCGGTGGTTTACTTCTGGAATCCTCGGCGAGACTTGACGTGAGCCTTCTGCTAGCTAGGGTTGCAGGAGTTTGCCGAAGCGTTGGTAAATTATTACTGTCTTGTGAGCTTCACATGCGAGAAGGTGGCGCTTCAGGCTACGGTAGGACCTGTCCCCGATCAATGCGTCTTCAGAATTGCTTCAACTGCGGCCTGTGCTTGTGCCACTGTCGTAGTAGCAGCTTCTTGCGTTGCCAGGTTCGCAACATTCGACTGGATGTTTACCGCTTCCGTGGGTTTCTTTTCGCTGCTCGGCCGTATCGGTACTCGCACCTTTAGTTCCTTCTTGCGCGTCGGAGGCGGCTTCGTTGGTGCTTTGGGAATGTCGGGTAGGTTGCAGGTTTCCTTAAGGTAGCTGTACACGGTACCGACGCGGTCCAGCAGCCGCTTTGAGTATCGATGTGCGGTTCGGTCTACCAAGGATGGTGTTTTTATGCAATCGTCCCCACCGAATTCACATACCTTAAAAGAGAAATAGATTTTTTTTTTGGGAATCAAGTTGAATATTTAAAAATATTAAATTGAATTTAGGTTCGCTTTTTATAAAAGTATTAAACAGCTGTATTGATCTTTTTCAAAGGCCAACGTGCATGAAGCAAGTTTAATTAAATAATTTAATTAATATTTGCTTAATTTCATCTACTACATCCTGACAATATTGAATGTGACCTAATGAATTAGTAAATCAACCATTTTCATGGTTGTATTGTCTTCTGATTGAGGGACTTCTAATTTAATCGATTATCGATTATTGTCAGATCTTCCCTATATTTTCCCCCTTAAGTTTGCTGCAGTAACATTGACTTCTTTTACCTTGCGCTTTACCTAAAGACGAATCGATTTTTCAGCATGGTCTGCAATTTTTCCCGTGAGTTTACTTATCCGATGTTTTAACTGCCCTTTATTGCAATGTATGTATTCCTTAAACCTTTTATGACAAAGCTTTATGAAGTTCCAAAATCGTACCAAACTATCTTTCTTAATGTTTCACACGACCTTGTTCACCTTAAGTTTTAACTGCAGTTAAAGAGGATATTCTTGCTGGCCAGCTAATAAGTGGGACATACTGAGGCGTAAACCACTTTTCAAATATTCCGCTGATACGGACTGAAGCATTTTTTTGCAGAAAAATGATTTAGTTTGGCCTATAAGTCCAACAAAGCATTCAGAGTTTATTTGAGAAGCACTTGCCACAATTGATATGTTTCGTGAAAAAATATGACCTACGCCATGAAACTGCCAGGTTAACATTTACCTTACCTTCGGTATCTTTATAAAATCGTGCCAATAATATGCTAAACAATCGTCCAGATAACAGTTATTGCCATCACAAAACTACATCATTGCATTGTAGCAGGTTCACTGACGTATGTGTTCTGACACCTATCCAATCTCACCTATCCAATGCGAAAATTTGGCTTTTAAAGCCTCCAGATCCTTGCATAATTTGGTAGATTTGGCTGAGACGATAGTGAACTGATCTTCTATTTGAGAACCTAGCCCCAGATATTAGGCGATAAACTTTTTATAACGCTGGTTTAAAAAAAAAACAACAATCTCAAGATTCATGACAAAAGTTGACGTGGGATGCAACGTAGTATGAAACCTAAGGTATTAGGAAAACTAACGGTTTTTTTTAACTCACTCGATAATGATGCAGTATGGCCGCGTCGGCTGGTACATTCAACGAGCCCCGGCCAGGGCAGAACTCCCACACGAAGTGGTTGCCCGCCTCGATGACCGCTTCCGGTTTGCAGATATACTTGGACCTTTGCTTCTGCGGGTGCAGCTTCGACCTTCGTCGCGTTTTCCGCTGCGTTGTCAGTGCGGAGCGTAGGTTCGCCAGCGCACCGTGGCCCTCGTACATACGCACGTCGTCGGCGAACTGCAGATAGAAGAATGCATTCTGGAACGAGTAGGCCCCCGTGTTTCGATTGTTGATGCGCTTGGACAACCAGCTGGGAATGCATGCACCGGTGAAAGAAGAAAGGAAATATACATATAAACAGTGCCATTAGCCATTAGACCCTTGTGCGGCGTCGCTCGAGTGCCCACTCGTCGAAGGCGTTCCACTGCTCGAACCACTCCACGCTTGGGTGCCACTTACGTGATGAGATCGATCAAAGTGTCATTATGGTGGGGTATGATAAACTCATCCAAGTCAATCAGCGCAACATGTGAGTATCTGCAAAAGGCGTGCCAGAAAAGACATGAAAAAAATCTCCACGTCAGCTAGTGCCTAACCACAAGCGCCCCCTTCCATACGTACCTATACATGCTTCGGTACAAGCAGTCGTTGAGCGAAGCGAACAACCCTTCGGTACGTATCTCCTTTTGCGATCGCATCCGCAAGTTCCATGGTAAAATATTAACACTGATTTTTGGCTTCAGTTGAGCAGTATTGTCTTCATTATATTTGGTAGGCTTGATGTGCACAGCGTTGCTCTCGGCGACGGTCACATCTGACGACGTGCCGTTTGCAATCCGTACCGCCGGGCCGTCGTCACCGTACGCCGTGATGTGCTGTGGCAGATCGCCGTTCACGTAGTGCTGCAGGACGCAGGACGCCTTCGGTCCGATCGTGTGGTTGTAGAACGTAAAGTGGCTCACGCCGAGCAAGTTGTTCAGCTCAAGAAACTCCAGCAGATACAAAGCCTTGCAATGGAAAGGAGCAACGCGTTAATGACATCCTTTGACACACTTGTTTTATTTTGCTTCACCTGATCATAGTTAAAGTGCAAAGGTTTAACACAAACTCCGATACTGTTCGGAATGTTGCTGAAAGTGCGATTCGTGAAATCGGGATCCTGTATGGAGAGAGAAAGAACGACGATCAAGACAAGTGGTGAGGGAAGTTCAAGAACAGGCGGTTAGATTGTTTTACAGTACATTTGTGGATGCTGAATAGTTTAGATTGAACGATTAAAAACCAACTATGATTTGAGATGAGAACAGAATAACGATGTTTATACAATATCATTATTCCTTTTTCAAAGGTATTATTTTTTATCCGAGTTTGATGTAAAGTTCAGACTTGAAATCGTTTATGATTCTTCTGATATTGTTTTTGAGTTAGATTGTGATTCATGAAGCTGAGAAATGTACCATGCATACCCACTTTATGTGCATATATTTTATAAGCACCTCTTGTCTACTTCTAGTCACATGCACGTTTACAATATGATGAATATTCTCACAAGGAAATACTCTTATCACCCGGTTCGGATTGCCCATAATCTACTTACGTTGTCAGTGTTTCTCAGCATTAGGACATTCCCCGGTGCAGCTCGTATTTTACTAACCACGCTCACCGCGTGCGGAATTTCCGGATAGGGACCTCTGATGGGACACAGGATAAAGCACGCGCTGTACTTAAGGTTCCAGTTCTCACGGATGATCTATTAATGGCAACGGAACACAAACAGGAAGGGAGGCGAAAAGGTAAAGTGAAACCACACAAGAAACCGTTGAAACCAATTTTCCGACCCGCACGTTCCACCCCCAAACGAATGTACGAACATGTGTAAGGACTCACCTTCACCCGAGCCATGACGGATGCGGATCGATACTTCGTACTGTTCACCCCGGTCTGGTACCAGAACCGGCACCACACTTTTTCCGGACCTCGCGTTTTGGTGGCCCCGATAACACGTACCAGCTTGCCGTCGCGCCGATCGTAGAAGGCTGAGAAGACGAAAAACTTGTACCTGACGGCGTCGAGGGACACCACACGGCAAGGGGAGGAAAGAGAATGATATAGAAAAATAGAAGCAAAAAGGGGGGAAAATTCAATCGCACCCATTCACGCCAAATGCATTTCACCCAATGCCCGATGCAATTACCTGGTGCCGTTCACTATCTCCCACGAGCCGTCGGTTGGTTTCGTGTCGGCCGGATACCGGGGCAGCGTTTGCTCGATCTTTGACGGGAGCATCTGACCCCAGGGCACGACGGGTGGGTTGCGCGGTTCGGCCGAATCTGTTTGCACGGATATGCCAATAGATTTTTTCAGATCTTTGAGAACCGATAGAGAAAAGTATATCCATTCACAAACAGGAAAATGCTACTCGACTATTGTACTGAACGTGGCAGGCTAGGAGAGGTGGTGCAAAATGGAAGAAGTCTGGAGGGGGGGGGGGGGGGGTGGAGGTAAAAAAAACGAGGTGGCAGATAATAAACTTTCTATGCCATTCGCATGCAGGAGGGAGGGCAAATCGAATGAATTTAAATGATTGGATTCTCTGGGAATGCTTCTTCCGTACATTGGCAAGTGCTATCTATTTCATCGCTCGTACAACACCATGCAACAACATCTATGGCAAGGATAGGCTCAAACTGACCGAACGAAAGAAGACTAACGATGGAAGATTAAACAGAACACAGGAAAGGACACACGGAACCACCACTCATGCCAGTGCTGGGAAGGATTAGCAGGATGGGTGAAGCAAGCGTCATACCTTTTTGATTTTTCAGAATGTTCTTCACTGCTGCACCACCGTATTTGGTTTCGCGCACGAAGATACCCGTATCGTCGAGATAGTCGTCCTGTGTGCACGCGGATAAGCGAAACAGAAGGGCAAGGGTTTTTTAGAGGGCAGCAAGAAGAAAGAGGCCTTACGCCTAATGGCATTCTGTCGCTGGGGAGCATCCCAGCCATCACGCTTACCTTCACGTCGTCGTAGTCTGGGACGGACTCGCCGAAGCGACCCCCGTTGCTGCCGTGCCGCACGACGATGCTACCGGCCCGGCCCCGATCGTCAATCATCAGCACCTCGGTGAGGATGATCAGCCCGAACACGGCGAAGAACGCCACCACGATGAGGAAGCTCATACCCGCCCGCTCTCGGGCGCCCCAGGACGACTTCTTGATGCGCTTGGTTCGTGAGGACATCGCCAAGGCGCTTTATATATACTCCTCCCGCCGAAGCCGACCGAGGACGAGTCTTAACTTGTCGCCGTTCGACGGTGCAAAGCTATCCAGTTACTTGTGCGGGATTTACTCGGCGGAACTTAGTGCGGGCAGGACCCTCCTGAACAAAAGGGTGGCGGGCGGTTTTCAGTCATTCACACTCATCTGCCCCACGTACGCACGTCTGCACGCACGCCCGCGTCCCGCTTCCTTGTTGCGCCAAACACACGGTACAATCACGGGATCTTCGAAGATGCTCTATCCCTTCAGCTCTCCCGTTTGCTGCTCCCGGGTGCTTTGAGGCATTATTTGGCGCCAGCTGCCGAGGAAACACTGCGAAAGGACACGTACCGTATACATATGCATTAGCAGAAGCTACATTGAATTCGCCGTCTTCGCCGTCGCACTACGAAAGGCTAGAGGAGCCCTGGCAAGATAATGCCCGACGCAAATAATGACGAGGACATGCACCCACCGCCGTTTGCGTTGGTCGGTACTGCAAACTCGAGCGAACAACCAATCCACTGCAGACTGCTGCTGCTGCTGTTGTGCAGCGATAATAATAGAGCGGAAGCGGTAGGCGATAGATGGTAGGGACTCGTTAAACTTTAAACATCATTTCCAGTGCCACAACAGTCCCGGTACGATTATGGCTGCACGGAGCAAAGACAAGATGTTTACGGCACGGCGGAAAATTCAAATGTCTACAGGGAGTGGGATAGTACCGAGGATGCTACTATATGGCAAATTGAGTCCTTGAGTGAAAAAATGTACACCCCGTTTGGCCGTTTCAAACACGGCTTTATCGTCAACGAAATGATTTCATAAATCGACCCGCTCGTCATCTTGTTGCTTAATGTTCCGTAGCGACCCCAAAAGGTCTTTTGGTTCAGAATTCGAACAAAACGTAGACCATCGGCATGGTCCACATTTATCCACAAAATAAATTTGGAGCACAACTATTATTCCTGAACCGCAGATATGTCCAAAGGAAGGTATGTATGCCTATAGAAAGCAGTATATCAAAGGCACAACATGCCACAACAAGATGCCAAACTTGATTTACTTGAGATTTTTTTTCCTAAAGATACTCATCACATACTTTCAAAGAAATCGTTTAAAAAGGGAATAGAAGATCCATGGAAGTGTAGAAGCGTAGACAAGCACAAGCATTGTTTATCCGCCTGCAAAAAGGGCCAGCTTTCTTCCGAGCCGTCGAGCGTACATTCCCGCATTATTCGAAGCCAGTGTAAACACTCGTCGCACCAAGCCAACAAGCGGGCGCTCCTGCTATCAAACGTAGGATTCGCAATCGATAAATATTTACCATCCCAAAACCGCACCGGCCCGGATGTCGAGGCTTGTTTTGCATATCCGCCAGGCAGCGAAGAGCACCGACTTGTGTAATCTCGCACCGGTTCCAACGTCATGCGCCCCATTAGCAGCCACCAATTTATAGTAACTTCATGGTTTTGCATCCTCCGCAAAAAAAAAAAAATCAACTAAGGAACGGACCACAGGGCACGCCGGCACGCCTGGAACCATTCCGCCCAAGAACGGATTGGCACACGGTTGTTTTGTGGCGGTTTCGCCTTCGGGGGTTTGTTTTTTTTTCCGTCTTTTCGCAATCAATAAAGTAGCAGAGTTACGAGCTAATCCTCGAGCTCGTTAGGCAACGTCGCTTGAAGTTCGCCCAAATCGCTAATCACGATTCGAACAGAACTTTATCATAAACATAAACACAACATTTGTGTAAACATAAACGGAAGAAAACACACAAAAAATCATCTATTGATTTCCCCAGCACGGTGGACATACCGAACGTCCTTCCAGGAACACTGTGGATTAGGTAGGGCTGCCTATGAGCAAACAACATCATCATTCGATGTTCGTTTTCACACTTTTCCAAACTTGATGCTACGTCTTATCGCGTTTTCCCACGAAGAAATATAGATCACGGCTCGCACAGTAGCGTCGTAAAGATTAGGAAAACGGTGTATGTGTCTTTACGTGGCTGAGTGTGATGAGTGAAGGAAGACAACAAAATCCTTACTCAATCTGAAAAAATTCAAATCGGACTAAAAAACACCATACGTCAAGTGAAAATATTATCCTGCACCACCTATTTTCCCAACAACAACAAAAACTCCGATTCCTCGTATCTCGTGCGAACGGATTGCGTTTCTCGGGGGCTCATCAACTGATGCATTTTTAATGGCTCGACATTCACCGAAAGGTAGCAGCAAACGAATCGCGGGCGGAGGTGGAGCTCTATTGATACCAACAGCGAGAAAAATGCCCTTTCCTTGAAATCCGTCACAGAATACTGAAACCTGTTATGAAACAGCGCAAATCTACGTACGCCATTGTCATCATGTCGGCTACCATCACGAAAACTACATATCGGAGCGAAAGGTACAGAATCGGAGCACATAATCAACGTTTGTACTACGCGAATTTTCTGCTTACCTTTAGACGAACTAACGTTGTCTGTTGTGCTTCACCACACGGCTTTTTATGACCAAACTTCCAACACTATTGGGAACTTTCTCGCACCATGTGAACGACAAGGAAGAGTCCCCTTGAATTTATTAGCAGAATTTTGGGGAGCAGAATAGTTTTCTTCACAATACTGTTCACCACTGATATGACGACGTAACCTGTTTAAGCTTAATTGCAGACAGATTTGGTCGCCGATAAAACACACCAAACCGCTGCTCTCGAAGGAAGCAACCCTAGACGGCCATATTTAGGGGCGAGTATTCAGCATTGTTTTGACGTGTAGCGCGAAGGCAGAAACACAGACACCAACTAACACGATAACCAGAACCGTTGTTGGCACGTACCGAGCCGAACGGAAGTCGTCGTAGTGTGTGACATAACTGTTGGGCATCTATTGACTCGGGCCGTTGATACCAAAAAGGACATTCGGCGGAGAAAGTTGGAGGGAGCGGGATAGCGCCAGTGGACAAGCTCTCTGCCACGAAAGGTTCGCGTGCATGTTTTCACGGAGCATTCACAGCCCTTTCCTATCACGGCGACGACGGGAGTTTTCGTATCCTTTCGACAAGAATGCGACGGAGGATTCTAGCACGTGCCAGCTGTCATTTGGAGGGGGATGGAGATACATCTGTTTATGTTCGATTGCGCATGTGCGTGCACCGTATCCTTTATCATACCAATACATTATTATCAATTTGACATGTTAAAATCATGGTCGGTTGTTAGGATATCCCTGGTAGAAGACAATGCTGTCAGGAGCTATCGAGCAGCTAAAGCGCAGAGTGATATTGTATTTCCATTTGAAATGCACAAAGCGGTTGCAAATTTCCTATCCAACATATTGTTTTTGAAAAGTTAGTTTAAAAATCCGCAAAAATTCAGACCATTTCCTAGATTTAATTTCATTTACTCCAAAAGAAAAAATTTACACGAATATTATCAGATACACCATTAATGCACGTGTTTGTCATGCACAGCCCACCCAGCAAAAATTCACTAGAACAAATAATTCCGGCATGTAAATTCCTTAACCATTCCTTAACTCATGACATCCAGGTTCTTTTCAACAGTAATTTAAGTTCATTTATAAATATAAATATAAATATAAAGATATATCTGACGACATTTGACGCTTGCGCATACTTTCAGTGGCATAGATATGGTTTGAGTCACGGATGTATATTATGGATTGTGCCATAACCACCAGGTACTATAATTTATTAAATTTTACAGCATTTTGATTTAAAAAAAGCAAAAGTTTAAATAAATTTAAATCCATTTATTAAATACATCTTTTTTTTATTCATGCAAAACGGTCCGGATATCAAAAATATCAATTTGATTTGGTTTCTGTTATCGGTTCGATTTCGTTAGTTTGAAGGGAAATTTCATTTAGACCGACTGTTTCGTCGAAGGGAGGCCTGGTTAGTAGCTTGGAATAGATACCATTTGTAGTGAAGCGGAGCGAAAAATCGGCTAGGCTAAAGCAACTGTCGTCGTACTGAGCTACTGGAGCTCCTGAAGACATCGTACTGCTGTGCCATGCAGTCGTCTCTATCGCCGAGAACAGAGCATTAACTTTTTCAACCTCAATCGGTGCTTGCGTTGCACCTAATCTGCCCACCGAGGGTACGAAACCGCTATTGTCGTTTCGCTGGCCAACTCAAACCGAGCACTGGAACCAGTATCGAAGTATCACCTGAATTTCTGTACGTTTTTGTTTCTACTATCGCGTTTGGGAGCGTGTTTTTATACGATTTTCATGCTTGCATGCTGGCGCGAACCAGACAGAGCCACATGGACGAAGCTGACAACGGAAACGAGCACAACCGCTTCCCTATCAGGTTGCAACAGCAACATCTACAACTCACTGTGCGGATACTCGGTCATGACGTGGTCCTCGATCTCATCGCGAACGCGAACAGCATCCAGAAGGAGGTGTGGGTTTTCTGCGTGATGAACGCGGCCATGCCGAAGCGGGTCACACCGTGCTTGAAGCCGCCTCCTGAGCTTCTGTTGAGTTGATCTCGCACAGCATGTATTTGTCGCAGTGCGGGTTCGCGATTGACGGCCATATCCTTGATGCGTATGTCGCCCACCCCGGCGACGATCGCGTTCGGAGGCGTACCGTCGCGCAGATGGAACAAGAAGCTGCACACCATCGCCACCGGAAACATCAGATACAGTTGGTGAATTTCAATTGCGATGGCCTGCGGATGGAGAAAAAATAACAAAAACAAAAAAATCGGTATGGTTAATTTGACTGACTGACGATTGACCGAGGAGCGCCGACATGCCGGAAGCAAACTCCACGGTGTCTTCTGGTTGATTGTTGTTCGCCAGGTGATGAGACCGGGGAAAGCTCTCCTTGGCAGGCGTCCTGGGAGGATTGAGGGAAGAGCTCGAAGAAAAAAAAAACACGGCCAAGAGAGCGAGAAGGAACCATAAAGATATCGGTTAATTCAAACGACATTTCCGAAAGCTCTCTGAAAGCTCTTCGAAACCTCTTCCAAATACATTCGAAAATTGCATGCAAGTCGCTTACCGCCTGCCTTTCAGAAGAATGACAGCCAACAGCCAACAGCCAATCGGCGGGCACGATGATCACGATGAAAATGGCAGGAGTTGCGTCTTTGATTTTGCTATGGAAATGGGAACACATGACGACACGTGGAGCACGTGTTAGTATGGCGCGTGGCAGTTCGTCATTGTGGTCCTTAACAGTCGGATCAGCTTACCGGGGAATCCGTACTGCGGCATGGTTTTCCATAGTTCGGTCCGAGCTACGGTATCGTAGGCCGCTTTGAAGCCGATGAATAAGTGGTGCGTGGGGATTCCGTGCTCTCGGAATTTCTGGAGGATCTGCCTGAGAGTGAAGATTTGGTCAGGTTGTTTCGACGAAACCAGCTTAGTAGCTTCCGACGAAATCACTGGCTAGGGGGGAGAAGCGGCAGTAGAGTATTAATATGGGAATTCTGGACAGGATCTTCTACGCGGCATTCAGGACTGTGATCGCCCGGAAGTTCGCACAGTCCTACCTATCGCCGTTTTTGTAAACGGGGTGGATCACTCCCATCTTCCACTCGTCTGGTAGTTCTTCCTGTTCCCAGATCTTCACAATCAGCTGGTGCATGCAGATGGCAAGCCTCTCCTGGCCCATCTTGAAGGCGCGGTGCCAAGGCCTTCCCTGCCAGATGGCTTCTTCTACCGATGGCGGGGGCACCTCATCGCCCACCACTCTACTGATGTGGTCCTCCGTTCAGGTGTCCGTCGTAGTAGCGCTTCAACTTGGCAATTACCTCTCGTTCGTCCTTCAGAATGCTGCCATCTTCCCCACGGCACAGTTTCCAATCCATAGTCCGTTTTCGTTGCGTAGGTCGATATGGGTTGGTCCAGAGCGATATATCTTCTTGGTTACTGTTCGTTGCGATAGTTCCAGAGGTGGCTTGCAAGGCCGCTCCTTTGGCACCCAGTCTCGTAGGAGAGGAGGCCAGGAGTTTGATGCAGCCGCTCCTAACATGGAGAACAGAAGCAGTTTCAAGCCGCTCCTAAAATGGAGAACAGGAGCTGGGCGATAGCATCCTGTTTGACCAGGATGCCCTCCTCTCAATTCAGCCGTACCATCCATCCTCCCAAGGGGTTAGGTTTCCCCGTTTACCCAAGCTTGGATATTCGGAGTGGTACGTTACCGTTCTGTACGCCTTGGACGTATTGAGTAGATGTAGGGAGGAGAGCCTATATTATCCTTCGAGAGCAGTCGGATCCATCACCTTAGTGGCATTGCATTTCTGCGATCCCACCATACAGAACGAAAAAAAAATTGATTACTATGTTTTAATGGCATAGGTCACGATTGCAATTTATTTAAACAGCAACGAATTGTGTTTTTTTATTTGTTGCTTTTGTTTGTTGCTTATTGTTGCTTATTATTGTTTTATTTGTTGCTATGTTGTTGGAGGAAACCGAAGGCCTAAAAATACAATAACATTCATCTTTAGTGGAAAAAATGTCACCGTCAAAAAATTGTGCGGATAATAGATAGTGCCTTTTTCATCCGATCCGATTCACAGTACACAAGATTTGTGGTTGCTATGTTAATAAAGTGTTTCCGAAAGGATCGAACAAAAGTGATTGCTTACCGTAAGTTTGTTTGTGTAATTCCCAACTGGGAATCATACAAAAAGGCAGGCCACTAAAAGGGATTTGTTTATGGTTTAAGTTTGGTTTTAGTTTTTGTTACGGCCGCCGTCATTTTATTGGCACGGTGAGCTTTGGCTTGTTGGTGCCATTCTCTACCGTACGTCCAGTCTATGAGTTTGTCCATCTTTGCCTTTCCGTTTAGATCCCTGTCGACGCCTGCATTAATCCGGGGAAAGCGCCCTGCATGTGATTGGCCTTTCGTGTTTGGGGTTGCTTTGGCGTGTGAAATATTTCAAATGTTTCACACAAGCGCCGTCTATTGGTTAAAATAAGTAAAGTAAAGTAAAGTAAAGTAATGCGCAGATTAAACACTTATGACATCTAGTAAGCAATAGCGGGTAAACTAAAAGAAATATGGAGGAACCACGTGGTCGTTAAGCATCGCTAATATAACATGTACACGTAGAGGCTGGTTGGAGTGAAATAATTTGGTCTGACACTTGCCAATAAGGAAAGCCAACTTATAGAGTTACATTTCCCGGTACGTCTGCATGTTAATCGCACAGAAGTCCTTCTCGGTAGCAACTGTGCGACACTAACATGCTCAAAGGCAAGACCGACAAAATTGTTAGCAAGTCAACATTTTTGAAGGAAACTTTGTTCGAAGGCTTCCGGTCTTTTTGAAGACCCAAGTAAAAATTAACCTCCCCGGATTCTCAGGCACATATCGCATCATATCACAGGCGCCATCACTTTTGTTCACGTCGAACGTCCAATGCGAGTCGACTTTCGCCCGAACATTTTGAAATTCTCGGCGTTGTGGTCCCCAGTTCATCCAGTCGTTGCTATATAATGTGATTCTATCTGATCCAATGTAAACTTGGATTAGTGCGTCAGTAGAAAAATACAACTTTTATGACTTTGTCTGCATCGCAGCACACATAGTGATTATAGATACCTCACAGTGTTCTTTTCGACCGAGATGCGGTGCTACCTTTCGAAAGTTTTTTTTTTTTTTTTTGTGTTGTGTTGTGTTGGGTTTCATCCGTGTCCAGTGATTCTATCGTGCTTAACAAAAACCGAAATTTGTGTGTGCTTTTTTTTCTGTGGAAAATTAAAGAGATCATTCGGATTGTGTAAGAAATTGAGTTCGAATCAGTGTGCAAAACAAAAGCTTCGAACAAAAGTGATAGTTTTTCAACATCTTTTAATTTATCCATCCCTTTAATACGGTGTTATGTTGAGTACAGTGAGTTCATGTCGTTCCCGTAGGAATCTGGAAAAGTAAAGTGATCTTTCGGAACATAAAAGGCTCGAATAAAAATATTTACAAATTACTTTACTACAATTTGACCAGAAAAGTTCTGTCAAACAAATTGTTTCACGAATCGAACTAAACAAAAAGAGAACAGCAAACTTAAAACTCTATCCGCTTCTACTACCAATTAACCAACCCCTACACATCCAACACTCGGTTAAAAGTAAAACACTGAATGAAACAGAAATAAAACGGCATGCCGCCGAAGGACTTATCGTTATCTTTGAGCGGTATGTCACTGATTGCACCGCAATTGCCGTTGGTCGAAAGTGAAGCCACCGAACGATCGGTTGTTGGAGAAAGTTGTGTAAAATTGTAATTACATTTTAACGGATCAAACACCTGGTGATGATTCGGCTACCCAACGGGTTGCTGCTGTGCATGCTTTCGTGGGCGTTGCTGGCCGGGGCTCAGATTGAGCTGGCGAAAAATTACGTCTGCACGGACGACTTCTGCGACGTGAGTAACGCCACGGGTCTCTTTGAGTCTAATTCGGTTGAATGATTTTGTTTGTGTTCTATTGCCCTTCTCTGTAGAACTATCGCGAAAACAGCCAGTGTGACACGCTGAAGACGGCCTGCCGGGCGCAGAACTCCACCCATGATGGCATCCTCTTCCCGTCCGCAACGCCCTGCTCCTGCTGCCAGACGTGCGTCGAGCATCTGCTAACCGGCGCCGATTGTTCCGTGGGCGGGCTGGGCTATCCAGTTTCCAGTGCAGGAATCGAGCACATGTTACACCGCCCAGAAGGAGTACGACGATCAGCGGCAGGCTGGCCTTATCGGGCATCTGATGCAGCGGCCAACCTGTGACGGTGATGGCAACTATCAATCGGTGCGCTGTATACCGGGACAGACGTAATTAAACTTTCAGTGAAGCATGCTCTTAAAATCGTCACATAATTATTTTTATTTTTTCGACGCATTTTCCCCTATGCTCCAGATGTTTCTGCGTGGACGAATAAGGCAATCGGATTTTCGGGGAAGCGGTATACACTGCAAACATACATATATCGATGCGGTGTGGTAAATTATTGAACGCTTGCAAAGTTGACTCAGTTATCAGCAGAGTGGTTCATCTGTTCCCCGTTTTCTAGAATGTTCCCGGCTGGCGGTCAAGGCTCGCAAGTTGCTCAACTCCCAGTATCCAGTGCTGGCGTCCCGGTGCGACTCGAAAGGCTCCTTTGATCAGCTCCAGTGTGTCGACGATATGTGCGTCTGCGTGGACATGGCTTGTTGGTGCCATTCTCTACCGTATATCCAGTCTATGAGTTTGTCCGTCTTTGCATTTCCGTTAAGATCCCTCTCGATGCCTGCATTAATCCGGGGAAAGCGTCAGCTTGTGATTGGCCTTTCGTGTTTGGGGTTGCTTTGGCGCCATCATTTTTTTTCACGTCGAACGTCCAATGCGAGTCGACTTTCGCCCGAACATTTTGAAATCTTCGGCGTTGTGGTCCCCCAGGTTGAATGCCTTTGTTGGCGACGGCCGGAGCTTTTTTTGACATGTTGGACATTTTTTTACACCACAACTTTTTTGCACACAGAACTTTTTGCAATTGTTTTGCGGAGCACAAGTAATATTCGACTTCACTGAACCTTATCTTGTTTCAGTATGATGTATCATTCATCCAGTCGATGCTATATAATGTGATTCTATCTGATCCAATGTAAACTTGGATTAGCGCGTCAGTAGAAAAATACAACTTTTATGACTTTGTCTGCATCGCAGCACACATAGTGATTATAGATATCTCGCAGTGTTCTTTTTAAACGAGATGCGGTGCTACCTTTCGAAAGTTTTTTTTTGTGTTGTGTAAGAAATTTAGTTCGAATCACTATGCAACATAAAAGCTTGGAACAAAAGTGATAGTTTTTCAACATCTTTTAATTTATCTATCCCTTTTATACGGTGTTATGTTGAGTACAGTGAGTTCATGTCATTCCCGTAGGAATCTGGAAAAGTAAAGTGATCTTTCGGAACATAAAAGGCTCGAATAAAAATATTTACAAATTACTTTACTACAATTTGACCAGAAAAGTTCTGTCAAACAAATTGTTTCACGAATCGAATTAAACAAAAAGAGAACAGCAAACTTAAAACTCTATCCGCTTCTACAACCAATTAACCAACCCCTACACATCCAACACTCGGTTAAAAGTAAAACACTCAATGAAACAGAAATAAAACTACACTCCGCCGAAGGCCTTATCGTTATCTTTGAGCGGTATGTCACAGATTGCACCGCAATTGCCACTCGCGAAGGTGATTTATTCTGACAGTCGCCCGTCGGTCGAAAGTGAAGCCACCGAACGATCTGTCGATTGCATTTCACCCGTTGTTGGAGAAAGTTGTGTAAAATTTTAATTACATTTTAACGGTTCAAACACCTGGTGATGATACGGTTACCCAACGGGTTGCTGCTGTGCATGCTTTCGTGGGCGTTGCTGGCCGGGGCTCAGATTGAGCTGGCAAAAAATTACGTCTGCACGGACGACTTCTGCGACGTGAGTAACGCCACGGGTCTCTTTGAGTCTAATTCGGTTGAAGGTTTTTGTTTGTGTTCTATTGCCCTTCTCTGTAGAACTATCGCGAAAACAGCCAGTGTGACACGCTGAAGACGGCCTGCCGGGCGCAGAACTCCACCCATAATGGCATCCTCTTCCCGTCCGCAACGCCCTGCTCCTGCTGCCAGACGTGCGTCGAGAATCTGCTGCCCGGCGCCGATTGTTCCGTGGGCGGGCTGGGCTATCCGGTGCCGGCGGGAATTTGCGGCCCGGGCCTCTTCTGCAAGGTGGCCGAAGGGGACGAACATCCGACCTGTCAACCGAGTGAGTAGAGGGCTTGCTTCCCACGCACAGTGAATGATTTCTTTAGATGAACGTTCCGTTTCCAGTGCAGGAATCGAGCACATGTTACACCGCCCAGAAAGAGTACGACGATCAGCGGCAGGCTGGCCTTATCGGGCATCTGATGCAGCGGCCAACCTGTGACGGTGATGGCAACTATCAATCGGTGCGCTGTATACCGGGACAGACGTAATTAAAATTTCAGTGAAGCATGCTCTTAAAATCGTCACATAATTATTTTTATTTTCTCGACGCATTTTCCCCTATGCTCCAGATGTTTCTGCGTGGACGAGGAAGGCAATCGGATTTTCGGGGAAGCGGTAAACACTGCAAACATACAGATAGCGATGCGATGTGGTAAATTATTGAACGCTTGCAAAGTTGACTCAGTTATCAGCAGAGTGGTTCATCTGTTCCCCGGTTTCTAGAATGTTCCCGGCTGGCGGCCAAGGCTCGCAAGTTGCTCAACTCCCAGTATCCAGTGCTGACGTCCCGGTGCGACTCAAAAGGCTCCTTTGATCAGCTCCAGTGTGTCGACGATATGTGCGTCTGCGTGGACATGCACACCGGGCAGCCGACGTCGGATCTCCGGAACGTTACGAAGGGCGTTTCGATTCTGCCTTGCTGTAAGTAAGCTGTACTAAATGGCTCCTTTAAATCCGAACCTTGAACTTTTGCCTTTTTCTGTGTGCTTGTAGTCGATAAGAGAATGCATGAAAACTTCACCTACTTGCGCGATTGCGAGAACGTGAAGCTCGCCCAAATCTATGACATCGTCCAGTTCGCCGAGAGCGACTTCAACGTGCTGGAGTTCGACCGTGACGTCTGCCAACCGGATGGTTTCTACGATCGCATACAGCTGCACCCGACCGACGGCTACAAGTACTGCGCGGACAAGGACGGAGCCCAGATCGAGAGCTTCCAGGCGCCGGTGAACACGCGCCTCGCCGCGACCATGACCTGCAGTGAGTTGATCAACGCGGACATGCTCCTATCCGCAGCCTTGAACCCAACATAACGCCTCTCGATGTAACGGATCTCCCCTTGCTTCCCCCCAGAGTGTGCCCGGGCGAGGAAGCTGCTGCTGGACAGCAAAAGTCTGGAGGTTCCCGAATGCTGCCCGAACGGCAACTACAAGAGTTTGGCCTGCCGACGCGGCGAATGCTATTGTGTCGACGAGGACGGCACCCAGGTTGGGATCGAGCGGCCGGAAAAGGACAAACAGAACCTACCGTGCTACAACGGCGGTGACTACTGTCCACTCGCTGGCTGAAAAGTTGAACCACGGACGGAGGGAAGGCCCTGGAACGTACGATTTTTACACGTGTTAAACATCCGAAGGTTTTCCCCAGCAGCAGCGGGTGGCAAATTGATCAATAAATAGCAGCGTAATGGAACCGAACCCGGCAAAGGGCAAAGGATGTGTTATCGCCAACGTCCGGCTGCGTAACAAACGACTGAAAGAACTGTGTGCTTACCCATTTGCATGTCAAATTCAGCGTTATGTGACTGTGAGTTGTTTACGGTCGATGTGACGACAATGGCGAGGGAAACCAATAACCACACGAGCATTCATAATCATACAACAGTTTAGTCAACTCGTTGTAACATTAAAACTTAAATAGCGCTCAAACTTGAAATGGCACGTACACAACGGGCTAACGATGCAAAGCCCACTCCCTCGCACTCTTGTCTAATATGACGAGTCGTTGAGTGGCCTTGCCCAGTCCGGAAAGGTGGCCATCACCGGATAGATGATGCTGCTCCAGGTCGGAAACATGGCTCAGCCGATGAGCAGCGTCAACAACAACAAAAAACGGTATGGTGAAGTTTAAGTGAAACGTTGGAAACCTTATTTGTGGCTTACCACTTCCACCGCCAATCGGCGGGCACGATGATCACGATGAAAATGACAGAAGTTGCGTCTTTGATTTTGCTATGGAAATGGGAACACATGACGACACGTGGAGCACGTGTTAGTATGGCGCGTGGCAGTTCGTCATTGTGGTCCTTAACAGTCGGATCAACTTACCGGGGAATCCGTACTGCGGCATGGTTTTCCATAGTTTGGTCCGATCTACGGTATCGTAGGCCGCTTTGAAGCCGATGAATAAGTGGTGCGAGGGGATTCCGTGCTCTCGGCATTTCTGGAGGATCTACCTGAGAGTGAAGATTTGTTCAGGTTGTTGATTTCACTCCAACGAAACCAGCTTGGTAGCTTCCGACGAAATCACTGGCTATGGGGGAGAAGCGGCAGTAGAGTATTAATATGGGAATTCTGGACAGGATCTTCTACGCGGCATTCAGGACTGTGATCCCCCGGAAGTTCGCACAGTCCTACCTAGCGCCCTTTATGTAAACGGGGTGGATCACTCCCATTGTTGCGATTGAAGTATAGTATAAGTAGGCATAAACATAGAGCTTAGGTTAGCGTAAGGCACTATGCGTTTGTAAGTTTGCGTTTTTTTAAGTGTGCGTTACAACGATGAGAGAGAGCATTTCCGTTCAGTTAATTAGTATCAGCGACAGAGAAGAGAACTAACACAACGTAGGGAAATAAAAGGCGATGTGGGAGATACAAAAGAATACACGTGTTCATTCGCTACATTGGTGCCGTGACCATCCACTCGTCTGGTATTTCTTCCTGTTCCCAGATCTTCACAATCAGCTGGTGCATGCAGTTGGCAAGCCTCTCCTGGCCCATCTTGAAGGCGCGATGCCAAGGCCTTCGCTGCCAGCTGACTTGTTGAGTTTCAGCTGTTTGACGACCCCGGTGACTTCTTCTATCGATGGCGGGGGCATAATCGCCCACCACTCTACTGATGTGGTCCTCTACACCGTCTCCCCGTTCTCCTTCTTGCGCTCCGTTCAGGTGTCCGTCGTAGTAGCGCTTCCACCTGGCAATAACCTCTCGTTCGTCCGTCAGAATGCTGCCATCTTCCCCACGGCACATTTCGGTCTTTGGGGTGTAACCGCTTCGTACCGTGTTCAGCCCTCTGTAGAAGACGTCCTTCTCGTCATCGGTGTTTCCAAGGTGCAGACTGTGTGCGTTTATTATGCTAAGGTTGAAATACCGGCCGCGTAGCCTCAACTTGAACATTCTGTTATTGATCGGCCACCACCCGATCACACGTTTCCGCATGGCACCTAACACTAGGAACACTGTACCGAGTTCATGCTTGTCACCGCCGCTCTGGTAGATCATGCAATCCCCGCGATACGAGCGTTCCGTAACCCTGTTCCAGCGAACCTCCTGCAGCGTCACTACTTCAAAGCCGCGTGCCTTCACCTCTTCTGTAAGAACACGGGTGCTTCCAGGGGCGTGAAAAGAGCGGCAGTTCCACGTGCCGAGTTTCCAATCCATAGTCCGTTTTCGTTGCGTAGGTCGATATGGGTTGGTCCAAAGCGATATATCTTCTTGGTTACTGTTCGTTGCGATAGTTTCAGAGGTTGCTTGCAAGGCCTCTCCTTTGGCACCCAGTCTTGTCGGAGAGGAGGCCAGGACGTTTGATGCAGCCGCTCCTAACATGGAGAACAGAAGCAGTTTCAAGCCGCTCCTAAAATGGAGAACAGACGCTGGGGGATAGCATCCTGTTTGACCAGGATGCCCTCCTCTCAATTCAGCCGTACCATCCATCCTCCCAAGGGGTTAGGTTTCCCCGTTTACCCAAGCTTGGATATTCGGAGTGGTACGTTACCGTTCTGTACGCCTTGGACGTATTGAGTAGGAGTAGGGAGGAGAGCCTATATTATCCTTCGAGAGGAGTCGGATCCATCACCTTAGTGGCATTGCATTTCTGCGATCCCACCATACAGAACGAAAAAAAAATTGATTAGTATGTTTTAATGGCATAGGTCACGATTGCAATTTATTTAAACAGCAACGAATTGTGTTTTTTATTTGTTGCTTATGTTCCTATGTTGTTGGAGGAAACCGAAGGCCTAAAAATACAATAACATTCATCTTTAGTGGAAAAAATGTCACCGTCAAAAAATTGTGCGGATAATAGATAGTGCCTTTTTCATCCGATCACAGTACACAAGATGTGTGGTTGCTATGTTAATGAAGTGTTTCCGAAAGGATCGAACAAAAGTGATTGCTTACCGTAAGTTTGTTTGTGTAATTCCCAACTGGGAATCATACAAAAAGGCAGGCCACTAAAAGGGATTTGTTTATGGTTTTAGTTTTTGTTACGGCCGCCGTCATTTTATTGGCACGGTGAGCTTTGGCTTGTTGGTGCCATTCTCTACCGTACGTCCAGTCTATGAGTTTGTCCATCTTTGCCTTTCCGTTTAGATCCCTGTCGACGCCTGCATTAATCCGGGGAAAGCGCCCTGCATATGATTGGCCTTTCGTGTTAAGGGTTGCTTTGGCGTGTGAAATATTTCAAATTTTTCACACAAGCGCTGTCTATCGGTTAAAATAAGTAAACATAAAGTAATGCGCATATTAAACACTTATGACATCTAGTAAGCAATTGCGGATAAACTAAAAGAAATATGGAGGAACCACGTGGTCGTTAAGCATCGCTAATATAACATGTACACGTAGAGGCTGGTTGGAGTGAAATAATTTGGTCTGACACTTGCCAATAAGGAAAGCCAACTTATAGAGTTATATTTCCCGGTACGTCTGCTTGTTAATCGCACAGAAGTCCTTCTCGGTAGCAACTGTGCGACACTAAGGCCGGTGTCATTGCTCCGTCGGACACTTTTTAAATCGGACGATATGTCAAATTTTTGTATGGGATTTGACAGATGGCAAAATCGGCCGATAAAAATCGGCCGATTTAATCAAAAAACATTGATTCAAATCCCATATAAAATTTGACATATCGTCCGATTTAAAAAGTGTCCGACGGAGCAATGACACCGGCCTAACAGGCTCAAAGGCAAGACCGAAAAAATTGTTAGCAAGTCAACATTTTTGAAGGAAACTTTGTTCGAAGGTTTCCGGTCTTTTTGAAGACCCAAGTAAAAATTAACCTCCCCGGATTCTCAGGCACATATCGCATCATATCACAGGCGCCATCACTTTTGTTCACGTCGAACGTCCAATGCGAGTCGACTTTCGCCCGAACATTTTGAAATTCTCGGCGTTGTGGTCCCCAGTTCATCCAGTCGTTGCTATATAATGTGATTCTTTCTAATCCAATGTAAACTTGGATTAGCGCGTCAGTAGAAAAATACAACTTTTATGACTTTGTCTGCATCGCAGCACATATAGTGATTATAGATACCTCGCAGTGTTCTTTTTGACCGAGATGCGGTGCTACCTTTCGAAAGTTTTTTTTTTTGTGTTGTGTTGTGTTGGGTTTCATCCGTGTCCAGTGATTCTATCGTGCTTAACAAAAACCGAAATTTGCGTGTGCTTTTTTTTCTGTGGAAAATTAAAGAGATCTTTCGGATTGTGTAAGTCATTGAGTTCGAATCACTATGCAACATAAAAGTTTGGAACAAAAGTGATAGTTTTTCAACATCTTTTAATTTATCTATCCCTTTAATACGGTGTTATGTTGAGTACAGTGAGTTCATGTCATTCCCGTAGGAATCAGGAAAAGTAAAGTGATCTTTCGGAACATAAAAGGCTCGAATAAAAATATTTACAAATTACTTTACTACAATTTGACCAGAAAAGTTCTGTCAAACAAATTGTTTCACGAATCGAACTAAACAAAAAGAGAACAGCAAACTTAAAACTCTATCCGCTTCTACTACCAATTAACCAACCCCTACACATCCAAAACTCGGTTGAAAGTAAAACACTGAATGAAACAGAAATAGAACGGCATGCCGCCGAAGGACTTATCGTTATCTTTGAGCGGTATGTCACTGATTGCACCGCAATTGCCCCTCGTGAAGGTGTTTTATCTGACAGTCGCCCGTCGGTCGAAAGTGAAGCCACCGAACGATCGGTTGTTGGAGAAAGTTGTGTAAAATTGTAATTACATTTTAACGGATCAAACACCTGCTGATGATTCGGTTACCCAACGGGTTCCTGCTGTGCATGCTTTCGTGGGCGTTGCTGGCCGGGGCTCAGATTGAGCTGGCGAAAAATTACGTCTGCACAGACGACTTCTGCGACGTGAGTAACGCAACGGGTCTCTTTGAGTCTAATTCGGTTGAAGGTTTTTGTTTGTATTCTATTGCCCTTCTCTGTAGAACTATCGCGAAAACAGCCAGTGTGACACGCTGAAGACGGCCTGCCGGGCGCAGAACTCCACCCATAATGGCATCCTCTTCCCGTCCGCAACGCCCTGCTCCTGCTGCCAGACGTGCGTCGAGAATCTGCTGCCCGGCGCCGATTGTTCCGTGGGCGGGCTGGGCTATCCGGTGCCGGCGGGAATTTGCGGCCCGGGCCTCTTCTGCAAGGTGGCCGAAGGGGACGAACATCCGACCTGTCAACCGAGTGAGTAGAGGGCTTGCTTCCCACGCACAGTGAATGATTTCTTTAGATGAACGTTCCGTTTCCAGTGCAGGAATCGAGCACATGTTACACCGCCCAGAAAGAGTACGAAGATCAGCGGCAGGCTGGCCTTATCGGGCATCTGATGCAGCGGCCAACCTGTGACGGTGATGGCAACTATCAATCGGTGCGCTGTATACCGGGACAGACGTAATTAAACTTTCAGTGAAGCATGCTCTTAAAACTGTCACATAATTATTTTTATTTTCTCGACGCATTTTCCCCTATGCTCCAGATGTTTCAGCGTGGACGAGGAAGGCAATCGGATTTTCGGGGAAGCGGTAAACACTGCAAACATACAGATATCGATGCGGTGAGGTAAATTATTGGAGGCTTGCAAAGTTGACTCAGTTATCAGCAGAGTGGTTCATCTGTTCCCCGTTTTCTAGAATATTCCCGGCTGGCGTCCAAGGCTCGCAAGTTGCTCAACTCCCAGTATCCAGTGCTGACGTCCCGGTGCGACTCGAAAGGCTCCTTTGATCAGCTCCAGTGTGTCGACGATATGTGCGTCTGCGTGGACATGGCTTGTTGGTGCCATTCTCTACCGTATATCCAGTCTATGAGTTTGTCCGTCTTTGCATTTCCGTTAAGATCCCTCTCGATGCCTGCATTAATCCGGGGAAAGCGTCCAGCTTGTGATTGGCCTTTCGTGTTTGGGGTTGCTTTGGCGTCATCAGTTTTGCTCGCATCGAATTTCCAATGCGAATCGACTTTCGCCCGAACATTTTGAAATTTTCGGCGTTGTGGTCCCCCAGGTTGAATGCTTTTGTTGGCGACGGCCGGAGCTTTTTTTGTCATGTTGGACATTCTTTTGCACCACAACTTTTTTGCACACAGAACTTTTTGCAATGGTTTTGCGGAGCACAAGTAATATTCGACTTCACTGAACCTTATTTGCTTCAGTATGATGTATCATTCATCCAGTCGATGCTATATAATGTGATTCTAGCTGATCCAATGTAAACTTGGATTAGCGCGTCAGTAGAAAAATACAACTTTTATGACTTTGTCTGCATCGCAGCACACATAGGGATTATAGATACCTCGCATTGTTCTTTTTGACCGAGATGCGGTGCTACCTTTCGAAAGTTTTTTTTTTGTGTTGTGTAAGAAATTGAGTTCGAATCAGTATGCAACATAAAAGCTTGGAACAAAAGTGATAGTTTTTCAACATCTTTTAATTTATCTATCCCTTTAATACGGTGTTATGTTGAGTACAGTGAGTTCATGTCATTCCCGTAGGAATCAGGAAAAGTAAAGTGATCTTTCGGAACATAAAAGGCTCGAACAAAAATATTTACAAATTACTTTACTACAATTTGACCAGAAAAGTTCTGTCAAACAAATTGTTTCACGAATCGAACTAAATGAAAAGAGAACAACACACTTAACATTCCATCCACTTCTACTACCAATTAACCGACCCCTACACATCCAACACTCGGTTAAAAGTAAAACACTCAATGAAACAGAAATAAAACTACACTCTGCCGAAGGCCTTATCGTTATCTTTGCGCGGTATGTCACAGATTGCACCGCAATTGCCACTCGCGAAGGTGATTTATTCTGACAGTCGCCCGTCGGTCGAAAGTGAAGCCACCGAACGATCGGTTGTTGGAGAAAGTTGTGTAAAATTGTAATTACATTTTAACGGTTCAAACACCTGGTGATGATTCGGTTACCCAACGGGTTGCTGCTGTGCATGCTTTCGTGGGCGTTGCTGGCCGGGGCTCAGATTGAGCTGGCGAAAAATTACGTCTGCACGGACGACTTCTGCGACGTGAGTAACGCCACGGGTCTCTTTGAGTCTAATTCGGTTGAAGGTTTTTGTTTGTGTTCTATTGCCCTTCTCTGTAGAACTATCGCGAAAACAGCCAGTGTGACACGCTGAAGACGGCCTGCCGGGCGCAGAACTCCACCCATAATGGCATCCTCTTCCCGTCCGCAACGCCCTGCTCCTGCTGCCAGACGTGCGTCGAGAATCTGCTGCCCGGCGCCGATTGTTCCGTGGGCGGGCTGGGCTATCCGGTGCCGGCGGGAATTTGCGGCCCGGGCCTCTTCTGCAAGGTGGCCGAAGGGGACGAACATCCGACCTGTCAACCGAGTGAGTAGAGGGCTTGCTTCCCACGCACAGTGAATGATTTCTTTAGATGAACGTTCCGTTTCCAGTGCAGGAATCGAGCACATGTTACACCGCCCAGAAGGAGTACGACGATCAGCGGCAGGCTGGCCTTATCGGGCATCTGATGCAGCGGCCAACCTGTGACGGTGATGGCAACTATCAATCGGTGCGCTGTATACCGGGACAGACGTAATTAAACTTTCAGTGAAGCATGCTCTTAAAATCATCACATAATTATTTTTATTTTCTCGACGCATTTTCCCCTATGCTCCAGATGTTTCTGCGTGGACGAGGAAGGCAATCGGATTTTCGGGGAAGCGGTAAACACTGCAAACATACAGATATCGATGCGATGTGGTAAATTATTGAACGCTTGCAAAGTTGACTCAGTTATCAGCAGATTGGTTCATCTGTTCCCCGTTTTCTAGAATGTTCCCGGCTGGCGGCCAAGGCTCGCAAGTTGCTCAACTCCCAGTATCCAGTGCTGACGTCCCGGTGCGACTCAAAAGGCTCCTTTGATCAGCTCCAGTGTGTCGACGATATGTGCGTCTGCGTGGACATGCACACCGGGCAGCCGACGTCGGATCTGCGGAACGTTACGAAGGGCGTTTCGATTCTGCCTTGCTGTAAGTAAGCTGTACTAAATGGCTCCTTTAAATCCGAACCTTGAACTTTTGCCTTTTTCTGTGTGCTTGTAGTCGATAAGAGAATGCATGAAAACTTCACCTACTTGCGCGATTGCGAGAACGTGAAGCTCGCCCAAATCTATGACATCGTCCAGTTCGCCGAGAGCGACTTCAACGTGCTGGAGTTCGACCGTGACGTCTGCCAACCGGATGGTTTCTACGATCGCATACAGCTGCACCCGACCGACGGCTACAAGTACTGCGCGGACAAGGACGGAGCCCAGATCGAGAGCTTCCAGGCGCCGGTGAACACGCGCCTCGCCGCGACCATGACCTGCAGTGAGTTGATCAACGCGGACATGCTCCTATCCGCAGCCTTGAACCCAACATAACGCCTCTCGATGTAACGGATCTCCCCTTGCTTCCCCCCAGAGTGTGCCCGGGCGAGGAAGCTGCTGCTGGACAGCAAAAGTCTGGAGGTTCCCGAATGCTGCCCGAACGGCAACTACAAGAGTTTGGCCTGCCGACGCGGCGAATGCTATTGTGTCGACGAGGACGGCACCCAGGTTGGGATCGAGCGGCCGGAAAAGGACAAACAGAACCTACCGTGCTACAACGGCGGTGACTACTGTCCACTCGCTGGCTGAAAAGTTGAACCACGGACGGAGGGAAGGCCCTGGAACGTACGATTTTTACACGAACATCCGAACATCCGAAGGTTTTCCCCAGCAGCAGCGGGTGGCAAATTGATCAATAAATAGCAGCGTAATGGACCCGGTAAAAGGCAAAGGATGTGTTATCGCTAACGTCCGGCTGAGTAACCAACGACTGAAAGAACTGTGTGCTTACCCATTTGCATGTCAAAGTCAGCGTTATGTGACTGTGAGTTGTTTACGGTCGATGTGACGACAATGGCGAGGGAAACAAATAAACACACGAGCATTCATAATCATACAACATTTTAGTCAACTCGTTGTAACATTAAAACTTAAATAGCGCTCACACTTGAAATGGTACGTACACGATGCAAAGCCCACTCCCTCGCACTCTAGCCTAATATGACGAGTCGTTGAGCGGCCTTGCCCAGTCCGGAAAGGTGGCCAGCACCGGATAGATGATGCTGCTCCAGGTCGGACACATGGCCCAGCTGAGGAAACTCCACGGTGTCTTCTGGTTGATTAACCGCCAGGTGATGAGGCCGGGGGAAGCTATCCTTCCCAGGGGTTCTGGGAGGATTTAGGGAAGAATTCGAAGAAAAAAAAAACCCGGCCAAGAGAGCGAGAAGGAACCAAAAGCCTCTTTGACAAAAAATAAAACATAAGTAACCATGTGACCGCCTACCCGGGTAGGTTATACATTTTGTATGGAAGTTCGCATTTTCTGTAGTTTATTTCTTTTATCTCTTGTTCTAGACGCCGTATCGAGTTGAAATTTTCGCTGAAGCTGTGTAAGAATGGTAACTAACATTGAAATTAATTCAAACGGCTTTCCATAATTCACATCCAATCCATAATGTACATCCGTGACTCAAACCATATTTACGCCACCGAACGTACGCGAAAGCGCCAGATGTCGTCAGAGAAATGAACTAAACTTAAGCTAAAAGAAACCTGGAAGTCTGAGTTAAGGAACGCTGATTTTTTAGTTCACAAAAAATCGTTCACAACGATAATGTTTTAGTTTACAAAAAATCTTTTACAACTTATCGTTTCCAATTATAGCAAATATTATAGCATACTCTGTATGCAAAATTGAACGGAATGAAATTTACCGCCAGAGTGCGCTGGGTCTTTGAAATTAGAAGACAAACGGAGTATGCATCAGTAACAACACATACAAACAATATGTCCCAATTAGAACCAGTTTACACGTAAAATTGGGGATAGATCCCCATATCTGTCCCGAAATCCGATGGGCTGTCTTGCCCGGTTATTGGGCAAAAACCCAGGGCATGTCGTTTTGAGCAGGATGCGGTTCGATCGGTTCTATCGGTTCTATCGGATCGATTAAAACGATAAATTAAGCATTTTTTTGGTTTGACTGTGTGGTGTTTTTGTTTCAAGCAATCTTTAAACTCATACTATAGCAATCTTAATTTAGGTTAAGCAAGCTTCAGGTTCGTATTGTAGAAGAAGCAACAGATCTATGCAAAAAGAAACTTTAAAAAATCTGTTTTTATTCATGAAGAGCGGTTCGTGTCGTATTGCTATTTTGAACAATGTTTTGTGAATCTGGTTTCTCCGTGACATTCGCTTCGCTGAAAATTTAAACTCGATACCACGTGTACAACCCATGAAACTTTATTTATTATTTATAACTTCTGAATTTGTTTTGCTTTTTTGACAAAAAGATAAAAAAAGTATTTGAGACATTTCAAAAGATTCGAGTAAATACGATTGTTCATTATAAATTAATAACAGAATGAATTTGTAAAACCTACCCAGTTAGGCGGTCATAGACTCAAGGGTTGATCTTATCTGTCACATTCTTATCCTTAAAAAAATATTGATAAGCATACTTATCATTTGGTACGCCTCGATGCTATCATTGCATATCATTCGCAGAAACGCGCTCTACCACCGAACAACATGGATACCTATGAAGAAAATTTGTTAAGGTTAAACCAAAAGATTCGCGACTTAATGAGTCAAATAGACAGCAGTGAGTGTGCAGTGTTTCGTGCATCTGCGTGGTGAACGAGTCTGAATGTGAGTTTTGTTTGTACTTTTAGTGGAAACCAAAAACCAGAAGCTGCAGCAGGAAAACCGAGTTCTCGTGGAAGATGTGGCAAACTTCCGAGTGCAATATGCGATAGCCGAAGAGGGCAGACTACAGTGTAAGTCGGTGCTTGAGAAAGAAATGGTTCGCAACCGTGAACAGTACGAGTCACAGCAATTGCTTAAGAAACGATACAACGATTTGATCAAGGAGTATGTAGCACAGAACCAAAAGCTACGAGTGTACGAAGCTAAAGACAACTGCAAACAGGAACAGCAGCCCCGAAAGAAGGTTTCGGTGGAGATAATCGGTACGTTTGGAAGATAGCCCCGATAAGAAAAAAAAGCAGTGTGCATAAAACAAACGAAACAGCTTTTTCAAAACTGTCTCGTCTTTCAAACAAATGAATCACGTTTAGCTTTCCATTTTTCCCATCAAGGCAAGCCCTCTGAAATAGGAAACCCCAACGCGCTCGAAGAAAATGTGGCCGCCCTGGAGAGCCGATGCGCCTCATTGAAAAAAGAGCTACACAAAGCATACGCCGTCATTGAAGATTTGGAGTTTGAACTGGAATCGGTAACTTAGCACAGGGCATGAGCAATTCGTACCTATTTTTGAAATTATCTGTTTGTATTTGAATTAGTATTTGTTGAATGTTCAATTGAATATGTTATACCTCGTTGTAAGGAAGCAACAGAAGGGGATTGATCGATTACTGTTGCTGATATTTACAGATCGACCATCTCGAAGATACAAATCAGCGGTTGGAAAAACAAATTCGGCAGCTTAAAGTCGAACTTATGCAGCGTTGTCGATGCGTTTCTCCTCCTACACCAACGAGCGCCAACAGTTTGTCTTCACCTCTACACAGCGGCTCAATGTACGATGCTCTAAAAAAACGTTCACTGCTTTATGAAGGAGCATAAATGGTCTAATTTATGCTTACAACATCACGGATCTGTTTCACGTGACTAATATTTATTTCTTTTGTTTTGTTTCCCTTGTTAAGATACACTTTCGAAAGTATCGAAACAGCCAGGCACAGCTCAGATCAGGATGAATCAAAGGTAAGTAGGCTGCCCAATGATCGAAAGAAGAAAAAAAGCGCCACCATTCCGGTTGCCAATTCAATTCTGCTGGCCACACATTCTACGCCAAATGATGTGGGTCCACGAGAGCTGTTTACAACGCCTTCGGCAATTCGTGCGCGGGAAGGACATCAAAAATTTGGCTACGATCGATTCATTAACGTCCGCACCGAAATAACCACCGGGTAGTGGCTCTAGGCCCGTGGGCTTCGGGTCGGGTCGTTTTCGGACGGCTTCTGCAGGCTTCAAATTTGAGCCTAGCCGTGCTTTTTGAGCATTGCCAGTTTTACCTCCACTTCTGCATTTCTTGCTACTTGTTTTTTTTTGTTCTTTCACCTTGTCGCCCTATCGAACCCTGCTGCTCAATTCCGCGTACCGGGTGTCCGTGCTGCCGCGCTTTATCGGCTGCTGCAAATGAATTGCTCCGATTTCGACGCAAGAGTAGGGAGAAAAGAGACCCAGAGAAAGACCAGGCCCCAGTGGGGGAGCAACATGCCCACTTAAACTCGCTTAAACGACCACCACGCGGAGCGCTTTCAAGGCTGCACTGCAAAGTGAAGAAAGGTTCGCCAGGGCAAAGAAAGGGGCACCAGAGTACGGTGGACATTAAAAAGACGCTGTAAATGTATCAGCAGAAGAAAAAGGTTCGCTCTCCGCCACCCTCGTGAACGATCCGGGTACAGGGGGAAAAGAAAGAAAAAAGCCCTCATTCAAGACCGATAGCCGCACCGCAAATAGTTCGCGAAATGACTCGCGGCTACCGGCTCGATGAGGTCGGACAGCACTCAACACGCTCAGGGACGAAGAGAACAAAAACTCACTCAACGCTGGCAATGCTCAATAAGGCTCTGCTTGGGAAACATTCCAGGTCAGGACAACAGTGAAACTTGCGAAGGTCTTCCATGGCGTGTTTCATGCACCTATACATTTTATTAAATAAGAGCTTGCTAACTTTCATCCTGCTCCACAAGATCAACGAAACACCGCAAGCGTTCGAAAAGATCTGTAAACCGTTTTCAAAAGAAGAGTTCATCGGAAAGTTATCGAATCATTAGGATTCTACCCTTTTTTTCACCGACATTTATTTGCGAATCTCGGTGCCCTGATTGCCTCCAACACGGAGCGAACCGCTGGAAAGAAATGGCCCCGTTAAATTTATTTCGACGGCGACGACAATTCAGCTTTCGATTGGACACTTCGGGCAATTCAATTCCCTTTTCCCGCAGTCGCTCTAAGCGATGTGGGTGACTGGTGACCTCTTTCTCGAAAGGCTTACGCGTTGTCGCGAGTCCGTGCCCGGATCGCGAGTGAATTTTTCACGGTCGAGGGCTCGGTCGAGCCGTTTGCTGTTTTCGGATTACATCACATGCACGCTATCACGGGCTCACCAGCCACCGGCTAGTTCGGTAAAGATGTGAAAGCGACTCCGTGCCCCTTTTCAGGACATTTCTGTGTGACGATCGGCGAGGTGTCTTTTCGGCGTGCTTCGAAACCACCATCGACGCGCCAATTCACTATTCGGTGCGTTACAATTGAGTTTCGCGAAATGTATAATCAGTTGATAGTGGAATCCAAGCGAACGGCCAACCATAGTTTATGAGTTCGATTGCTCAAGGGACCGCAACAGATCGCGAAATAAACGACATCTCGATTGCCGTACGTCAATTTCTGGTTTAATTGTTGCACAGTCGGGCAATGCGAGTCACGGAAAGGGAGTAATTTAACCTCTTTACATCATTCATAGTTTTGTAATGGAAGATATTAACACGCGTGAGCCCTTTCATTATCCACTCTCAAAGAAGGAAAACAAAACGATTATTTGTGGAAACATTATAGGAGGCTTTATCGGAGGAAAACTTTAATTGTAAAAAATAATAGAAAGTAGACGACTACAAAGCAAAAAAAAAACCAAATTATCAGCAAGACATAGGATAAAACACAATCAGTCACAACTGCTTTTTAACACAGCGTTATGTTACCTCATCTTAGAAGCGCCGAGGTCTACAGGCCTAGGAAGTCAAGTTTAAAGCTTTTGGCCTATGGTTTCATCTTCGTTTAATTTCTTCCATCCTCCTTACCTTGACATTGGTCGCTGCGCAACCCTGGCTAGCACAGACTGGTTTTGTACAGACAAGACACTCCTCGCGATGCAGTGCCGCCGATGCGGTAACAAGCCGTTCCAAGCCATTGGATCGCCTGATGAGAGTGAACAGCCATCCGTTAACAGAAAAGAAACCGGCACTGTCGGCTTTCGGTCTGTTTGGTTTTTGGGCTACGTTTCCATTTATAAAGTAACTAAAGTAACCATTTATAAAGTAAATTATTTTATCTTTACAGGAATATGAGATGGTGTCGACTGAGAAGACAAATGAGGTCAACAACCAAACAAAATTCACCTTAGAAGGAGAGGATCTAGGGGCTTTTTATAGTAATACTGCAGCATTTAGCTAGAAAAGTGAAGCAAACTCGTCCATAATTTAACACTCTGAACATTTCTTATCGTGAATCATTGGTAGGATAACGCATTATACATCTTTTTTTTAAATACTTCCAGATGATTCAAATCAACCACGTGTGCTTACAGATTTGGCATGTACAGATACTGTTTAAAAACAATCATTTTACATATATTTTTCATATTAAAGAAACACTGCTTCGAAAAGACGTAGACATCATGAGATCAATCAGTTGGTAATTTACTTTGCATAGCTTGAATCAACGTTTAGCTACGAAATTTACTCACCATATAAGCGCATTAACGAACTAATCTTTGAGTTGAAAAAAAAACCCAAATCAACTGACACGACAACTATGCTGACATTATTTAGATAAAACTATCATTTGTAATACATACGATTGAATAAACTTAACAGATAATTGCTGAAACAAGCGTGCACTGCAATTCCATGGTATATTTAAGCCCCGAGTTAACGCTGACTCGTTAAAGAAAAATACAAAATTACTACTTATAAATTATCGTCCTTGAAAACATTCACACGCGCATTCGTAATATCTTGAATTGCGTTATACGCCCGCTTTCTTCCAGGCGGCTCTTATTTTCCAGATAATAATCAAAAAGGGTTTATGTATAAACATTTTAATTTTTTTTGTATTGTTGAAAAGGAGTTTCACATAAACTATGTACGTTGAAACAATGTTAATAACTGGAATATTTTTTGTTGATTTGTTTAGCGATGAATGAATTAGATTCTTAAAGCTCTATTTTGGTTCATTTTCTTTAACTAACCTGTCCCGCCATGAAATATTTCCACAGCAACCAACTGGTATTTGGGCTAGTCGCAAAATAATCCGCAAACAAATCGTGAAGAGTAAATAATTGTTATGATAAAAAAATATCATAACGAGCGCTGTTCGTTAAACCACGCAGCGAAGGAAGGAGACACAACAATGTTACACTTTGCAACCGTTGCTCCGATCGCTGCAACTTAAACATCATATGCAAGGTCACACCGTCGGAGGAATGTTACATAATCAACCACGATCGGTGGTCTCGTGCTAAACTCTGTCACCAGGCGAACTCGCGCGGGAGAGTGAAATTTTTAAACAAGATCGCGGAACGCGAACGATCATTATAATCATCCCCGTTCGCGGCTTTCGTTTTCGTGACGAACGTTCCACCGGAGACCACCACAAAATTTACTCGCGAGATGCCAATCAAGCTTCGTTGCGTACCTCTCTGTGTATGCACGCAACACATGCAGAGAAGAGGAATTTTGGAACGTCGTCCAAGAGTGGGAGAAAAAAAAACCAACAGAACGCATTTCCCGCACGATCCTTCCACGATCACCATTCACAAATATCTTGCCGATAGTGCATACTCTACGTTTCATAACGGTTTGGTGTTTATTATTTTTTGCCCTCCGCATAACCTGACTGCCATCACCATGTGTCTTGCTTTGCACTCTTAACTCTTGATGGAGACTATTTTCTTCGCGTCTGAGACAGGTTTGGGCAACGTATGAATGACACGGGGAGTTTGGAACGTGCAGGTGAAATTATAAATTTATGATCGGTAGTTTTAAATGTTTGTGACGAACGTACGACGATACGGAACATACGAGGAAACATTTCTAAATGGAACGTTGCAATGGCAATTCTTCAATGAACATATTTATATGGAGCGTTATTTTTGGGCTTAAAAAGCTTGAAGAACCGGTACTAAATGCACAAGATCGGTGACTGCAGTTCTTTGATGAAAGTATGTGTGATCTTCTGTTCATTACCTACACAACAAGTATTGCCGCAAATCATATAGTTATGTTGGTAATCATTTAGTAACAACAACTTTTGATCTATGAAACGAGAATCATCTCTGGTTGCAATTTAATAGTAAACGTAACCAACATTATTTCTTCAATCAAATCAAGCGAATGTAACAATCCTAGAGATGAACCAATCAAAATGATAAATTCTAGCATTAGTTTTGAACTGTGTGATTGATGAACCTACTAACACCAAACGGGGGTGCCCTAAAATACAATAGAGACATTCCTGCAACTGGCGAATTGTTTTACCCGTGTAAACGATGATTAATCGAAACAGTATGCCTAGGCAAACACCGTGCTACCACATCACCTTATTTGGTATTTAAGTCTTTTGCCTTTGTTTGAACTTGCGTATCTTTGACTAAAAAGATGTTTAATACCAATTTGGCCTGGCATAATGATTATTCTCAAAAGAAGAATCGAAAAGCATCAAGTGTATACATTTGCACATTTTTTTAAATTAAACGTAGCAATCAATTATTACCACATCCGTTGATGCCATCACGATTTTTCGCTTGAACGAATTTTGATATTAACAATTTCATTTATTCATTTCATGTATTCATAGACAATCATTGAGCTTATAAGCCTAAATGATTTTATAAAACTAAATACAATACTGTAATAACTACTTTAACGTTTGGGCGATGATGCGACGTAAATACATTAAACGTTCAATATATAATAGTTCCTGAAATAAGACCTGAGCAAACAATCTTGAAACCTATGCCTTACCGTTGTTTGAAACAAAAATCACATTTAAGCAAAGAGCCAAGGATAAGGTTTAATAATTTGCAAAAAAAAAAACGAAGAAACAAATAGAACGCGCAACTGATTTATTTGCCATAATTATTTAAGTAAGCAAAAGGCGTAAGTGAATCAGTAATTCCATAACTGACCTTCGTTCTCCTGTAATTCTACGCAACCTCCAACCTGCGGTTAGAAAAACAAGGCCGGCAGGTGGTTGATGAAATTTCCTCCTTTCACCGCGTACAGTTTTTACTATTTTTTTTTTTTCATCCTCTACCATTGCTAGAACCTACTTTCCTACTACGCTTAATCCGTCCCAAAATAATGGTTAGGATAACCTTCAGAAAATTAGTGTGAAGAAATGACTGCTAATCCTTCCAAAACTTCATCCGCCCCAAATTTGTTACTTGTAAAACTCAGCCAGGGGGGAAGCCTGTGCCCTTCGAAGGCCTGTGCTCCCAATACCACCCATCGACTATTCGATCACTCATTCATTGATAAAAGGTTCAGAAGCCCTTCGAGGGTCCGGACACCTGACTTTGTCCGTCATGCGCTTGAAACCTACATCGGATGTGTGCCCGTGCGTTGAAGATTAGCCGGAGTTATTCAAGCCGTGAGTTGGCATCGGATCCGTTGCAGTTTTGGACTTTTCGACCCACGAGCCCCAGGGCATGCGAGAAGAAGGAAAGGGTTCATACATCACCTGAACTTGAATCATGCTCAATCAACGACCACACGACGAAGGTATACCCATTAATTATCCGATCCCAGCAAGCTCCAGGTGACCATCGGATGTCGATCGCGTACCGTGCGGCTGCGATGGGACGTGGATAGCCCAATCGGTACCTTGCTGGAGGCAACGGTAACGCATTTCTGGGGATAATGCTCAAGCAACTTTCGACAGGGCACGCTCGCCAGCATCCGCACGCCTTAGTCGGCTTCCACCAACGTTGACCCTCAAAATTCCACCTCACCGTGTCTTATGGGTCCTAATCCTGCCGTGGCCGATTAGCAGCTGTGGCGTGGCGCACACGAGCCCTCCGGCGGCAAAAAGGTGTGGTTTACGCCCGGCATAATGATCTCATCGGCCCGAAAACCTCCCCTTCTCTGCTCGGGCGGCCAATGAGCTCACCTGTGGCCCGCTGGCGCGCGTAGTCGGAATGTGGCGCGCAGGTGGTGTGAGCGCGAGAAGTGCGAGATGGCAACAGTGCCAGCCCGTGGCAGGCTTGTGACACATTTCACCGAAAATCAGTGCAAACCCCCGGCGAACTCGCGCGCCGGTATACGGGGCATTTTTTTTTTCTCCACCCCATTCCGGCCAGCCGACGGGTGCCCAGCCGTCCCTTGAACTAATCTGTAGCAGTTTGCTGAAATCAGTATATAAAGTGAGTTTTGACCCGAGAATTAGCACAGTTTACCGAAGCCACCGAGGCAGCAACGATCAGCGCTCAGTGTTCATTGAGTTTCGACTGGTTAAACCATAGCAAAGTTCTTCAGCAGTGATGGCTTTCAAAGTGCGTATCCCGAGAAGTTCGAGCGAGTGTGACTGGTGAACGAAATGCAGTGCCGAAGAAGTCATTCTAACGAACCCGTTCTGTCGCTTTCCACTTTCGCAGTACTTTTCCCTGTTTGCCCTGATCGCTGTGGCCAGCGCCCAGCACTACCAGCAGTATCAGCAGCCACAGTACCACCAGCCTCAGGAATATCAACACTACCAGCCGCAGCAGGTCGTGTACAAGCAGCCGGCTCTGGTCAAAACTGTCCAGCCCGCCCTGATCAAGACCGTCCAGCCCGCGCTGGTCAAGACCGTCAAGCACGTCGAGTACCCCGATGCGCCCGCCGAGTACCAGTTCGCCTACGATGTCCACGATGACCACACCGGTGATGTCAAGAGCCAGCAGGAGGAACGTCATGGAGATGTCGTTAAGGGCCAGTACACGCTGATCGATGCTGATGGATACCGCCGCGTGGTTGACTACACCGCCGATGACCACAACGGATTCAACGCCGTCGTCCGCCGCGAGCCCGTCGAGGGCCACAAGGTGGTGAAGGCCGTCGTCCCGGTTGCCAAGGTTGTTGCCCCGGTCGCCAAGGTGTACGCCGCCCCGGCCGTCACCAAGGTGTTCGCCCCGCAGCCAGTGCAGCACTACCAGCCTGCCCCGGTGCAACACTACCAGCCTGCCCCGGTGCAACAGTACTACCAGGCTCCGGCGCAACAGTACTACCAGGCTCCGGCCAAGGTGTACACCCCCGTCGCTAAGGTGGCACTTCCCGCCATCACCAAGGTGGCCGTGCCGGTTGCCAAGGTGGCCTACGCTCCTCAAAACGAGGCCGTTAACCACGTCCAGTTCCACGGACCATCCAGCAACTACAACTACTGAGCAGTTGTTTCGATGCCATAGATTTGACAACCCGGAACTCAATGGAAGAATTCACCAGGATCCCAAACGGAGCTAACGAATGAATGGCTGTAACGTTAACTAATTGTAAATAAGCGTGTAAATACAGCACTATCAACACCCCGATAGGTACGATAGTTGCATAATAAATGAAAAAATCGACTAATTGATTGTTTGTTGTAAATGTGTGATATATTCCCTTAAAACTCTACCGCGGAACCGACAGTTGTCGGGGCATCAGAGAACTTGCATTTGAAAATACATTTTTACAATCACTGAACTTGTTACCAGATAAATAGCCCATTTATAAAGTTGCTTATCTCCTAGGAGATATCATGATTGGATATTGACCTTTTTTTAAATAGGAATAATTTGAATTATTTGGGATAGGAGTGGGATATCCGAGGGTATATGCCGGCTGGAACATGACCCATGATGGCGGGATGGTGAGTTCGAATCCAGACCAGACTTCCCCCGGAAAGATGGACTGGACTGACTAGCCACGTACGTTAAGTCTCGTAAAAATATTTAAAAAATGTTTCATAATAATACCCCCATTAAAAATTAGTAGACTTGACCAAATTAGTCTTTACTATAGGAAAGAAGAAGAGGATTTGAATTACTAACTGAAGTTCGTGTTTAAAGGCAAAATGTGCAGGTTTAGCCCAACAAATTTCTACAAGAATATATGGTATCTCGTTTAGACATCAATTATTTGAAACGCATAAAGAACGAAGGAGAAAACCGGATTTTCTATATTTGTTGGATCGTCATCGTTGTCCAAAGAATTTTTTTATTGAGATTGCAAAAACCCAGGAGCCTATTTAAACATACTAGTCTACCTTAAGCCATGTTTACATTATTGCATCTAAACCGCTGTTGGTTGCTCGAATATGAACGAGAATTGTGCAACTTTATTTGCACAAGATCGGCAGTTGCATACGATCCTATTTTTCGTGCAACCTAGGTTGCACAGGTTAAGAAGGACGAATGTGAACGCAGCTTTACTTGAACTGGGAATTTTCTTTACATTTTTGTTTTCGTAGATTTAGAACAGTCAGTTTACTACCAGCTTTAAGATAGAATATGAAAGGCTGAGCAATAAGGGATTATTGTTTCTGAGAGTTTATAGTAATAGGCAAATAAATCAGCTAAGTCTTTGAGTATCAATGACTAACATTGCCATCGTCAAAATGTTACTTATTTCTGAAACCGATCTGGCAGCGATCCTCTCCAAAATAAACTTTTTTAGTTTTTTTTTTCTGGTTATACCCTAAAACAATTTGTTTGTTTCCACTGGAAAATTCTTAGGGCCCGATAAAGATACATTTCAGACCCCTTAGAAGGACAAGAAAGTTTTGTTTCGAGGGCCACTCGAAACATATATTTGGGTTTTGTTCTAGGCCTTTAAGATCAATAGATTTAAAAAAACCGTGCTATTAATTTTAAATGATTTTTCATTGATGGAAGCGGAACATAACATTTGCAAAAATATGATACTTTATGTCAAATCAAATGTGCCAGATGCATTTGTTATCAAAATCGGGTTATTATTATAAATTATATAAAGGCTTCACTAACATGATATCGTGTTTAAATTTATTTCATTAAACCAACCAATCTTTTCAGAAACTTTACTGATAAAGCGATCCTAGTTTTGCACAAAACAGTTTTAACTTTTTAAAGCACCACAAAATTATGCCAAACACATTTTATCCAATATTTAGGAGTTTTTGACTTAAAATGGAACTGCAAAACTGTAGTTTACTTTGCAAAGGCTGCAAAGAGTACAAAGTCTCGATTCCGTGTTGGTTACACTCGTGAGAATGTTCCTTAACCTTAATTTTACGACAGCTGCATCAAAGTATCCAATACTTGCCATCTGTAAGTACTACTGAGCTACTCGGGTACGTATAAAACTTGGCGAAACTGAAGCCCATGGCTGTTATAGGTTATACACTCGGTAATTTATTTACAGTTTATCCGCATTACAATTGAACTAGCATGAATGGAAGATGAGGCAGTGGTATGGCATGAAAGGTGAAAATGGAGAGTTTGTTCGCTAGGGACGAGTTCCCGTGCAGGGAACGCCGACTTATCGATCTAATATGCGCTTAGTAGTGCTGTTCGTATTGGGGCTGGTGGCTGTAGTGGACCTGCGGGGCGAGAACCTTGGCGATCGGGGCGGCGTACACCTTGGCGACCGGGACCTTAGCGATGGTCTTGACGATCTTGTGGCCCTCCAGCGGCTCGCGGCGCACGACGGCGTTGAATCCGTTGTGCTCATCGGCGGTGTAGTCGACCACGCGACGGTGACCATCGGCATCGATCAGCGTGTACTGGCCCTTAACGTCATCACCGTGGCGTTCCTCCTGCTGGCTCTTGATGTCGCCGGTGTGTTCGTCGTGGACGGAGTACTGGAACTGGTACTCGGCCGGGGCCTCTGGATACTCGACGTGCTTGACGGTCTTGTACAGGGCGGGCTGGACGGTCTTGATGAGCGCTGGCTGGATGGTCTTGACGACGGCCGGCTGGGTGTGGTACTGGTTGTACTCTGGCTGGTAGTGTTGCGAGTTGTAGTGTTGAGCGCTGGCGACGGCCAGGAAAGCGACAACAGCTAGGAACTGGGAAAAAGAGAAGATGAGATTTAAAATAAATTTCAACATATACTCCCCCAACTGACATCTCCGGTGTAGTGAGCTCTTACTTTGAAAGCCATTTTGTTGCTGGGAGTTTTGCTGAAGGTTCGCTGCTGGATCGTGTCCTGATGAAGGTGCTCGATGAACTGATGCTGACTTTGTGCCAAAATTCGCTATTTATATCCCTTGAAATCCGAGTCCCCCAGACGGTTGAACTATCAACCCCTGGCCGATCGGTTTTAGGTCGTGCGTTGTCAATACTGTTCCTCAGCATATTCTTCCACCACGGTGTTTCAATCGACGGGCGAGCGGGGGTAGTTTTCGCGATTGTCTCGATTTTTCGCTTGATTATCTCTTTCTCCTCTTTCTGCCGTTGTTGTTGGTGGTTGTTGTTTTGTTCGACTGCCCTCCTTGCATTCGGTCCGATAGTACGTTTTCGGCAGTACATGCAAAATATGATGGCTGTGTTGTGTTATTTTTTCTGTTCTCCCCTCACTCTTCCCAAGAGCACTCTCGAACCGCTTGCGGGCATGGTTCAGACTTTGCAAAAAACAAAAAAAAAAGAACGACACTGACTCCCTTCCCCGGCGGCGATGCAACCGACTGGTCCACCAGCGAAGGCACGTCGAGCAGCAGGCGAACTGATCGGTCGGGTCAATTTAGTCAATCGCTCCGTCAGTCTCTAGCAGGTATCCGCCGACGAGCCAGTCTCCCGGGCAAGCTGTCAGATCGACAGCCTGGGCCTAGCGCAGCATTAAAAATGTACATGTAAATATGAACAAATCTACACGCCTGCGTCGTCTGTCAAAACCGTGAAGGCCATCTTTGCCCGTACGTGCTGTCTAACGCAGGGAGCGCTGCTTCTCAAAACCTTATGTCACGCATTCCCCTTGCGAGGAAACGCCACGACTAAGGGTGCCTCGCGTGCCGATAGGAACTGTCGCCCAACGCACAATTTGCTCGAGGGCTGACAAATGAGCGGTAAAATGGCTCATCCGCCATTCGCTCAAATGGGAGTGATGAGGGTTGCGTGCGCCGATGAGCCACGGGCCTGCGTCGTCTCCTTTACCGAGCCTCACGCAGGTGATTGGAGGATTGGGTTCCGTTTTCGGCGAGACCAATGATTGTGGCCACCATGACCTTAACATTCGCCACTTTGTTTCCCACGGAATGGGTCAGTTTCATCTCGACCATGCGTCTGCAATGGCCAATACGCCCGATTGCACCCCAGGCCATCGTTTAATGATGCGCACCGAATATGGTAGGCTCGAGATCGGCGTGGTCACGACATTTATGGGTGAAATCAATTTAAAATATTGTTTAACACTGCTACAAATGGCTTCATTTGGATTCAATATTTAGAAACATAGGGATTACAAGCATCATAAATGACATGACAGACAGTTTGTCTTTACAAGATCCCCTATACATGAGAGTAGCCGAAAAAATGCTGCTTTATTTTCTGCTCTTGCCAATATTTGATTTGTTCATTTCATTACAATTAATATACAGTTTTTGCCACCGCACTACGCTTAGATAAAACCGCAAGTTTTTTTCAAAAAGACAATTTTAAAACCACAAGAGGGGGGGGTCAAGACGAACCTAACAAAACAAAAACACTCAAATCGGTCCATCGGTTCTCAAATGATGCACGGTCACACACATTCCAAGCTTAGTTTGTCTCTACAAAGATTAGGTTTTTTGTCCGGCTTTGCTAAGGAAAAGTGAAGGTTTTCAATAAAGCGCCTGTTGATGAAGGGAAATTTTGCGGAGAATTCGATTATTTCGTTCATCGCGTTTCATGCGTTATCAAAAATGTACTTTGATCATTTCTAACTAATTGTTTCCACCATTTATCTACTATATTCTTCGTATAACATCGGTCCTGCCATAGATCAACTATTAAAAAATGCTTCATAAATTACCTTCGTTCGAAGCATGAAACGAAGCCATCATTTGTATTTTCCTCTCCTTATCCTAGGCAGTTAAAGATAATTGTTAACATTCATCATGTTCCTTCATTTCGTTTGCTGTTGTTTTATATTCTTCTGCTCTACATTAATTTCATGTGACATTTATCATTACCAACCGTGTTTCTTTATTCATTGCTCGTTTCCAGGTGGTTGTAGTTTAGACGCACTAAAGCTTTTTTATACTTTGTTTTGGCAAAACTGAAACAACCTCTACTTCTACCTCCAATGATAATGAATTGCATTTGTGCACATTAAGTGACCTTCATACGATGATCGTCAAAATATTCCAGGAAACCCCCCCCCCCCCCCTCCCTTGCCCAATACGGGACATCTCGTATGGTCCTTGGCGAAAGGAGAAATAAGGGCGGCACGACGGAGCTAATGCGTTGCTTTCAAGCCCCTCCTGGCGACAAACGAGAATACGCTTTTCACTTTCATTCCACTGACACACATTTTCGCGTGCAGGTAAAAGCTGGTACGGCCAAACACAGACCAACCACCCCCTTTTGATCTCTCTCGCTCAGCAATCCTTCTCCGGCAATCCTGCCGCAAAACTTGTTCGCCAGCTGGCAGTGCCCGGGTATCCCGTGGTCTTGATCGAACGATTTTGGATCAAGAGTATCGTGTTTCGATTATATAACCGCAATTCGTCTGCTTTCAAGGTTGCTGGGCTGCTGGGCTCGGCCTTCCAAGCCGCGAACACGAACCCAAAAGAGCCCGTTCGGCGAGCGACCCGGAGGCGATCGCGCGATCTTTCCGTCTTGCAAGATCTTGATGCCCCGCCAACCGGTGCGAGAGTGAGCTCAAGTCGCACGCGCAGAGTCGACAGAGGACAGCCGAAAAACTGCCCCAGCTCTGCCTTGGAGGAGGCGGTTCCAGCTCGGGTAGCTCGCCAAAGGGAATTCGTATGCGCTCTGGAACACATTTCTTGGACCACCCCTCCCCATCGGGCTCACCGTGTCGCCGAAACCGGAGTGTACTTCGGGCAGTCGGCTGCGGTGCCGCTTTGCTCTGACGATATACTTTTACCGAAAATTTTAACCTCCGCCGTCTGACAGCCAAAACGGGGTCTTTGGAGTGCCGTGGTCGCGCATTTTTTTCCCTTGCAACCGCGCATTGTAAACCTGTTTACCCGCATCTGGAGGTTATTTCTTTTCAGTGCTGCGCGGGTTCGAGTGTGCTTGACAAGTTCACAGCTTGACATGGCAGATTTGCGCTGGGCAGTGATTTTTCTTTTTTAGGGTTTCACTCGCTCAAACACCCGCCTGGGTGGACGATATTAGTGACACATATTTTACAATTCTGCCAATCGCACTGCGTTTATGCACACCACCTCAGTGAGGTGACATGTTACAAGTTTCATTAGTGCTGTTTACATACATGTGGCATTGTTTACAAATGCACATACGAGAAACGAGATTTCTTCGGTGGGTGGAAATTTACTGAACGTAGAAGATACCTTTCTTATACCTTTGCAATACTTATAATCTTCATTTTACTATAACATCAAATTAGATTCATAATCAATTAATGGAGCAACAACATTAAAAATAAAAGCGTTGTGCCAACGATATTCGAACGATACTCTTCGTTGGCGCAACACCTGTGTAATGTGGTTAAGAATTAAACAGAATTTCGGTAGATCTTATATGTGACATCTCATATTCTGGTCCAGGATAGCCGAGCACGTACGCTGGCTTGAACATGATCCACTGTGGCTTGGATTCGAATCCAGACCGAATCTCCCCTGGTAGCGAATCTCCCCTGGCTGTCCACGTAAGTTAAAAGGGAAAAAGTCTCGTAGGCCGTAAGCATGGGTCAGGCGTGACCAAATCGGTCGTTACGCCGGGAAAGAAAATAAAACAATATGAGATATCAGGATAAATTCCAAAAAAAAATTGTTAATACAGCTTTATACACCTCGAGTAATCCTTACCGCTCATTTTTAACGAATTCGTTTTTAAGAAAAACTTGACCACTAAAATTATGTTAAAAACCTTTATTGGGGAGTACTGACACTAATATAACCGTAACGACAATTTGTGCTTAGTAGTGGTAGGTGAGGCTGGGGGCAGAGAAGCTAACAGTCGCCACATGCGCCGGGGCGAGCACCTTCGTAACCGGGACGGCGTACTTCGCAACGGGCAGAGCAACCTTGGCCACGGGAGCAACGTAGTGGGCAACCGGTACAACGCTCTTCACCACCTTGTGACCGCTCAGCGGCTCGCGGCGCACGACGGCGTTGAATCCGTTGTGCTCATCGGCGGTGTAGTCGACCACGCGGCGGTATCCGTCGGCATCGACCAGCGTGTACTGGCCCTTGACGTCATCTCCGTGGCGCTCTTCCTGCTGACTCTTGACATCGCCAGTGTGCTCGTCGTGGACGGAGTACGAGAACTGGTACTCGGCAGGAGCCTCCAGCTCGACCTTCTTCACCAGGGTAGGCAGGAATGCGGCCTGAGCCACACCAACCACGGCCAGGGCGAGGATCAACTGTGGAAAAATAAGGCAGCGGAATAAGATACCAATTCACACCTTTGCCGACCCATTGCTACTTCCGGAGAAGCTTGTATGCTTGCTACTCTTCGATTACTTACTTTGAACGCCATTTTAATCAGCTCGAGGTTTGTTCGGTTGGTTGGTTACGTGCTGCGAAGCTTCCGTGGCTAACTGATGCACTTCTAGCGATATCTGGTGCTTTTTATAGCTGAAACCTTCTTGCAATCATGGCAGCTAGATCATCCTACCACGAAGCCTAGTAGCCTGAATCGCGTCAAGTTCAACTACTCCTGCGGTAAACCTGTGGCACCTAGTACATGCCATAGCTGCTGCCACACATAGTACCCCACATTCACAGAACCACCCGAACGCCGAAAACCGGTGGTAAAAGAAATTCCTAATGCCCGCGTTGTACGTATTAGCTATAATCGTGGCGTAAAATCAAAGCCAAATCCATCCTAAATCCTGATGTAACGCCAAACCCGTTCGGCGCACGCAGTGCAGTGCCAGCCAAATTACGATGCATTTGGACCACGAAATAATCCACCTCGCACGAGTCGACGGGGGCAGTGGAAGCTGAAAACTAACTGACAACCAATCAACCTTGCCTTGGTGGCCGCTCGTTCCAACGATGGACCGCGCAAACGCAGTGCGTTGCACCTACGCAAGTCGAGCGCAATATCACGTCCTCCGAATCACCGAAAAAACTCGTTTTCCCAACTGTGCGGTTCATGCGATGGCAAAAGAGGAAAGAAGGGGTTACCGCAGTGTGTGAGCGAAATTTTTTCACATCATATTACTCCTGCTCACAAAATGCTGTCACTTGGGCTATTACTTATTAATTTGTCACCTCGCGCTACTTGTCGTATTTGTCCACCGCGGTCCGCAAATAACGCCGGTTCTCCGTTGCCCATTCGCCCAACTTGCACTGCACGATGGTTTGCGCATACCGGGATGATGTAAGGCACAATCAAATTGACATTGGGATCATCAACAGACCCCTCATTAGGCCCTGCCCGGCGATTGTCGACGTTGCAATTTCTTCAGATAATATCAGGTGCCAGTAATGAACGTCCGCGTTCTTTAAAAAAGTGTGCAAAACCACACCATGGACTCTGAAGTGAACGCCGCGAGACGATGAATCACATGTGACAATTACATGTAAACGCGAAATGTTAAACGACGTGATAATGACTTAATTTGCGCAAGAACGAAATTTAAGGCAACAACGGTCCGACATTTTAAAGACAACGCTCATGCAAAGCTTTTTGATGGTGAACCACAACTCAAATAATTTCAGATTTTCAGCTGGAAGTAGAATAATGTTACATCTTTTGCATGTTACATACAATAACAAAATAAATTTGCTTGCTGGTATCGGCAAGGTCAATGCATATTTTGCTAAGTATATAGTTTATGGCGATAGTTTAAATAGCTTACCTCGGAAAGTATCTCAACATTCTTAGCGAACTCGTGTCTTTTGTTATTTAAAATACATGATATATTACAAAAAGATTATCATAATAATTGAACAACAATAAACAAATGAGATAACGGATGGTTTACCATCTGCTCAAGGAGCTTTCAACAAAGTCACGGATTCCTTCATCTGCTATATATTTTCTGGAAGTGGACAAGCGATAGGAAGCCCTCTCTTTTCCTTTCTGCACTGCTATTTGCCATACATTTTTTCTGGGAGGAATTTGCTCAAAAGTATTTATGCCCCCGTATGCGAAGATGCATTTTTGGAGCAGCCGCCAGCCGAAAAGACCTATAAGGTGTATGACCCTTACGTTGTGCAGTGAGTTTGACTCACCAGGCTTCGGAACACTGGTCACCTGAATGAATGATTACCCAGTCCTTAAAGAATGATAAAGCGATTGCTAGGTAAGCAACAGTAGGTAAGCAAGTTCTCCTATATGCTTCAGAATCGGTATGCGGTTAGCAGTCTAGATTGTGTCATATTGTTTTTAGTAAAATTATAAATTATTTACAAACATAAAGATTTGATTCCAACAGTTCTCAACTAAATTTAATCTAGACGAAGGAACGATGCATGAAATAGGGAGAAACAATGAGAACTCGAGAGAGAGTAGAACAAATGCGTTAAAAAGTGCGTTGGGGCAGATCGACGGAAGTTTTTTCCGTTCGTCCTGGAAACAAGGCGAACTTGTGCGCGGGGCTTATCTTGTACATATTGAAGTAGTAAAGTGGACGTATTGGCCATTTAATCAATATGAAAGCAAACAATAAACGTCAATTAGATATTTTCGGCACTATAATGGATTATTTAGAGGTGAGTCTATGAAATACTGTTGTTAGCTGTATCTTTCTGCCCGGGTAATCCAACCATCCGAGATTTTTCATTACAAAGTGGTCTGAAAGATCACATAAATTTTCCAAAACCACATTGAGTCTTTGTGGACGATATTCTGCAAACTGCAGAAATAAGTTTGCACAACAACTATTGATCGTGTGTGGTGCGCTTGAGTAACTTTCTTGCGAGGAGCATGTTTATATCGCTGATTCAGCAAGACAAGTAATTTCTGTCAAATGATTGCGAAATACAAATTACAAGAATATAGTTTCTTCTTCTATTTTATTTAACTACTAGGAAACAATCAACAGTCAAAAGCCGTACTACCATGCAACTTAGTAGTGGTAGGCGGGCAGGGCAACTTTAGCGATCGGAGCGGCGTACACCTTCGTGATCGGTACAGCGACCTTGGTGACCGGGACGACGGCCTTCACTACCTTGTGGCCGCTCAGCGGTTCCCGGCGGACAACAGCGTTGAATCCGTTGTGCTCATCGGCGGTGTAGTCGACCACGCGGCGGTATCCGTCGGCATCGATCAACGTGTACTGTCCGACGACGTTGTCTCCATGGCGCTCCTCCTGCTGGCTCTTGATGTCACCGGTGTGATCATCGTGCACATCGTAGGCAAACTGGTACTCGGCCGGGGCATCCGCGTACTCAACGTGCTTGACGGCGACGGGCAGGACGGCGGCGCTGGCAACGGTGACGAGGGCGAATAGCGCGAAGTACTGCAGGTGGAAAAAGGATATGACATTATTCCTCTGCCCTTCGATCAACTGTTTGGCTAATGTGCTCACTTTGAATGCCATTTTACTTCTGGTGGTGCTCAGTTGTGGAAGACTGTAAGAAGTTTGAACCTACGGATGGCGAATGATGCTGATTGATGCTAGATTCGCTCCTTTTATACAGCGCTTTGCATATTTCTGTTCTACATTATGTACGTGCCAGTAACCGACGTGGACGACGTGACCAAGCCGACGTGTTTGTTGAATCACACCACCATTAAAATCGGTATCCTTGATCATTTGCTCCCAATTAACTACATGGTCCTCACACACCATGTGGGCTATCCACAAGCCAGTTTGATACCCGATCATATACTGGTGATTGATTTTGGGCGGGTGCTTCGGCCGAACGCGGTTCTGTAGTGGTGCGTACGTGGTGGTCACGTACTTCGTGATTAAATTTTCTTGCGAATTTTAAGCACGAAAGTTGGACAGTTACAGAAATCTGGCTGCTCGATGAACGACAGGCGTACGGCAAACTATGGATAGGACCCACGAAGGCACTGACCTAGAGCGCGCTGTTGGTTACGAACACGCCTTTCGGCAGCACCAGACTTATCAATCGCGGAATCGCGACGGCTAGTCGGTTCGGCAGCACTCGTACAAAATAGCAATTGACGAGAAAAATAATTCTGCGAAAAGGAAGAGGAAAGCTGTTCGTTTGAACGCTCGTAGCATTGCACCCCTTCGAATGTCATTTGTGTGGAATGAGGATTTTGGCGGCAACTTTATAAATATTGGCGGGGATTTCACAGGTTGCGCCTGTTTTGTACATAGTGTGTGGGAGGTCCTTTCGCGGCCTATCGCGGCGTACATGAGATAACGTACAATGTATCGGCAAGGGAAAATGTTCTGACTCACGATGGACTATAAATATTCATACACTGTCAAACAAGCAGTATCACTCTGCTACCAGCTGTCGAACAGTTCAGATTAAATTCTTCACGTGCCAAATAACTTCATCAATTTTTAAGCAATGGCTTTCAAAGTATGATTAGTTAAAATAATTTTAAATGCTAGATATTCCTTCCGAAGCATAACACTCCATTGAATCGCTTATTATATTTTTCTATTCGACAGTACTTTGCCCTGTTCGCCCTCGTCGCTGTGGCCAGCGCCGCCGTCCTGCCCGTCGCCGTCAAGCACATCGAGTACGCGGATGCCCCGGCCGAGTACCAGTTTGCCTACGATGTGCACGATGATCACACCGGTGACATCAAGAGCCAGCAGGAGGAGCGCCATGGAGACAACGTCGTCGGACAGTACACGTTGATCGATGCCGACGGATACCGTCGCGTGGTCGACTACACCGCCGATGAGCACAACGGATTCAACGCCGTCGTCCGCCGCGAGCCGCTGGAGGGCCACAAGATCGTCAAGACCGTTGCTAAAGTCCCGATCGCCAAGGTGTACGCCGCCCCGATCGCCAAGGTTGCCCTCCCTGCTTACCATTACTGAAATGTTTTTGAGCACGTTCCTAGATAATTTAATAACAAAATAAACGAATTTAAAGTATATCCTCATCTTTTGTTCCATAAGGCATTGTTAAGAAAATCCTTCAGTTCTGTTTAGATGAAGCGTAAACACACTTGTATAAACAAAAAGGGACCGTCGAATCTTCTTTTGCATGCAAAGAAATCTTTTATCGGTCTGACTACCAATGAATGTCACCGCAAAGTCCTCTGTGAATGTATTGGTCTGGCTAGGAAAAACACATTTAAAAAAACACTTTTCAATCGTCTTTGCACGTCGGTTGTGACAGTTCGCTTCATATATGTAAACCGAGCTTTCAACAATTGCCTCTGTGTAATTGAAAAGGATTGAGCACATGATTTTTTAAATGAGTTTTAACTGTGGTTAGAAAATGTTCCTATTAATTTCAATGCTTCCAGCGGATTGTGATAACTCAATGAACATCACAGTAAACAGTAATGTGCCTCGATCCCAATAGTTCAAAGTATGAGCAATTTTCGAGTTTAACTCGATGAGAAATTTTTATTTGATGACAGTAAAAAGGCATTGCTTAAAGCCAAAATCAAATATCCTCAAGATGAGCATAAAACATTGTTGCGGACAGTATCTTGCAAATTCTACCATAGTCATCCTAATGCCATTTTCCTTTATAGCTTGTGATATGACTGTAGGTGATTGTTTAATTAATCTTTTTTCAATAACTTTCATTCTTTTTTAAGTTTCGTCGATAAAACTGTTGAAGTCTAAAATCAAATCCAAATAAATATATGCAATTGTGGTTTCTCAATAAAGGAAAAAAAAACATTTAAAAGAGAATTTAAAATTTTCCACAAATTATTGTCAAAGTAAAGTTATTTTATTGATCATGTAAGATTGTCAAGAATTTTCTAAAAACCGCCTGGAATGACGAAGGAGGAATCCCCAGGAAACGTTTAGTACTGGTAGCTCACATTGCCACTCTTGAAGCTGGTATGCGAATGAGCGTTGTGGCTTTGCTTCAGATGAGCAACCGGCTTAAGGACATGGACCTGTGGCACAGCGTGATGCAGCTCCACATGGTGTACTGGTTCAACATGGTGTACTGCCTCCACGTGATGCACGGTAGGCACGACATGGTGTACTACTGGAGCCAAAGCTACCGATTTCACGTAATGCACTGCTGGGAGGAAATGCGCTTTTTTCGGCACTGCAACCACCACACCATGGCTCTTCAGAGGTTCGCGCTGCACTTTCGCTACAAAACCGGTGTGTTTGTCAGAGGAGTAGTCCACGACGCGCCGGTACCCGTCGGCATCGACTAGAGTATACTGGCCGGTAACCTTGTCGCCGTGGCGTTCCTCGTGCTGGCTCTTCACATCACCGGTGTGTTCATCGTGCACGGAATACTGGAAGTGATATTCGGCCGGTCCATGGTGATCCTCGTGGCCGTGATGCAGGACTGGCAGAACAGCAGCATTGGCCACAGTTACTCCAAGAAGCAGAACAATGCAGATCTGAAAGAAGAGGATATACAATAATTTACCAGAAACAAATCGTGCCCTACATTTTTAGCTTCCGAAAAAGTTTAGCTTACTTTTGAATGCATTTTGATTTGTGTCTTATTTTCAGAAATTGTTTCACGACTCGTACAATCAGAAGGCTCGTTCGAGGGCTACTGTCTCAAAGCGAATGACTGCAGATGAATTATTTCATTGTATTTTTATACCACTCAAACTGCTGAACAAATGGTCCACCCTCCCAGTAGTCGATTAGCCTAAATTAATTCCGTGGGTTTTATTTGGAACGGACAGTACAAACATTGCGCCATCGGGTGACAAACGCATGACACCAACGCCGAAATGCGCTATCCTAAATGTGCCTAATACTCGGCCACCGATGACAGGCCAGACAGGCGCGATCGTATGCAAAAGATATGAGACCGATTTTAATCCTGCTCCGAACAACACGAGTCGGACGACCAGTTTTAGTACCATGTCTCCAGTACGCAACGGTGCAAGAAACACATTTTACTGACCCCAGGACTTTGCACCTCTGTTTTCGTCGTATTTGTCGTCAACGGCTATCGTACCAGCAGGACTTACACAACGTGGACGCCACATGAATTGTGCGTGTCGTAACGGAACATCTAACGCAACGGATGCAATCGTTCAAACAGTTACTGACTAAGTACTTGCGAGATTTAACTGAACGTATGTGGCACGGAATGCTTCTATGTAGATCTGCGGGGAGTATAAAATATCTCGATAGGTGTCGATCTGCATCAGTCACCAGGCGACAGCTCAGAAAAACTGACACTGCTCCAAGTTTGGTATAAAAGCAAAATATGACACTTGTGTTTGGTTGCAAAAGAATAATAGGTTATTTTCTAACTTCATGCGTTGTTAGCATACTTTTAAACGCCGAACAAAATTGTGCAGATAGTTATTCCTCTACCGATACGGCCGGATACGCTTTTAAATACGCGGGAAATGATCAGAAAACGAAAGACATAAAATTCCACGAGGAACGCAGGACAGGAAACAATGTAGTTGGCAAGTTTTCTCTCCTAGACCCGGATGGATGCTGGCGCACGGTGATGTATACAGCGGATAAAGAACACGGGTTCAGAGCGAAAGTGACCCGTGAGGAGTTGCCGCTCCGGGAGTTGCATCCTCCGGGAGTTGCATCCGGGAGAGATCGCGGCGATAACGACATCCGATGGCGTCGGCGTCGGTTTAGACCATTCTGGTTCCAAGGCGCAAGGAGAGGTGATGGGATTTTTAAAAGTTTCTTCAATCGCGCTAGTCAGATAAGTAGATCAATGTGAAATAAAAGTAACATTTTTGTTTTGTTTTATCAATCAGTATTTTAATGGATTACGTAATCGGTTATCTGCAACACTTCTTATTGTAATCGATGCAACAGTCATGTGCTTCCGACCGTAATAATTATCCAACAAATTTATTACAACCGCTCCGAGATGTACCGCCAACCCCTTCAATGTAACCACAGATGATACCCATGCTAAAACCTCCCACCTGCGCCCTCGCCAAACTGTTGATTTCCTTTTACGAATAACTACTATTCATCGTCTTTCGCGCGTCACTTTCAAACCGGCCTTCGATGATCTTCACATTGAAACCAGTTTTCCGAGTGCAGTGGAAGTTTCACACCGCAGTACCATGCAAAGCCGTTTCGGGATCGAGCAGCATTTCCTGATCCGCCACCGGTTTCCTACTGCAACCGGCAGCCGAACTCCTTTTCAATCCGTTCATGTAATATTGGTACAGTTTTACGGGCGGTGATCGGTTCAGGGTGATAAATGAAGAAAAATGCACCGCATGCACGGCCCCTTCGAAGACCATGATGAGCAGAGGAAGGCGATCGTCCGCTTATGGTCAAAATGAACGACCGACCCCGGGGTGCAGTTGCAGGTGGCTTTCTCGAAAGAAAGTGAGCAAACGCTTTCGCTGCTGCTCGGTATAAATAGCATCACAGGAAATGCAATGACCATCAGTGACAGCTGGAAATCCGCAAAAGCAAGTTTCAACGGTAAAAACCCACTTCAGACAGCACCATGTTCCTCAAGGTAAGTGAAAAATAGAATATTATGCCACAAAGCAGCTACCGCTCAGAACGTTTTGTTTAAATTAGATTATTAGCTTCATCGGAGTAATGGCCGCTGTCGGTGCCCAGAATCACTTCGGAGCGCATAACGATGTGCAACATGACGCCGGGCATTATCATCATGACGAGGAGCATCATGGACCAGCGCACTACGAGTACCATTACGATGTGCACGACGAACATACCGGAGATGTACACGGTCAGCACGAGGCCCGAAAAGACGACCACACGCACGGCGAGTACTACCTGATCGACGCCGACGGCCACAAGCGCACCGTCAAGTACCACGTCGAGGGCAAGAGTGGATTCATTGCGGAGGTGCATAGAGAACCAGTTAAGGGATTCCATGATGCTCCGGCTCATCACAATTTTCATCATAAGTTCGAGGAAAAGTACTAATGTATGGTTTCAAATAGTTAATATTCATAAAAGTCTACAGGACTGTGTGAAAATATTAAATAAATTAAACAATGCGATACGTCTGTCTATGTGGAATGGATTTATATTGATGTTTGCTTTGCCTTGCGAAAAACGAGGTTTTTGTAAGAGGCAATTCGTGCAAAGATGACGTTAGAGAAGTCAAACTTTATTTAAAAGAAGTCCATAAATCCAAAGGCAAATCTAGAAAATTTCAAGTAAGTTAGATTGTTTTGCAATATATGTACATTCTTCCCTGTGAGAACTAACAAATCAGCAATATACAACCTGATAAGCATGACACGATGCTTGAAATTTTAACTATCAGTTCAAGCTATCTGGAGTCACATTGTTCAAGAAACAATTTTGAGGTCCAGAAGATTTCTCCAACGCACGCAGTGCACAATAGATCGTACTCGAACATCGGGTTCTTCGGCCTACCCTTAGCGGTGTATACGATCAATATGGGTGGAAAAAAAAAGATGAACCACTAGCTGGATGAGCTTTTCTACGGGCCAAATATTCTAACGGTGGGTAAAGACGGAATGAGATGAACATGAGTCGCAAAACTGCGCAGCGAGCTTGATGGCTGGGCCCGGTGAAACAGGATCTACGGCACATCGGATGTCACCAGGGATAGATAGCGGAAACAACGCACCGAGTGACCTGGATAAGGATTGGCGAAGTGGACATGTCAGCAGGACGTGCTTCACTGTGACAGGGGCAGATATGAAGAAAAAGGAGAAAAGATTGATTCGTGGTCCTCGTATCGTATTCCTTATTTTTATCAAAGCAATCTGGTTCAACTGGTTGAAATGTTTGTCAATCGAATAAAGTGTAGCTATTAACCAGCCGCGGTCAGCGTGCAAATTATCGGGGTAGCAAGCAAAGGCCCAAGAAGCTGGATTCGTTAGCTTGGCCGTAGTAAATCCTCGCAAAAGGAGGAGAAGAAGAAGAAGTGGATGACTTGACTGGCGGAAACACGTAGGACCGCAGGGGTGGATACGACTGGCACGAGGGTGTGCTGGTCTTTCCAACTCGAAACGGGTGATCCGCAAGCGGCATCTTCTTATTCACCAGCAGGAACAAATTGCATCGTTGGGAGGATGTGAGTAACCGGAGGGTGATATTCCCCCATACCCCCCTCTAGATAATGCCCGGAGAAGGGCTTGGGACGTTGTGGCAGTCCAAAGTTCTGCGGGTATGTAACCCAAATGCTGAACTATCCTCCGAAGGCAAGGATATGTGGCTGATATGCTGGCTAGGTCTGGAGGGTTCACCGAGATATCAGTTTTTGTTCACCTTATTTTTATATTGGCATCGGGGTAGCGCAATTTTAATTGATTGAATAAATAAATAAAATACATATGTACGATTTCTTTTGTATTTGTATTTGTATTTATTTGTTTAGTCGTTATCTATCAATAACAATAACTACATAACAATAACTTTATGATTTACAATTAGAAGCGATCTTAAATTCTAGCTGCCGTAGACGGTTTAGCTCTAACTCAGTATGCAACAGAGGTCTCAATACCCTGGACGGCGCTGCTTATGAAACATTACATAAAAGTTCTAGTGCATCAATAAAACCAGAAAACAATTTGAACATAAAAAGACATCTACTCTTATCTACTCTATAGACTCTAGACCAAACAATAGACATCTGAACTCACACGTAGGGCGTGAGATGTGATTTGACCAGTTTAGACGATAAAACAAGTAACGAATAAACCTTTTTATCATTTTTTTTTTTTAGTTCAAAAATAGTTGTCGAATGTATTGGCGACCAACCAATACACGAAAACTCAAGCACAGGACGGATTAAGCAATAGTACAAGGATTTTAAACAGAATGGATCTTTAAAACGATTGGACATACGCATAACAAAAACTAACAGACGCAATTCTTTTGAAATGGTGTTGTCAGTGTGGCTATTTAGAGTCAATTTGTGGTCAAACAGGACACCTAAGACTCGAACAGAGGCAGATCGAGGTATTTTAATGCCGTCAAGCATATATTCACTTGTTATCGGCGTTTTGCTTCGTGAGAAAGAGATGACGTGGCACTTGTTGACGTTGACATGAAGACAATTAACCGAACGCCAAGAACTAAAACGCTAGCTACTGTTTTGAAGACGTGGCGCAATAATGTTCACATTTACAAACAACTTAAGGTCGTTCGCGTACAAGAGTGTTAATACCTCAGAAACAACGTCCTTAATTAATAAAACAAAACAATGTTAATGAATAAATTTTATCTCGTTAATGAATTATTCCAGAAACAATTTAAAAAAATAATCGCATATTTTTCATGCATTGTGTAAATACCAATTAGTTAAATAGTTACCTAACACTATTTCTACTTTGTTAGTCTCAAAAAAATCCTAACACTTGAGTGTGGAGAAATCTCAGCTGCTGTTAAAAATATATTTGTTATATTTGTGATTTGTTCTTTTTTTTAATTCTATCTTCCTAACATTGTATGTTTAACTAAATAATTTGCTATGCCTAGCATTCAAAACTAAACTACACGTGAACAGAAATTTCCTTAAACGACCAAAGAAGTAAGGGATTTAACATATGAAACTTGCGAATCATAGAGCGATGAGTTCATAGCCTAACGCTTTGCAAATGCAAGTCTGGATTCAAATTGTCAAGTATTAATTTATTTTGCATAATTCGCCACCAAAACATCCATAATAAGAGCAATCTTGTTGAACCGGTTGAAACATTTGGCAAACCCATTCAACTGTAACTCCCTACTTTCGGCTCCAGTTGTCACGTTGAGTTTTTGTTTTCTAGTCAACTTTCTTGTCTCGCGCATTCGGTGTTACCTTCGTATATAAAGAAAGGAACCAGCCTATTTCCTTCATCAGTACCCGTTAGTCGATCATTCAATCAACACACTGCTCCTGTGAAAAACTCCTCGATTCAACATGTATTCGAAGGTAGTAACCAAACGCTTCCGTTGCAGTCGACGATCTTCTAACCGACCGTTTTTCCTTCCTAGATCATTGTTTTCCTTGCCATCATCGTCGCGGTCAGCGCACAAAGTCACTACGGCCAGCAACAGACCCAGCCCCAACACTATCACCATGATGAAGAGCACTATGGTCCCGTCCACTACGAATACCACTACGATGTGCACGATGACCACACCGGCGATGTGCACGGACAGCGTGAGGCTCGGAAGGACGATTCCACCCAGGGTGAATACTACCTGATCGACGCCGATGGCCACAAGCGCACCGTCAAGTACCACGTCGAGGGCAAGAGCGGCTTCATCGCAGAGGTCCAACGGGAGCCCATCAAGGGATACCAGGCACCACAGCCTCAAAACCATTACGAAGCCCCTGCTCACCACAACTATCATCATTAAAGGCATCTTTGGAATTAGCAATATTAGAAAAATTCTTGAAAATATAAACTAGTGAAATTGAATGTAGCAGTGTATTGTTTTTTTTGTGGTAATAAGAGTCTAAACAAATTTCATAAAAAACCATTTCCATTCATAAAAAAACCAAAAATAAGGCTTTAACAAACACTTGTCGTAAGCCTTAGCTAGGATAATTGCTCATGCATCTCTTATCTATGCAACTTATGTCCACCTACATCAAACGCAGCATTGTATTTTCTAAAAATGTGAATAGTGTAGTATGCAAAAACACTTAAAACAGCAATACGTTTCCTTGCTCATAGAAGTTTCAGAACGGGGCAACAGAAAAAAAAACAGAAGTTTAACCCACGAGCAGTGTTCAGGAGACTATACTGCAGTCTGACTCACGCCAATGACACGCGTCGGCAAGCTGTGAATTTGTGCTCCAGTCAACGGCGGGTCAGAAAGAGCAACAAGGTACTAGCCCTTCCCAATCGTAAGAGGAAGTCCGCATGGGCTATCTTCCATTCCGCGATAAGGTGAATCTTTAGAGGGGTTTAAACATAAGGAAGAAGGAACAGCAATGCATGACCTTGCTCTTGGCTAGGAACGGAGTAGTTGTACATACTGTGGAATGAATTAAATGACGTCGAAACATAAAGCATCTATCGACTAAATATTTGTTGATTAGGGTGGGCGAGAAATTCCTGAGAGTAGGAAATAACACACTCTTCTCCTTAGGCGTCACTGAACGGCACTCCTGAAGATAAGGTGGGCTATTTTCATTATAACATAGTAAAATCTCTTCTTTTAAATCAACAGTATGGAAATTTCAATTTATCACTTAATTTATATAGTTCTCGCTTTTAGAATGTGTTAAAATCAGGATCTACCGGAATGCCATCAACAGGATTTTGTTTATTTTGTTCAACCACGAACGATCAGTACAGAATGCGACATCGCATAGTTTAAATAAAAAAACATTATAACAATCCGTTTTTATCGTATAATGTAAAAATATACATCATACAGGCTCCATAAAGTACTAGTGAAATTCGATGTTTAGTCCTATTTCTCCACCGGCAGATTTTTTTTTCTTATTTCTGCCAAGATGTAGTTTGGATAGATAAAAAATGTAACTCTCAAACACCTTTTGGGTCAATCAGATCGATTTTTCATTTTCTTTTTTGTAATTCTCAAAAACGAAGCAACATTTTAAGAACAAAAAATTGCATATTTTAAGTATTTTTATGAATTTTTAGAATGATGATTCCTAGAAAAATCTATACCATACTTATTTCACTCAAAACGGGTCAAATTGGCCCAAACTTTTCAAAGCGCAATAATTTTATCATTTTGAATCTGTAAACGGTGTTTGGAAGGAACATTTGTTGTCTTTTCTCATATTTCCTCTTCTCCTCATTTCTTGTCCACTGTCTCGGTACCAAAGATGATTTGTCGGGTTGTAATACATTTTTTACGAAAATAGCCGTGCCTGTTTACTAACTCCGAACTAGTTTTTCTGCAATTGCGAAAAATCTCTGATCGAAAACCCTTTCACTACAATTAGAGCGATCTGGTTGAACCGGTTGAAACATTTGGCAAACCCATTCAACTGTAACTCCCTACTTTCGGCTCCAGTTGTCACGTTGAGTTTTCGTTTTCTAGTCAACTTTCTTGTCTCGCACATTCGGTGTTACTTTCGTATATAAAGAAAGGAACCAGCCTATTTCCTTCATCAGTACCCGTTAGTCGATCATTCAATCAACACACTGCTCCTGTGAAAAACTCCTCGATTCAACATGTATTCGAAGGTAGTAACCAAACGCTTCCGTTGCAGTCGACGATCTTCTAACCGACCGTTTTTCCTTCCTAGATCATTGTTTTCCTTGCCATCATCGTCGCGGTCAGCGCACAAAGTCACTACGGCCAGCAACAGACCCAGCCCCAACACTATCACCATGATGAAGAGCACTATGGTCCCGTCCACTACGAATACCACTACGATGTGCACGATGACCACACCGGCGATGTGCACGGACAGCGTGAGGCTCGGAAGGACGATTCCACCCAGGGTGAATACTACCTGATCGACGCCGATGGCCACAAGCGCACCGTCAAGTACCACGTCGAGGGCAAGAGCGGCTTCATCGCCGAGGTCCAACGGGAGCCCATCAAGGGATACCAGGCCCCTCAGCCTCAGCAACACTATCAGCAACAGCACCACCACGAGGCACCGGCTCACTACAACTATCATCATTAAAGCTATAATTATAGAACATGTAATGAGGGAACATAATATGAGATTAAAAATACATGAAATTAAGTAACTGACAAGATAATTTTATTGTTGACTACAATTTATGAACGAAAATACACATAAATTAAACGTAACAAGCTCCACAAATCAAAAGTGTCATATTTTTAGATTATCTTCAAACATCTCAATGTATTTAGCTGCGTTATTTGTTTTACTTTCCTTTGAGATTTTTTTCATAATTGTTAAATAAAGGTGTGTGAGAAATTATGAAAATAACACAAAAATTATGAGGAAATAAAAATATTACCAAGCATGCATATCATTTCTTTCTTTATGTAATAAGGTTGGGTCTTCACACAGCGCGATTTTGGCGAATTCCAATGCCAAATTTCCGAAATGCATAAGCAAATCGACCAATTCTATACAAAAAAAAAAAATCGTTTACCCGTCGCGCGTTTGTTAAATGGGCGAATAAATAATAATTCAATAAATAAATGATGTAACATCTTAACATTTTTTTTAAAATAAATTGGAATGAAGATAATTGTTTGAATTAATTGTAATATTTTGTGTTATTATGCAGCATGTATACCATAGGATCCACGATATGCAACTGGCGATTGACAGAGCGTAAACAAACTGGTCCGTGACCATCATTCGCGCAGGATGTTTTGTACAAACGGAGCAACTTGTTGGCTTCAACATTCGCCAACATCGCTCTTGTGTGTAGACGCTGCATGACACTCGATCGCGCAGAATATTTTGTTCAAACTGAGCTTTTTTTTTGGAAGGATTGGCGATTTTCGCACGTGTGTCTGGACACCGCGCAACGCAGCGTCTACTCACAAGCGCGATTTTGGTGAATGCCAATGCCAATGAATGCCAAGTAGCTCAAACATCTTAGCGCGAACGTGCACGATGGAGGTTCACGGACAAGTTTGTTTACTTTTTTTTAAATCTGCATTTGCACATCTTCTTCTTCATTCCTGGTACGCTCACAGTTGTGCACGTCGTGCTGATAAGGCATCAATAGTTCGCCAGGATACTCGGTCCATGGCTGCAGCTCTCCATCCCCGGTCGCATCCGATGTCTCCCAGGTTGTGCTTGGTCCAGCCAATGAGCTCGCTGGGCTCCTCTGCGTCTCGTGCCGGGCGGGTCGCTGGTGAGCACCTTCTTGGTAGGGCATGAGTCCGGCATCCTCATGACATGCCCTAACCAACGAATCCTGCCAGCCTTCGCCACCGTCAGGATATCCGGCTCGCCATACAGCTCAGCTAGCTCGTGGTTCATCCTTCTTCTCAACACGCCCGCTCATACACGCCACCGAAGATAGACCGGAGCACGCGCTGCTCAAAGACTGCGAGCGCGTTCGCGTCCTCCGTGAGCAGAGTCCAGGATTCATGCACATATAGAACGATCGGTCTTATCAACGTGCGGTATATGGTGCACTTCTTGCATGGGAGAAGCCATCTGGAACTCTGGAGTTTGTGGAGCCCATAGTAGGCACGATTCCCCTGGACAATGCGCCGCCGGAATTCGCAGCCTACGTTGTTGACCGAAGTTACGGCAGTGCCGAGATAACAAAACTCCTCAACTGCTAATCAACCAACTAGTTGTATAAAGTTTAGCCTAAATTATGCATGTTGCATGATAGCACAAAACTGTTCACAATTTTTTTAAATTAATTCTAGCAATTATGTTTACTCCATTTCAATTTTGTAACAAAATAATTTATGAAACAATTCGACGTTTATTACGACACTGTTTTAGGTTATGTCTGCAATGACAGCACAAAGTGAACTACACGCAGCCCGGCATAGGCCATGGTGCCATTTCACAAACTTTCAAAATTTCACACCAAAATACACCCAGCGCGAAGAGAACACGATGTTTTGCGACTTTGTCCGGGAAAGAAGAATTCATATTGAAATGCCAAAACGATTTGTTTCCGGATTGGCTGGCAATGACTTTTGATAGACGCAAAGTAAATGTCCTTCATGTTAACACCTAGCTTACTGTTTCACGAGTTTAAAAACAATTAAAATATATTGCCTTATACCCATTCCTACAATGGAACTTAAGACAAAAATCCGTAGATTTTGAAAACGTTACTCTGCCGTTACCTGCAATGAGAGTAACGCAGTAAACTCCACCAAGTTTCGTTGGCCTTTCAAAACGCCCCTCAAAGATTTTCTACCTTGGCATTGAATTGTGCTAGACATTTCCCTGTTGTCACACACTGCATCATCGATAACTGTTGGCACACATTTGGTCTCCTGAGCAATTCGTCATTATCTTCTTGTGTATACGTCGTCTGGTTATGTAACGCTCAGCAGACTGTTACCGCACCTTTCACCGTAACTAGAGCAAACTGGTCAAACTAGTAGCAAACATTTCGGCAACCCCAAGTCATGACAATCGTGATATTGGTCTCTTGAGTCTCTTCTTGTTAATATCTGAGAGGAACTTTTTGCTACTTCGCTTGCCAAACGATTTTCTCCTTTCACTTGAAAACACGTTGAGTTTGGTATAAAAGCGCTCAGAAACATTGTTCCTGATCTAGACAGCTGCAGCACCTTCAGGCACAACGATCGTACAACTTGTTGATAACAACATTGCAAAATGATTAAGGTATTTATCTTTTTCACATTAAAATCCAAGAAGCACAATTTATCGGATAGTCCGATTTTTTAAATACTTTGTATTAGGTTCTTGCAGTATTTTCCATCATCGCAGCGGTCAGCGCACAAAGTCACTACGGCCACCAACAGACCCACCAGCCCCAACACTATCACCATGATGAAGAGCACTATGGTCCCGTCCACTACGAATACCACTACGATGTGCACGATGATCACACCGGCGATGTGCACGGACAGCGCGAGGCTCGGAAGGACGACTCCACCCAGGGTGAATACTACCTGATCGACGCCGATGGCCACAAGCGCACCGTCAAGTACCACGTCGAGGGCAAGAGCGGCTTCATCGCCGAGGTCCAACGGGAACCCATCAAGGGATACCAGGCCCCTCAGTCTCAGCAACACTATCAGCAACAGCACCACCACGAGGCACCCGCTCACTACAACTATCATCATTAAAGACATGCCATTTTAGGATAAGCAATAGTAGAACAATTCTTACGAATAAATTGTGTGTTTGATTTTAAAAACCCTGTTAATGGCTTAGTCAATGGAAGTATCTGATTGAGGATTAAACGAAACGAAAAACAATCGTATGGAAATGAGTGTAGTCTTTGGTTTACTGATATCAGCCTATCGTAATTGGCAACCATTTTGCACGTTAGCCTCAGCCTCTCGTATGTGTACAGTCTTCTCACTTTACATCATTTGTTTTTGAAAAAAAATAATATTTGAAATATTATTAAAAAAATAAAAAAAAACCAAATCAACCCGAATGCAACCCTCTCCAACCACAGGGAAAATGTTCATGGAGAAGAAAGGTCTTCTTACGCAAGGTCTTAGTAAAAAACGATAAAAGGCGGGGTAAATAGAAGTCGATTAAATGTTAATAGAAGCCCCTTAATCAAAAGTCCACTTTATTCGAGGAAAAATATGGTGTGCATATAGGAATTTCAGTCACTGTATACATATTAAAATGATTTGGATCTTGTTTGTTTGTGTGCCAACATGTCCCGCATAGACACCGAAAATACTGCACCGATCGGCGGGCAATTTTCACTTAGAATGGGTATGTTTTTAGCATTCGCAGCGGTACGATCTAAACAGGCTAATGAATTGTACAATCGTTGCCCTCTTCCATTGTACGGTGCAGCTAGAAGAACTTGCGATATTTCTGCGGCTAGTTTTGCGAGAAAAATATGAATCAAATAAAGTTCAATACTTGCTGTCAACGATCAAAAACGACGCAGAACATTTTCGTTGAAGCGATACTCCGAACGACCACGCTGCAACGAAAATCTTCAGCGACAATCCAAATTGATGCTTGCTTAATCATGAATAATTCGTTTGATGATAAAATGAGGTCCGGGATAGCCGAGCACGTACGCCGGCTCGAACATGACCCAAGATGGCGTCGGTCCGAATCCAGACCGGACCTCCTCCGGTACGAAGGATTGACTATCCACGTACATTAAAGAGGGGAAAAAGTCTCGTAAGCCATACAAATGGTTAGGCATGGCTAAATTGGTCGTTACGCCAGGAAAGAGGAAGAAGATATAATGTTTGCTTGGTTAGAAAATAATTCATGCGCAGTAAATGAATATATTGTGTTCTAAATCTATCGTGTAGATTATTTTCATACTTAACACTTAAACCTTTTTTGGTTCAATCTGATCAATTTTTCATTTTCTCTTCGGAATATCTACGAAACGAAGCAACATTGTAAGAAACAAAAAGAGGGCTGTTCTTAGAATACAAAACTACACGTTTTAAATATTTTTTTTGAATTTTTTGGACCACCCAATTCCAAGAAAAATTTAAGGCCTATTCCGACCAAAACGGGTCAGTTTGACCTAAACTTTTCAAAGAGTTATAAATTTGTCGTTTTTGAACATATTTACAATCTGTAAACGGTACTTGGAAGCTTCATGCCTCGCGTCCTGTCACAGTAAAAATGATGGTATAAAATAAAATTTAAAACGTTTTCTTCGTAAGCCATGCGTTAAGAAATTGATTTTTTTTTTCTATTTTTGTCAACGCGGATCACGGCATATACTGTTTTCTTTGCAAAATCGTGATTTGACAGCAGATGAAATGTAAACAAACAGCAGATAGGCAGCATTTCAAAAACATTAATAGTGATATTAGATTTAAATTTAATCTAAATGCAAGAAATTACGCCAAGGTAAAATCTTATTAACACACAAATATCACCTTTTTTGTCGCTACAAACCTGCTCTCGTCCGTATTCAAACGGACTAAATGTTTAGCGATCCGTGGTCCCAACCTCGACCAATCAAATATTTAGTCCGTTTGGCAGCTTTGACCCAGCGACCCGACACACGCGCGAAAATTGCCAATCCGTTCGCCAAAAAGAAGCTAAGTTGGAACAAAACATCCTGCGCGGCCGATGGAGGGTCATGAACCAGTCTGTTTATATTTTTTGGATCGGAAGTGAATTTTTTGGCTCTTCGCTATGTTTTTTAATCATTGGACATTGGATCGGAAGTGGCATATCGTGCAATCGATTATTTTAAAACAAAATGAAATTAACAAAATAATAAATGCATGGTTAAACTTTTATTACGACATTGTTTTTGGTTTGCGTCTCTAATGACAGCAATGGCGTTAAAATCGCACCGGCCAAATTTTCACACCAAATACTCACGTCGCGAAGGAAAGCCTTTTTATAGAGACTATCGTTACCCTCGATTCTGAGCGTCCTTGACAGTGAAGCACATTCATACATAACTGCCACCGCGGCTGACTGAACTCACAACTAGTATTTTCACCATACGTAAAAACTCTGATCGAAAACCCTTTCACTACAATTAGAGCAATCTGGTTGAACCGGTTGAAACATTTGGCAAACCCATTCAACTGTAACTCCCTACTTTCGGCTCCAGTTTTCACGTTGAGTTTTCGTTTTCTAGTCAACTTTCTTGTCTCGCGCATTCCGTGTTACTTTCGTATATAAAGAAAGGAGCCAGCCTATTTCCTTCATCAGAATCCGTTAGTCGATCATTCAATCAACACACTGCTCCTGTGAAAAACTCCTCGATTCAACATGTATTCGAAGGTAGTAACCAAACGCTTCCGTTGCAGTCGACGATCTTCTAACCGACCGTTCTTCCTTCCTAGATCATTGTTGTCCTTGCCATCATCGCTGCGGTCAGCGCACAAAGTCACTACGGCCAGCAACAGACCCAGCCCCAGCACTATCACCATGATGAAGAGCACTATGGTCCCGTCCACTACGAATACCACTACGATGTGCACGATGATCACACCGGCGATGTGCACGGACAGCGCGAGGCTCGGAAGGACGACTCCACCCAGGGTGAATACTACCTGATCGACGCCGATGGCCACAAGCGCACCGTCAAGTACCACGTCGAGGGCAAGAGCGGCTTCATCGCCGAGGTCCAACGGGAACCCATCAAGGGATACCAGGCCCCTCAGCAACACCACCATCACGAGGCTCCTGCGCACTATAACTACCATCACTAAAATGTTCCTAGGATTTAGTATTGTAATAAAATTGATGTTTTTGGTATATTTGGTATATAAACTTGGTGTTTTCTACCATACTTTGTGATTATTGATTATTTAGTGCATGACGCTGTGTGGCAATCCCTCCTTTTTGTATAATCCTTTAATAAGGTTTTATGTTTCAATTTTTAAAACTCCTCATATGCCATTGCACATGCTGCTTAATAGATATTTACTTTCAAATGTTTCCAAAAGAAACTACCTAGCATATGAAGAAGCATTATTGCAAGAAATTGGGCGCATGGTAATTTCATAGGGAATATTTGGAATTTGAAATATTGTTCAATTCTTGCAGCACCGCTCTGGTTCAAATCCTAATAACCCGATGCCTTTCTTACAGTGATGTTGTAAGATGTGGTATTGTCACGCCATGTTAAAGCTTATTATTATTATTGTTATTATTTTTATTATTTATTTATAAAATTGTTTGCCACGCGGGCTATACAAAATCACAGTACTGAAATTAAGCGAAACACACAAACTGTTTTGCAGAGTACACTAGACTTAACAACCTAACGGACAAACAAGGAGGACATAGATGGAAAGATGGGGGAGTGTGAGAGGGGGAAAGGAACGAGGTTAGGTAAAGGGATGGCCGCAAGAAGCTTGGGGGAGACCATGTTAAAATGGACGACGTTGGCGATCAGCAACGAGCGTGCGTGTCTATGGCTTGTATCATATATTTTAAGGTTGTGTTTTAGTCAGTGCATCTTTTGATCTCTTATATTAACATTTCATCTAAGTCGCAAAGAAACATGTTCATGCCGTCTAATTGCACACATTTTTGCGATCCGCGCTCACTGACGTAAACAATTATTTTCTTTAGTTTTTTCGCATTTTTTACTCTCGAATAAAAATCGAGGAAACATAACAAAATCATACGAATTATTCACAAGCAACCGTCGATTTGAATTGTTTCTGGAGATTTTCGTCGTTCGGAGACATAAACCCGAATCCAACAAGCTAGCTGCTGTTAAAGCGCGTATACACATTGAAACATTCTGTGAAACATTCGGCTGAAACATTATTTTGACACGCGCTGTATACGCGCTTTTACTGTCTATGTAAGTATTATTTGTAAATTTTATCCAGCTAAATTCATACAGCTATAGCATTGAAATCCATTCCTTTTACGGGTTTTTTTTTAACGGATTATTGATTTTAATTCAAGTGTAACATGTTTTTTTTATCAACATTAATTTCGTTCTTCTTTTGCCAAATAAATCCACATAGCACTGCCTTAAAGCTTGTCTTGAGAGTAATAGAAAATCAAATATTTTATGCATCCGAGTCGTTCGGTGGATTTTTTATTCATTTAAATGAATGATGATGATGAATGATAAAGACGATGACGATCGAATGAGTAATAATGTTTCTTAAAGTGACTTTTGTTGTTCGGCATTACCAACACAGATTCAGAACCTTTTAACTAATGGTATTAATAACTCTAAAACAAAGCATCTATTGATAAGAAGCTTGTTGCTGTGCCTGGTGGCCCTTAATAGGTTCCCGGTGAACCTCAGCAATAAATCCGCTCTTGCCATCGACGTGATAAGTAACCGTACGCTTGTGACCATCGGCATCGACCAGATAGTACTGTCCTTCAGTCTTGTCACCCTGGCGAGCTTCCTGTTGCCCATGAAAATCTCCGGTGTGATGATCCTGCACATCATAATGGTACTCGTAATGAGCGGGACCATAGTGTTCCTCCTCGTGGTGGTAGGGCTGATAGTGGGTCTGACCGTATTGACTTTGAGCGCCAACAACAACGATCAATGCGCACACCGCAAATACCTGCAGCAATTTAAAACCCCTTGTTAATATCTCCACTAACAGTAAAAAATTGTAAGTCCAAATGAACTCTTAGCACTAACAGTAAAAAATTGTAAGTCCAAATGAACTCTTAGCTTTTCGTACCTTGATGAACATTTTGGAGTTGCGATTGGTTTTCCAACTAAGCAAAACTGCTCGAACTGATCTTATTCCAACTAAGCAGAACTGCTCGAACTGATATTGTTCCAATTTATGATCGTTCACGTTGAAACAATTCCCATTTTATATTTAAGCTCCCCTCCACTTTGAAATGAACAGCGGGCCGGCAACTTATTGTCTCTTTAATTTGCCAATAACCGCTTATCCTTTCAACCCAGCTGTAACCGATTTTGCGCAGTGAAAGGTAGGGACCAGCGAATTTTACTTTTCCTACTTTCGCAGACTTAATGCAGAGCAATGCAGCAATCATGCACTTACGTCACGATTCCAGGACTGATCAAGACAGGCACGTTGTCCTTGAACGATGCTGGTTTTTGTTTTTGGTCAAAACATACAAATTGACCCAGTCAGAGAAAAACCACTCGTTCCCAGGTATGTAGTTTGATCATATTTTATCGTTGATTAATTTCATTTTCCTTAAAAACTTTAATAATTTTTAATAATAAGATGTACAAACTTTTTCCAATGGAACTTAAATTTTTTTCAACTGATCTGGACGAACAAGCTCAATAGTTTTTAAAACTCTTAAAAAATTATAACAACTATCAATTCCAATATACTTATTGTTTTCGTTTCTCACCTTCTTCCTTTCCAAACAAAGGCTGTTTATCCCTTAACCTCTCGAATTGTCTTGAAGAAATCATGTGACGTATTAGACAACTTCGGCTCAGTGTAGTAACTTTGCTACTTTGTTTTTTTTTATATATTTTTCTACTTAACTTAGTAGTGACTTTGTCCAGCTCAAACAACGGATTGAAAGCATATTAAGAATTCGATCTGTTTAATTGCGCACAATTTTAAAGAAAACTTTCTTAAAAATTTAGCCTTATATATTTCGGGAGGGTTGCTGTACAATGTAGGTCGGCGGTACACGCGGAAATACGGGAATCATTGTCCACCTCCACTGATTTTTCAAATGAATCAACCACGAACCATTTCGAACGTGTGAAACCAATTTAATTGAATTCTTCAGATGTGCAGACACGTGTCTAATGTGTACGTCAAAAATTGAAACTGCTAAAAAGAAATACGATCTGTAATTGTGTTTTACTTAGGAAACATATCTCACGTATAACCGTTTAATATGTAAGTATGGAATGCCCTGGAGTAATGGAGGGCACCCAACACTGCTGTTATTGATCTACATTTATGGCGCCCACCGGTGACGGATTTGGTCTTGGGAAAACGACACCGTCGCTATCGCGTGGTGCACCTGAATAACCCCTGAAGTAAAATCTTTCCAGGGCTAACGACAGCAGCAGAGGGCCGATACGACTTGAAAAGTCGAAAGCGGAGATGAAAGAGTTGGTGAATATTTGAAAACAAATATTCAACTTAACGTAAGAGGACATAGCCGTACTTACCAGGAGGAAACGTTAAATACTTGTTACGCACAGTTAATCATTCAGGAGGCACTTTGTCTAAATTTTAACTCTTATGCCCAAAAACCATACACCATAAAGCCTCCCCTTGTTCATCACTTACCTGAGTGATAGTACAAAATATCTTCTTTTTCTGCAGAACTAACTAATATGCAGCCAATCAAACGTACATTAAAACTATAATTAAAAATCACATAACTCGTTTGTGTTCATATTCACCGAAATATGCATGACTAAAAAAAAATCATTAACTTCACTAAATTTACGCGCTTTCTGAATATTTGTAACTACTTAACTATGCTGTATTTTTAAACATTGGTTTTAGGAACACATCTCCATTTTGTTTAAAACAACCGATATCGAACTCTGACACTACATTGTTCTAACACATTGATTTCATTCCAGCGCAATCGCAAGTCTTTTTGATCTATTACTTCAGTTTGAAAACGAAAAGAAAACTCTTCAAAACGTTTAATCTCTGCTCTTCGATGCACCAGACGACACTGAATATCGCGTACCATCAGGAGCTACAACTGGCCTGAATTGCACACCAAATAGCACCGCCTAGCCCTGCGAACTACAACTCGGCTCTGAATGATGCAATATTTAATCCTCCAGAGTCAGCCAAAATTGAGCAAAGCCAAACCATCTGTAGAACCATGTCCGAGAGTGTGTAAGCGCACTTACTTTCAACTAGCAGATGATGGGGTACGCTACATTGCTGGCCCTTTTCTTTCTGGCTTGATCGTTTTTTGGAACGATCTAAATGTCAGGCGAGTTCATGAACAAGCTGTTCAATCTGGCTTTCTGTTCACTTTTGATCAACTGTACATTCTATAGATTTTCTGTTTTGTACTTCTCTGCTAAAAGGAACCTTGTTCAGTCCACTTTCCTGTGCAATTGTTGTATTTTTTTTTGCGGATATATTTAAAAAAAATGTTTTCGATTCATGTAAGCTTATTAGCTAAACTATTTTTGTAAGTAAATTATTATTAAAACATAGTTCTGTGACATCCACCCTGACAACACAACCGAACTGATCTTAATCCAAATTGAAGGAGGTAATCAAAACAAGGCAGATGGCATCACTTTATCATGCACAGTACAACAAGGTAGCCATCCCTAGATCAACACAAACCGCAATGTACCGTTATAGGTAGCCAAGGTTGTTTCAAAGGTTGTCTTTGGCTTGGCTTAGTTATTTGATATCGGCGATGATACGTATTAGCCACCACGGGCCTTAAATGCTACTGGTTAGCCCCCTACTGGCAACTATCGCTGCTGAGTATCACCTTACCAAACCTCATTAGCCGAGAAGTGGGCAGATGGGTACAACTAGCATGTGATAATCGCTATAAAAGGCTCTCACTTCTAGGCAAACAGTATCAGTTTGATCGCAGCTCAAAGATTATACAATTCAGTGCATTAGACACCATCAGCTCTGGGATGGCATTAAAGGTAGGAATGGCACAGTACAAGAGGATTCCCATACTCCATCGATTAATGCAGGGCGGTTTGCAGTTTTCCATCTTTCTGATAGCGGCAGTCAGCGCTGCTAGTCTACAGGACTATCAGCAACAAACTCTGCAACTACAACAGAGACCGCAACAGCAACAGCAGCAACAACAACAACAACAGCAACAACATAATCAAGCCGACCCTTGGGACCTGAAGCGATATGCTGCTGAAGCGCAAACCCAAAACGAAGATCCCGTGGGGTACGATTTTGCCTATTCCGTGCACGATCCGGTCACAGGCGATCAGAAGAGTCAGGAAGAATCCCGCCGTAATGGGCACGTTCGGGGCCAATATTCATGGGTTGATGCGGACGGTATTCGCCAGATTGTCAACTATCGTGCCGACGATCGCACTGGATTCAATGCGGAGCAAAGCCGAGAACCCGCCCACCGCCAAACGCTGAATCGTGTGTTCCAGTTTATTCCAGCTCAAACGGTCGCGCCTCTGTATACGATCGATACCATTATTGCACCGGCTTACACATCCGTTTCCCGAGTTGATCAGATCCGTCGACGTGACCAGGCACCTCGTGAAGGGCGAGAGGAACCCACAGCGAACAACCGAGCGGACAATCGCGGCAACCGGCAGGACGAGCAAACTGAGCAGCGTGACGAGCGCCGTGAGGATCGTCTTGATGAAACACGTGCTGGGCGCCGGGGAGATCGTCGTGAAGAGCGCCGAGAGGAGCAGCGTGAGGATCGACATGACGACCGATGGGACGGACGACGAGAGGAGCACCGTGAGGACCGACACGATGACCGCCATGACCGGGAGGATCGTCGAGAGAATCGCCGTGAAGAACGACGTGAAGAACAGCGTGAGGATCGTCGAGAAGATCGCCGAGAGGATCGCCGGGATGATCGGCGCGAGGAACGGCGTGACGAGCGCATTGACGAAAACCACGACGAAACGCGTGACCACCAGGACAACCGTCGCGACGACGACAATGAAAGGCGTCGCGAGGATCCGCGAGATGGGCGTCGCGAAGACAACCGGGACGAACATCGTCAAGAAGTCCTTCAGACCGGAGCCCAGTCGGAAGTTCGTTTCATTGCTCCCTCAGTGATGTATCAATACAGTAACTGAACATGTACGCCACGCAACTGCCACGTCGAAATGAACCACATGCTCTTTGCCTGTCCCACCGCCAGCAGAGCACTGATCTGCGATATAGCTAAACTTATCTAACATTTGCTTCAATTCTAGTTGACAAAGCAAATGTGTATATACGGTTTAAATAAAGCAAACTAATTTCAACAGAAATTACAAAAACTATACCAATCGGCCTTTTTTATCATCTAATGCTTAGTTACTTAAATTTAAATTAACTTCACAAATAATACTCCTCCTACCAAAACTACTAAAGTCATTAAATATTACATTATTCACTAGATTTAAGAAAGTCCTCTAGTAACCCACACTCACTGACAGATATGAATTATTTTATCTTAACAACTAATAATTGCAACTGCCAAAGTGCAGTCAATTTTCTTATTACAGTCTTTTTAAAATCATGTTGAGCTCCCAAAATTTGCTAATTCTGCCACAAATATTCAGCCATGAAAAAACATCGTGCCAATTTTGTCATTGTTGGCAACGTGCATTATAGATAACATAAGTTTACAGTACGATAAAGTTCATTATATAATTTGATAAATTATAGTTTCTGCATGAAACGCTACAATGCTTGAAGCACAATAATAACAAGTGCAGCCCAGAAGAAAGCCAGCAATAAGTGAAAGCCAATCGGGTCCGTTCGGGTCCGTTAAACCGGTTAACCATCGGCAACGACCTTGGTGTTCAGCCGAGCAGAGTGGCAGTGCTCGGTGTCCCGGAAAGGCTACATTTCTCTGTTCTCATTCTTTCCACAAGCATGGATGCACCGAAAGGCACACACCGCTGGGGTTTACCTGTAAACGGATACTTCCTTCCACTTGACGGCTCCACCGCATGCCAACTGCGTGCGAAAGGGAAAGTAGGTCCAGTTTTTTTATTCGATCCTCGCTGACCAGGCAAAGCCTTCAAGTTGTACCACTTTTATGGTTGTTTAATTCTCACCTTTTTCGTTCCCACCCGTTTGTCGGCAGAGGGATGCAAACAAGAACAGCAAAACATTCGGCGAAAACTCAGCCGCAAAACCGGAGCCCGCACTCGTGCGAGCATAAAAATGTTCCCTCGGGCGGTTTATTCGCACGGTTATGCAACATCTGAACTTGTATCTTGAAAAGCTAAACTGGACGGGTAAGGAGCGGTGGCTGCATGGTTCGCTGACGTCAACAATAAAACATGTGAAGAAGAAGATATAACAAGCTTCCCAAACCAGCTCGATCGGGCGAGTTGCATGGTGGGAGAAGAGAATTTTTTTCCCTCTTCACATTGTGGGGATGGAACGGTGCGAAAAAAATTAAACAAAGCAGACAGTCGACATGCAAAAAGAATGGCTAATGGCAGTGGAGAGAAATTGCTAGACAGTTCCAGGGTCCAGGGTGTCAGGACACGGCAGTTGAGGGCCCTTCGGGTGTGACAGGCGGCGAAGCAATCGATCATACGGGCAGTCAGTCTGCGAAGCGTATAAAAGCACCGAGTCAATCAACTTGAGTCATCAGTTTAGGTTGGATCTTCAGGTCTAGTACACTTGGCAATCTCACGAAATGGCATTCAAAGTAAGTGGCTGCTCTCTAAGCTTATTCTGCAGGGATTGTAGTTCAACTCCTGGCTCACCTGCTAATCTCTCCCTCTTTTTTGTCCTGGTTTATTCTTTTGCAATCCGCAGTTTGTCGCTCTTTTCGCTATCCTGGCCGTTGCCAGTGCCGGAGTGATTCCAATTGAGGAAGTCCATTCGGCTTACCAGCCGGCCACCTACTCGACCCATCTGGCCCAGCCTACCCTGATCAAGACTGTGGCCCAGCCGACCATCGTGAAGACCATTTCTCAGCCCACGATTGTCAAGACCATTGCGCAACCGACACTCGTCAAACACCTCGATGAGGACCACGATGCCCATTACGATTTCTCCTACGGCGTGCACGACGACCACACCGGAGACATCAAGGAGCAGCGCGAGTCCCGCCAGGGTGACCAGGTGCACGGACAGTACAGTCTGATCGACTCTGATGGCCACAAGCGCACCGTCGAGTACACCGCCGACGACCATAACGGTTTCAATGCCGTCGTGCACCGCGAACCGACCGACATCAAGATCCCGCAACCCCAGGCCGTCCACAAGATCATCGCCCAGCCCGCCATTACCAAAGTCATCGCCCAGCCAGCCAAAATTATCGCTGCTCAGCCGACCTACTACCACCAGCCAGCCCCGGCCGTGATCAAGTCTGTCGGACTCTCCCACTACTAAGCCGGACGTCCCATCTAGACTGCTGATTTAGACTACCTTCTTCAAAGTGCACTTTACCCTTCCATCTATCTCATACTCTGCTCCCATCTATCAAAATATTTTTAATGCTCATAGGATAACAGTACAAATACACGTGACGATTTTATAAGATGAATTTTAAAGCTTTTTTTTATTTGAATGTATTTCATGAAAAGAGAGAAATGGTTGCAATGCTAGACACGAAAGTCACTTTTTTCAAAATGTCTCTAAAAGAAATTGCAACATAATTTTGATTTAATTAAAAAATCGTTTTTTTGTGCATAACAATGTGTATTTAAAATATTCCTTTATATTGCGAAGCTGTCATGAAATCTGATAAGGAGAACATCATTTGAAACGAAATTTTGATTGATCTATGTTCAACTGTCATTGGTTAAGTTTCTTGATCCGAGCGAACTAAAACCATGAATTAAATAAACAATGTTATGCTAAATTTTAATAAATCGTAATTAAGGACTTGCTCGTGGATCGAAATGCACAGCGTCGCTTATATGGTGGGAAGCATTATATAAGCATTACCCTACAAAAATATTTGCATCGACATGAATGCACACCAATAACAAAATCTAAAACTTAAAATTAAATTAATCATCATTTAAAAAAAAAAAATCAATATAGAAGTGTCATTTCAAGATTTCTAGTCAGTAAGAAAAAACTTTCAAGTTTTATTTATATTCACCAAATTGCCTTCCGATACATAATATTTAATTTGGAAGCATTGATGCCAAAAAAATAAATTTCTACCTTTATAAGGAACCAATATGTTAACCTTAATAATTTATTTTTGTCACGATAAAGATAATTGGAATATACTTTCATCCTGCATGACTTTCTAAATAAAATAAAGCAGTTTTGATGTAAACATTGGTCGAATAAAAACAAATTGAGGAAGAATACAGTTGATATTAAGATTTGGGAATAAGCGCAGCGCATATAAGAGTTTTAAGCACTGATTATAAGATAGTAACTATTTGATATGCAAACAGATTTGTTTCAATTGAGGTTAATTATTTGTTTAGATCGATTGCAAATCTAATCTCTTTCAAAAATGTACTTTCCCCGTGCGGTCTCTACGCGTACACTACGAGAGCGTGTATGTTCTTGTAATGAAAGTAAATCGTGTGTCTTACAATTGTTCGCACTCGTCGATAGGCGCGACGCCAACGAACACACCCCCAACCGTTGCCTCGATCGTATCGGCCACTCAAATGTACGTAAGCATCGATCAGTGTACGAGCTCCCATTCCATCCAACGCGCAACGTAAATTGAATCAATCCCAAAAACAGCGAGATCCAATCAAGAAAAGCGCGATATTGCTGTCGGCATTGCCTGGGTACCGGTACCACCGGCTCACCTGCCCTTGAAGACAAACTGCTCTGTTTTATGTGATTACTTTCGACTTCCGAAAATACTGCACGCGCACGTTTGCGCTGTGCACCGTTTCGCGGCGAGATTCGATGCTAACGGAGTCTCACGGTTGTCCTCTTTCCCTCTCCTGCCGGAACAGGGGGATCGCTGCGGGCAAACCTCGTGCAAGGACCTTCCCAGGGCTCGACGCTTCGGAGGAAACGTTTCAAGGAGCTTTGGCCGGACCGAGCCGGGGGTACGCATATATAAAGACAGTGCGGAATTCAAGAACGGTGTCATTTGATTTCTTCTGCTCCGAAAGTTGACACGTTGGCTCGGGCGAACCTCTCTTGACGCTATGGATTTGAAAGTAAGTGCAATTATTTCTTTGTAGTGTAGATTTCTGTAGTGTGGGTTTTGATTGTCTTTTTCTCCGTCCAGTTTATTGCTGTTTGCGCATTGTTCGCAATTGCCAATGCCGGCCTGCAGCAACCGATCAACCCCGTCTACCATGCGGCTCCGATCAACTTCGCTCAGCCCGCTCTGTTCAAACCTGCGTTGCAGCAGCAACAATACACACAACCTGCCCTACTCAAGCAGGTGACGCAGCCAGCGATTGTGCAGACCTATTCCCAGCCGGCCGTCGTGAAGACCTACGCCCAGCCAGCCGTCGTGAAGAGCTACGTGCAGCCCACGGTCGTGAAGAGCTACGCACAGCCGACCTACGTGAAGCAGGTCGAAGAGTACGCGCCGGCCAACTACGAGTTCTCGTACTCCGTCCACGACGATCACACCGGGGATGTCAAGAGCCAGCACGAAACACGCCACGGAGACCAGGTGCAGGGCCAGTACTCGCTGTTGGACTCCGACGGTCATCAGCGCATCGTCGACTACACCGCCGACGAGCATAACGGATTCAACGCCGTCGTTCGCCGCGAACCGACCAACGTCAAAATTGCCCAGCCTATCCAGAAGGTCATTGCGCAGCCGGCGTACGTTGGACACTACTGAGTGTACATAACTGTGGACACGCCGTTTATGTCAAGTGAACTGATATAATGTAGTTAAATTGCTGTTGCATACCCTGTTAATAATAATTAAAACAAAGAAAGTTATGGTTCAAAACGGGTGATTTGGTTTTTCTTACGCTTGCAGCTCTCGATTTACTAAAACAGTATCACACGCTTTATTTTGACTGCTTTGGCTAACTGATTTTACCCTATCAAAGCCGTTGGCGAGCTGATTCGGCGTCATCAGGTATTTGTGTTGAGTTGATAAGCTTAGGACAGTCAACAACCACTCGGTATGCAACAGATATGTTTGATACATACATGCCATCTGTTGTAAAGCTGCGTCATACGTAACTTACTATCTTATCATAGCTTCTCGAGCGGACGAATGAAAGTGTCCAAAATAATACGCGAAAGCAATTGCGGGAGGGATTGTCCATTCACCATCGCCGCCACAGTCGGAAACACGGTGTGTTGCCAGGTAACAGTATACAGCAATTCAGTACGCTCCCGACCACCGAACGATGGACACCGTGATCGAGTCATTGCGACCGGCTACGCCGGAGGAAATCGAACAACTTTTGAACACCTATCAACAGCTGCTGCCCGCATCTGTTCAGTTTGTTTCGTTACTGCAAAACATTGTGCGTATGAGAGCGACTCTTCACGGTGCACTGTTGAAGGAAGCATCGGATCGTTTTCGAAAAACGATTTACATTCCGAACCAGCCTAAGTCTACCCAGTTTGCTACGTTTCTGGCCATAAGCCCAGATGAGGTAGTTTCTCTTTTTTTTTTAACCCGGCTAAGGGATGAGTTAAGACTGATTGCAAATTATGTTTTTGATAGGATATACATGTGATGGTGAATACACTGGAACAACCACCCACCGAACTCGAGGACGCGATTCGAAATTCAAACTACATCAAGTGGCACCTCAAGCCACTTTTCGTTATCGGAGGCGAGAATGGAATCCGTGAGAGTGTACATAAAATAGCAACCGAACGTAACCTTCCTATGGAGCTCATATCGGATTGCATAAATTACTGGATCCCGCGGGAAAAAGCTGCGAATATTTGCTACGAGTAAGAGACTGATAGTAAATTTTATTTAACGTCATTCCAGAACGTTCCATCGCTTACCTATCTTCCTGTCGTTTCAGTATACCCGACGATGTTGAACTGAGGTCCCTGCAGGTGGAGCATGCAAAAATACTAGACGATTGGTGGCCATTTCGGTATGCCACATCCCAACGGTACTACGAATCAGTTATACAGCACAATGGAAGCCTAGGGCTGTTTGATAAAACTGACGGCCAACTTGTGGCTTGTGTGATCAAGAATGACCACGACGGCATTGGGTCAGTGCTATCAATTTACGATGGTGAGAACAGTTGGCTGGGTTTGTTTCATAAATTTTCTTTTATTTTAGGCATTTGTACACCATACCTGAACGTAACAACAGGGGATATGGTACCACGTTAGCGAAAGCAATGACGAGATTAATTGCAAAAGAGCACAAACAGCACGTTCATGCATTTATCAGTCGCACTAACACCCGTTCCATCAAATTATTTGAAAAGCTTGGATTTATTCCAGTTAATCAAATACAATGGCATCAAATTTGAAAGAAAATCACTCCAAAGATATTTAAAAATAACAGTTAAAAAAAACAGAACGCAAATTCTAATCGCAATTATTTTGAAACCAATGTATTACTAGGAAACCCGTACAAATTCTGCACATAACAGAAACGTTAAATTTTAATTTGACATACAACAAATTTACGACGCCTCCCAGACGTCATTACATGTTTAGAGATTACTATGAACAGATGAAGCTAAATCATATGAGTGAAATTTCGTTTTGAATTACATGTAACTCATATTTTAAAATAATTTCTTTGATGATCATTTTGAAATTTCTTCGATCAAATAAAATATCTTGTGTACTAAAATAATTGTGTACTTTGCGACACCCGAAAAACTTGGTAGTTTGAAATATAGCCCACAAAACCTTGGAGATTGAAATGCGATTAATATAAAATCAGAAAGTAAAAAACATTCCAGCGCATTATCAACGAACGATGAATGTCTGTTAATTAAACTGTTGAAATATTTCGTTGCGATAATATTTCAACGGTCCGCACTGCCGGCATCACTGGCCGAGTGTCACTAGTGAGTGACCACATATGTTATAAAAGGACGATAGCGCGTCCAAAACGGCCCTTTCTCCCGCCAGAAGAAAAGAAATAAACACTAATTTTTTATTCTCGGCACGCTCGAGAATCCACGAAATTTCCCATTTTTTCATACGTTACATTTGTAACATTTCACAATATTATTATTTCTGATTACTGGCGGGGAACTCGATACGCACACGGTTGTGATATTGTGATCGAAAACCAGCGAAAGTGCAACTTAGTGATGGAGGTATTCGGAGGTTGGAGCAAAGCAGTGCCCCAATTACAATTGCCGGGTAAACCGGTGAGACGCGATGGCGTATGCGCGATTGACGCTGTTCCGGGCCCGAGACGCACGACCCCGTCCGCAAATATACGCTCCGATTATGCGCTGGGTCAGCCATGGCTAAGACTGGAGCGGAGCGAAGCGGTGTACGATCAATGGAAAGCAGCGCCAATGACACAGCGCAGCCATTGCAAATGGGTCGGTGACACAAATCAGGGGGGTCACTCCACTATGGCGGACTACACCGCACGAAACGCGTACCGCGAGATCAACGGTAACAGCTATCGACAACAACGCAATTTCGGTGAAATTCTGCCTCGTCCGGTTTCTGGAACCCTTTCAACAGGACCGCAGGGACACTGCACTGCTCCGACGCACACTTCACTCGCGTTTCACACGTTCACGGGCACTAGCAGGAGGTTGATGGATGAAGATTCCTTGCATCGGAAGTGTTTCGAGTACAGCGAGTTAATGATGCGGGCTGCATGGGAGGACGTTAAGTCACTAAGGAAGCAGAGAAACGATGCGGTCGAAAAGCTCAATACTGCAAACCAGCAGTTACATCAGGTGCGTGAAGAGAACGAGCTGCTAAAGATCGAAAACGATAAGCAGACGTTGCGTTTCGAAAAGGCACGAACTGATGCGGAGCTGGAGAGCAGAGGAGCTATCGCCCAGCTGAAGCAGCAGAATGAGCAATTGGCAAGATACTTGAATTTGCTCATCGGCAATTTTGGGCTGCATCAAGCGGGTAAGCCGAGTGAGATCGAGAACGGCACTTCGAAAAAGCCGATTGGTGAAGTTCGCCGGACGGCGATCTTGAAGCTGGATACTGCGGAAGAAAATTATTGCGATTGCACAGAGTCGATCGAGCAGGATGGTCAGAGGCACGCGGAAGGGCAGCAACAACAACCACAGCCGAAACAAAAGCAGTCTCTGAACAAAGGCCGAGAAGATGAGGACGGTGACGAGGGCACTTACTACGATTGTGTCCAGGATGGTTGCGCCAACGACGACGATGACGGAAACTTCAGCAATCACAGCGATTATGATCAACCACGTTCGCGACAATAAATGCAGCAGTCACAATTTCAGCACCAGAAGATGCAGCAACCTGTGCAGTGGCAACCAGCGCAGCCAGCACATCGATCGATCTCCGAACAGCCGACGGAGCAGCCGCCGGAGCAGGTGCAGGCGTACCCACCGGTGCAGTAACAGCAGTTGGTGCAGAAACAGCTGCAGCATCCACTGCATTCGCAACATCAGTAGCCACGGTAGGAGAAGTCACAGCCGCCAAAGGAGGTGCACACGGCGCATCTGCAGCATGCGCAGCTTGCGCGACCACTGCAGCATCAGCCGCATCGGCAACAACCGCGACAGCAGCAGCGCCACCAGCATTTGCTGCCTGCCCCAGACCACCAGCACCAGGAGAAGACGCAGAATCAGCCAGAATCAGGAGGACTGCAACAATCTCCTTGATCGATGGTTGTCCGGGGTGAGGGTAAGGTGGAAGCCGTTAATTTAAGAAGTGTCTTCGGAGGTGATAATTTTCATTACAGGTCCCGAAGACATTTGTACCGTCTGCTGTAATAGACCCGAGCTGCTGCGCGAACTGGCGCACTTTCCGCCAGGCACCGTCGCAAGAATTTCGCTAAACGAAGTAGTGCTCCCACCATTTCCTGCTGCGGTTCTGGATATGGAAACAACGCGATACGTGAAGGGAACGTCCTGAAAAGACAGAAAATATAAGTAGGGATCCGCGGTCGAAATTAAGTAGGAAAGTAGCTTATCATACCAGTTAGAAAAACAGATATCAATTGCGCTCAAGATATCAAAACTTCAGATTGAACGTAGTTGAGCAGATAGGCGGTTACGATTGAAATCTGAAAAAAAAGCAAGGCTTTAATGCAGTTCGAAGAAGTAGTAACTTACCGGAATGCTTTAGGTAAACATTATATCAAAATACCACGCGTTTCTAAGTCTTCATTGTCAGATTAGTGTTTATAGTGTGGGTGAAAGGTATAAGATACCAGCCGTGCGGATTAGTGGTAGAGTGAGATGACCCAAGTAGACATCACACTGCGGGAGAGAATGTTGAAATATTTCATTGCGATAATATTTCAACGGTCCGCGCTGCCGGCATCACTTGCCGAGTTTCACTAGTGAGTGACCACATATGTTATAAAAGGACGAGAGCGCGTCCAAAATGGCCCTTTCCCCCGCCAGAAGAAAAAAGAAAACACTAATTTTGTAACATTTGTAACAAAAACAAAATAGCGTCTTCGATTGACCATCTAGTGACTAGGGCACATTTCAATTAATATCAATTATTCTGGCCCCTAAGGTTAGAACACGAAAATCATTATTAAACAACATGAGAACCGAAACCAAGTATAAACCATAAAAAATGTAGCTATTCTTATTAATATGCCATTTTCTCCAATAAACTATACCGCACATTACACAAGAACCGCTCCGAATCGCTGCTTAGTAATCATGATGGCTCAGCTCTGCTCTTTGCTCCTTCAATTTCTTTCAGTTTCTAATTATAAATCAGCATATTTTGATTTTAAACATGCATTCTTGTCTTATTTAATCCTTTGAACTATACAACACATTACACTAAAACGGTTTCACATCGATGCTTAGTAATGATGATGGCTCAGATGGTTGGCTCCATGGACAATGCTGGACGAAGAGTGCGCAATAGGTGCGGCATGGTGCGCGATCGGAGCGGCATGGTAAGCGATCGGGGCAACATGCTGCGCGATCGGGGCGGCATGGTGATGCTGGATGGAGGCGTGAGCTACTGGAGCATGGGCATAGCTGGAGACATGCACTGGCTGCGCGATCACCTTGTGCACTGGCTGAGCGATCTTCACTCCCGAGGGCTCACGACGCACGACGGCGTTGAATCCGGAGTGGTGGTCGGCATGGTAGTCGACGATGCGATGGTGGCCATCGGAGTCCAACAGCGAGTACTGACCATGAACCTCGTCTCCGTGGCGGGTCTCGTGCTGGCTCTTGATGTCTCCGGTGTGTTCATCATGAACAGAGTACGAGAACTCGTAGTTAGCCGGAGCATGGTGGTCGTAGTGGTCGTGGTGGTCTAGGGACTTGATGATTGTGGGCTGAGCGATGGTCTTGACGATGGTAGGCTGATGATGGTACACGGCCGGAGCGGCATGGATGGCTCCAACGTGATGGACGGCAGGGGCAGCGTGGTGCTGGATGGTGGAGTGCGACGTGGCGATGGCTCCGTGGTGAGCAGCCGGAATCAGTCCAGCACTGGCGACAGCGACCAAAGTGGCCAGGAGAACGAACTAGAGAGAGAATGAATTGAGTTAGGCATATTCTTGACAATTTTCGTATTTTGTTCTTGGCAGAATGGAAATTCTTACTTTGAATGCCATTTTCGATGTTTACTTGTTTACAGGTCGGCAAACTGTGTGGCTATGGTTCCGTACGCCATTCACGGAGCCTTTTATACTCAGGCTATACTCAGGCTCAGGACAGTTCATCATTGCAAGTATTGAATCTGTCCTCTTTGGCGTCCTTGGCAAGAGCAACAATTTGAACTACTTTTACTTTACCAAAACTGATCTACATCAATAAAAAGGGAAAGCAGCCGCATTAGCCCAATTGCACAGGAAAACAAGAGGATAGAAGGAAGATCAAAAATGCACTGTGTACCAATGCCGTTCAGCCACACCCCCGTGCATACTGCAGTGACCGAAATGACTATAAGCGCACCACATTTTTCAAAATATCTCACTATATGCAGTGTGTTTCATAATGATAACCTCACCCTGTTTTTTCTATCTCGCTCTGATATTAAGCGCCTTTAAAAAAATCTAATTAACAGAAAACTGTTCTTTTATGATGTTTAGAGAAGCTTTCAATGATTGCCACACAGTGATTTTGCCAACGTCCAACATTGAATCGTCTGTAAATCGACGACAACCCTTAATTGAATAAGATGCCGTTGCGATTATGCTGCGTTTTTCTCTTGGAGCTAGCTTTTGCGGCAAACCTGGCCACTTGTTCTGCCCGTATGAACTTAGATCTTTCGTATAGTTATTAATTACTTTTGGAGATCTGTTTATTATTTTCGCTATAGCCCAATTCGATTTGCCAGGGTACGCGTCGATTTGCCCTTGTTCTCGCTTCGATAGCTGATTTCCGCGTCCCATTAAAAACAAACTTTACTAATGGATAGTGAGGCAACCAGAGCTTACTACGCAAATTACTTATTGACAATGAACATTTATTTGGTAGAGTTTACCTATCAAAATTGACACATATGCATAGGCCATCATTATGGGACACCCTGTTTTTGGTGTTTTGGCTCTACAAAAATGGCGATTCATAGGGACAGGAACGCTTCAACTCGATTAATAATAGCAAAAACACAGTGCGCATGCAGGAATTTCCGGCTTAAATTTTCAGTTTTTTTATATCTATTTTTTCGCACTTTTTTCGTTTGTAACTCGAACACAAATTTGAATTCAGAATGATATTGTGTGGTATAAAAATCAGTTTAAATTTTCTTTTATTTATTGATTTTTAAGAAACAAGATCACATATTCAAAAAAGTAATCATGGTAGAAACAGATTTAAAACAGATTGCAGATTTTTATACAATTCTTTCGTAGATTGCTGAACTTTAAAATAAGGGAAAAAATCGTTAACCACAGTAAGTATTGATTCGCAGGCGGATTGAGAAAGGGTTCTAAGATCTATTTGAACCTTCAACGTGACCTTCCTGCCATAAAATCAACCCTTACGATGCTTAGAAAATAATTTCATCGGTTTTACCTCCCTCGAGATATCTTATTGACTTCCCGATTGCTTTTTTTTGTGTTCTAGTGATGAGCAACATCTTAGGTAGAAGGATTTAACTACCAGTTATTGTAATCGTACTCAAATACAACAAAAGCGAAGTTTTCTTCAAAAGGATCATGAGACAGAAAGCTCCAATTCAATTCAATTCAAAAGCAGCAATTCCACGTCTAGGAATGTTTAGGGCGATAATCACTAGCAAGGTCGTCGCGCATGTTGCATTCTGGGTCAGTACCGAATGCTGAAGTAAAATGGCACGGATCAACAGTGTCATGGATATTACCTCCACCCGGGGGATCATTCCAAATAGTATCCTTGTAATAAGAACATCACTGACATTCGTGCTAAACTTCTTTCGAACGACATTTTTTTTTCGAAGAACATTTAAATAGTACAACTGCATTGACAAGCAAGACTCATCCGAGTTTGAAAAGAAATCTCATTATATTAGCAAACACCTAACATATAAGCTAATATTATTTGTCCAGGTTTTTACGATGACAAAGTCACACAAATTTTGAACAAAATCATGTATGTACGGGACAATAAATAATGATGACTCTGAAGTTAGATAAATTAAGTGTCCAATCGATCTAATAAGGGCATCTCAAATGTATCGCATTTCAAGGAAATACTTGTAATTTCAAATCACGATATTGTCGAAGCATTTTTGTTATATTCTAGGAATGCAAATTTGGTTGCATTTATCTGTTTATTTAATATACTGTTTTGAGGCCCCTGATTATTAGTTGCTTTTATAATCATATTCTATACAGGTTTTTTACCTTTTGGGAAATATTATTTCACATTATACCCTTTTTCCGTTGCACAAATCGCCTGATTCAGTTCAGTACATTTGAATTGATTGGTTATTTGATTGGTGTATAATAATGTGTCGCTTCTGTATAACCTAAGCATTGACAAAATTTATCTAGATTCATTTCAAACTGCTGTACTGCTGCTTACAAATGATCAGAATGATTGAGGTTGACTTTTAATTCACATTGAATCTCGAATTAAGAAGACGGGATGAACATATAAAATTAATTTCTTCAATACGCGAGCGAATGCTATGTCAAGACCTTTCAAACTGTTGCGGCGCTTCTTCCTGCTGAAAATTTTAGTTTTGCTAATGACTTTTTTTCAAAAGCCGTTGGTTTCAAATTTATTGACTATAATGTGCTGTTTTAAGATAATGTTAAGACCGTTCAAACTAAGAGCACCGCTTGGTCAAGCTTCAGTAGTTGCATTGTTGTACCCCTGAACCTTTCTCAAATGGGCAAAAAATTAATTGACTATTCCGCTTCTTCTGCTTTTCTTTTTTTTCTACAACTCTATCACAAAGCTCAAAATGCTAGAAGAGGTAAAATGGGAAGTGAGGAAGGAGTGGTTTAAAATGAAGCAAAACTAAACTTAAAGGCAGCATCGCCAGTTCCATAAACAGCGTCGCAAACTTTGTTTGAAAACCTGTTTTTTGAATTGACCGATTGTCCAATTTCTTTCAGTTTCTAATTGTCATCAAGAACATTTTGATTCATGATGCAAACGTAAACATTTGATTTTTATCTACGCCATTTAACTATACAACACATTACACTAGAACCGCTCCGGATCGCTGCTTAGTAATCATGATGGCTCAGCTATGCTCTTTGCTCTTTCAATTTCTTTCAGTTTCTAAATAAAAATTAGCTCATTTTGATTTTAAACATGCATTCTTGTCTTATTTAATCCTTTGAACTATACAACACATTACCACTAGGACCGTTTTACATCGCTGCTTAGTAATGATGATGGCTCACATGGCTGGCTCCATGGACAATGCTGGACGAAGAGTGCGCAATCGGGGCGGCATGGTGCGCGATCGGAGCGGCATGGTACGCGATCGGGGCAACATGGTGCGCGATCGGGGCGGCATGGTGATGCTGGATGGTGGCGTGAGCTACTGGAGCATGGGCATAGCTGGAGACATGCACGGGTTGCGCGATCACCTTGTGCACAGGCTGGGCGATCTTCACTCCCGAGGGCTCACGACGCACGACGGCGTTGAATCCGGAGTGGTGGTCGGCATGGTAGTCGACGATGCGATGGTGGCCATCGGAGTCCAACAGCGAGTACTGGCCATGAACCTCGTCTCCGTGGCGGGTCTCGTGCTGGCTCTTGATGTCTCCGGTGTGGCCGTCGTGGACAGAGTACGAGAACTCGTAGTTAGCCGGAGCATGGTGGTCGTAGTGGTCGTGGTGGTCTAGGGACTTGATGATGGTAGGTTGCTGATGATACACGGCCGGAGCGGCATGGATGGCTCCAACGTGGTGGACGGCAGGGGCAGCGTGGTGCTGGATGGTGGAGTGCGACGTGGCGATGGCTCCGTGGTGAGCAGCCGGAATCAGTCCAGCGCTGGCGGCGGCGACCAAAGTGGCCAGGAGAACGAACTGGAGGGGGGAAAGAATTTATTTAGACATATTCTCGATATTTTCGATTTTATATTCTTTACACATTGGATTGGTTCTTACTTTGAATGCCATTTTCGAAGATGCTTGTTTACAGGTCGACGAACTGTGTGGCTATGGTTCCGTAAGCCGTGCACGGAGCCTTTTATACTCAGGATATTCTCAACAGCTCACCATTGCATGTATCGAAACTGTCCTCTTTGACGTCCTTGGCAAGAGCAACAATTTGAACTACTTTTACTTTAGCAAAACTGATCTACATCAATAAAAAGGGAAAGCAGCCGTAATAGCCCAGTTGCACAGGAAAATAAGAGGATAGAGGGAAGATCAAAAATTGCACTGCGTACCAATGCAGTTCAGCCACACCCCCGTGCATACTGAAGTGCCCAAAACACCCTTAAAGCGCACCATATTTTCCCCAAAATATCATTATATATTCCTTTTAATCTCAAAATTTCGATGACAAAGTATAAATTACCATAAAATTGAACATTTTAGCAAGAGATTTGTAGTTTCACCTCACGGTATTTTATAGCATTTTTATTGTATGTTAATTGTATTTAACAATTACAAATTTCATAGATAACATGCAGATACTATATTTAAACAAATTGATTTGTTTTATTTTATCTTGTGCATTAGCATAGCATATAAGCAGTTTTTTCCATATTATGCAATATTATTTGACGTTATACTCTTTTTCCGTCGTACACATCTCCTGAATCAGTTTATTTCATTTGAATTGTTTGGTTTATTGATTGCTGTTCAATTGTGTACCGCTCCTATATAACCTAAGGATTTAGAAAATTAAACTATTAAACACCTGTGCTACGCCTTACAAAAGATCAAACTTATTTAGGTTAACTTTGGATTTAGATGTGGCATTATTGTACACCGTATCATTTTTATAACGTACTCAATTTTTCAAATTCACAAAAAATTACCTTGCAGCTTCTTCTGGTTTAAGATTTTTTATTCAAAATATAATAAATATTGTTCGCGACTTTTATAAAGGGCGCTATAAAAGCGTCTTTTGCTAAAGGGATTTTTTCAATCAGAATTTAATAAACTTTTTTCCCGTCTTTCCTATACTTTTTTTAAGCAAATTCCGTGCAATTACGTTGACTTCCAGGGAGTTTGAGCTACCCTAGGCCGTTGCGTTCAAAAACCCTCTTCTCTATGAGTAGCGATGTCTGAAGTAGGAGATTCCTGATTAGGACAGTACGAAATTCTAAGGATGGCGTGGGTTCGAATACAGACAAGACCTCCCTCCGTACGAAGGATTGACTTTCCACGTGCGTTAAAGGGAAAGAAGTCACGTAAACCCTAAAAACGAAGATGAAGGAGAAGATAATTTGTAAGAAAAATAAAAGCAAATTCGTAACGACTTTTTACATTTTCTGGGTTTCCTCTTAAAATTGATAAGCAGAACGGCAGTGTCGCTTTGGTTTACAGAGATTTGATAACTTCATTGCGTTATCAATGACAACAGGCAAGGTGGAGTGGAAAATGATTAGCAACAAGTTTTCGGAGCCGGAGCAAATTGCAAAAATTTAGGAAATTATGAGATTTTCCCAGCTTTTTTCACCACATAAACCTGCCTTGGGTCAAAACGAACACCATAAACCAAAGGACACAAATCGGTCCAACCGTTTTCCAGTGATGCGCGTTCGCACACATTCCAATTTGTTTTTTTTTTATTTGTAGAAGAAGAAGAAGAAGAATAATAATAGATAGAAGAAGCAAAATAATAATTAAATTCATAAATAAAGGTATAATGAGAAGTGATGCAGGAATGGAATAAAACGAAGCAGTACTCATCTTAAAGGCAACATAGTCATTTCCACAAACATTATACCAAACAAAGTTTGAAAACCTGAAAAATCTTATAAACGATATAATAACAGTGATTTGAAAATATCAAAAGTTCTGTTGATGTTAAGCTTTGCCTTCATCTACGGATTTTAACTACAAAACACATTACACTAGAACCGCTCCGGATCGCTGCTTAGCAATCATGATGGCTCAGCTATGCTCTTTGCTCCTTCAATTTCTTTCAGTTTCTAATTAAAAATTAGCGCATTTTGATTTTAAACATGCATTCTTGTCTTATTTAATCCTTTGAACTATACAACACATTACACTAAAACGGTTTCACATCGATGCTTAGTAATGATGATGGCTCAGATGGTTGGCTCCATGGACAATGCTGGAGGAAGAGTGCGCAATAGGTGCGGCATGGTGCGCGATCGGAGCGTTATGGTAAGCGATCGGGGCAACATGGTGCGCGATCGGGGCGGCATGGTGATGCTGGATGGAGGCGTGAGCTACTGGAGCATGGGCATAGCTGGAGACATGCACTGGCTGCGCGATCACCTTGTGCACAGGCTGGGCGATCTTCACTCCCGAGGGCTCACGACGCACGACGGCGTTGAATCCGGAGTGGTGGTCGGCATGGTAGTCGACGATGCGATGGTGGCCATCGGAGTCCAACAGCGAGTACTGGCCATGAACCTCGTCTCCGTGACGCGTCTCGTGCTGGCTCTTGATGTCTCCGGTGTGGCCGTCGTGGACAGAGTACGAGAACTCGTAGTTAGCCGGAGCATGGTGGTCGTAGTGGTCGTGGTGGTCTAGGGACTTGACGATGGTAGGCTGATGATGGTACACGGCCGGAGAGGCATGGATGGCTCCAAACTGGTGGACGGCAGGTGCAGCCTGGTGCTGGATGGTGGAGTGCGACGTGGCGATGGCTCCGTGGTGAGCAGCCGGGAGCAGGCCAGCGCTGGCAACGGCGACCAAAGAAGCCAGAAGAACAAACTGGAGGGGAGAAAGAATTTATTTAGGCTCGATATTTTCAAGTTATTTGTTCTTTACACAATGGTATGGTTCTTACTTTGAATGCCATTTTCGAAGATTGCTTGTTTACAGGTCGACGAACTGTGTGGCTATGGTTCCGTAAGCCGTGCACGGAGCCTTTTATACTCAGGATATTCTCAACAGCTCACCATTGCATGTATCGAAACTTTCCTCTATGGCGTCCTTGGCAAGAGCAACAATTTGAACCACTTTTACATTACCAAAACTGATCTACGACAATAAACAGGCCTTAAAAAACCAACTGGTTAACATTCCAGTTCCCATGATGAGAGTAAAGGAAAACCAAAATGAACCATGGTTACGTTCAACTCGGCCAACATTTCAATTCATCTTGGTCACACCTCCGCGGTGCAGATTATATCGAGATCGCAGGGAAGAAATTTTACAAAAACTATCGAAAAAAATGAAAATTAACCAAAATAGGATTACAAAATTTAGGATTACAAAAACAAATATAAAATTCCAATTACTTTTTTATTAAAGACATAATAACAATTAAAAAAGACTAAGGTTTAATGGTTAGTAATTCTATATTCGTTCGGATAAGGTGGTTGTCGGTGGTGGGGTCGAATGTGCATCTAATTATTTTCATATTCATTTAATATCACGTAAAGAAGATAAAAAGATGAACCGCAGCATTGTTTACTGTATTCTTCTTCTTCTTTTCTGGCCCGCTCACAGTTGTGCACGTCGTGCTGACATGGCCTGGTCACCAATAGTTCGCCAGGATACTCGGTCCATGGCTGCAGCTCTCCATCCCCGGTCGCATCCGATGTCCCTCAGGTTATTGTTTACTGTGTGCTGTGCTTAACGAAGCATTTAGCCTTTTTCTATGTTGTCTGGCACGACACGTGTTATAAAGTGACACGTGTTATAAAGATCGATCTTAATGTACTCTTTACTGAACTAAGTGTTCTTTAATAAATTATCTTTTATTAGAATTCACAGAACAAATTCATTTTCCTATAAGTACATACCGTAAGTTATACTTCATTCATTCTAATGTAGGCTTTTTGTTTACTACATGCGCCAATTTCTTATGATTTTACTTGATGATTCTGAGATTCATTGAGATGATTCTGAGATTCTGAATTTCAGATTATTTTCCTAGGTTTTTGAGAAAACCCCTCAAGGTCTCAAAAAAGAAAAACCTCACTCAGAATTATGTCGCCCTTCGGCATAGGCTCTATAAAGAAATGGTGAACGTTGACGGGGCATGTCTGAAGTTCCCATCAATCTAATATTTTGCAATCACATAAGTTACTTACATTGCACTTTCCGTGTACCTAAATTGGAAGGAAAAGGGAAATTTCTAAGCGGCAGAAAATGCCCGTCATCATGAATTATTTACACCTAAGTTGAATCAGTTAGTTTAAAGTAATACGGCATGGAGTATTCTGCTACAAATAAAAAGGGGGTTTGACGTACTCATATCGCTGGTTAGGAGCGCTAATACATCATGCTAGTCTTCCGTTTGTCCGTTCGTCGACTCAAAAGCTTCTGTCATGTGATAAGTGGAAGTGGCTCGTTAGAACACGCAACAAGTGAAACGGCGTTGGATACTTGGGCAGAGCGGTTGTGAACATTTGTGTTTTTTATATTTTAAACTATTTTGTGATTTTCTCGAATAGTTCGTACAGATAGAAGAAGTGACCAGCCTTAAAAATGATGATTTCTTAAATTTGGTGGAGTAACTGAGGTGAAATTCTAATCAGAGTTCCCGAATCGTGCCGATACGATTCCGTGGATAACTTAACTTAAGCTTGAATTTGGAGTAGCACTCTAGGGAACTTAGGATGGTCTTTAAAATAATAAGTCTCGTGGGATGATTTTGACACCGGTAATCAATTGGGATAAGTGCACATGAGCACTGCTTCAAATTGATTCTTTCCATTCATGTGTTTATCCTTCAGTCAGCGAATACAGTTTTCAGCGCTGGGTTGGATATAATGGAAATATACAAGCCCAATCAAGATCGGCTGAGATAATTTTGGTACACGATGTTTGGTTAAAGCTGTATGGATTACCGCTCCCCCCTGTGGCTGTTATATTTATAGGTAGGTAGGTAGTGTAGCTTAAAAAAGATTTTTAAAGATGCTTACTTTTGCCTTCCTGCGAATATCGAATCATGTGCCCCAATTACACGATCGAGTTGCACGAGACACTGGTGGAATGTATGGCACCGACCTGGTTCCAAGCGTCTCTTCGAAACAATATTTCTCGTCGCGAGTCAGAACTGACACTGCCATAGAGCGGGTAGCAAACTTCTTGAATCTTTTCCAGAAGATATCCCCGATAACGCGTGGAATGACCAGCACCATGACCATGAAGCAAGGATATAGTGGAACTGAAAGGCAATCGGACCCCGGATATTGATCGGACCCAGAAAGGTGTATGCATGGAAAATCTGAAAGAGAAGGCTGCCCAAAAGTGATACAACTTCGCAAAATGTTCAAATGTGGGATGAAACCTCAAACATTTTATTGCTTCTGCGGAAAGAAAAATGTGTTTTCACAAACTACAAAGTTAATACTTTGGAAAGTAGGAAAGTTTATTTTATTGTTGTATGAATTTCAGGAATTTCGTAACAAAACTGACAAAGTCAATGCACATTCTGTTTAAGTTCACGCGACAGGATCGATTAATATCGATGCATGAATTCTTGAATGAACCATTTTCAAAAACATAAAATAATTAAAATATTTTAAAATTTTAATTCGATATAAAAAATAAAAATAATTGCTTTTCATAAAATAACTGATGATTGAATGGTTTTTGTTATAAAAATGGTTAGGAGATAAAGTAAATGTGAACGCATGACTTGGAGTGTACCCATCACATTACATAGGTAAAGTTTATTATGTCAACAATTAGTATTTATATTTTCAACAACATTATTCATAGTTCAAGCTATGTATGCAATTACGTATTGGTTCATTAATTATGTATCCACAACAAAACTCAGATGGCTGGCTCCATGGACAATGCTGGACGATGAGTGCGCAATCGGGGCGGTATGATGCGCGATCGGAGCGGCTTGGTACGCGATCGGGGCAACATGGTGCGAGATCGGGGCGGCATGGTGATGCTGGATGGAGGCGTGAGCTACTGGAGCATGGGCATAGCTGGAGACATGCACTGGCTGCGCGATCACCTTGTGCACAGGCTGGGCGATCTTCACTCCCGAGGGCTCACGACGCACGACGGCGTTGAATCCGGAGTGGTGGTCGGCATGGTAGTCGACGATGCGATGGTGGCCAACGGAGTCCAACAGCGAGTACTGACCATGAACCTCGTCTCCGTGACGCGTCTCATGCTGGCTCTTGATGTCTCCGGTGTGGCCGTCGTGGACAGAGTACGAGAACTCGTAGTTAGCCGGAGCATGGTGGTCGTAGTGGTCGTGGTGGTCTAGGGACTTGATGATGGTAGGCTGCTGATGATACACGGCCGGAGCGGCATGAATGGCTCCAACGTGGTGGACGGCAGGGGCAGCGTGGTGCTGGATGGTGGAGTGTGACGTGGCGATGGCTCCGTGGTGAGCAGCCGGGAGCAGGCCAGCGCTGGCGGCGGCGACCAAAGTGGCCAGGAGAACGAACTGGAGGGGGGAAAGAATTGAGTTAGGCATATTTTCGATATTTTCAGGAAATTTGTTCTATGCACAATGTTGTTGTTATTACTTTGAATGCCATTTTCGAAAATTGCTTCTTTACAGGTCGACGAACTGTGTGGTTATATTTCCATATGCCGTTCACAGAGGCTTTTATACACAGGATATTGCCGTTGTTATTTTTTACGCCCTTGATGGTAAACCTTTCACTTTCGAAAAATGTTCAACAACCAACATACAGAGAAATATTTTGACTATCCTGCGCATTGGGGTATTCAGGATAGCAATTTGAAGCGTCATCATGTGTCCTAGAGTATTTTTATCAAAATGGCCATCGAGTCTTTTTATCAAAATGGTTGCATTTATTTTAAACTAACAAACTAAGTCAAATCATCGAGTTGGTAATGCTTTTCTATACATAGTTTACAATTATACTCTTAACCAGAAAGCAAATCAACGCAGTAACAACTGTTTCAATTGTCTAATGTTACGCTGATCTATCACAGATAGGTTACTAGACAGAACGAGAACAAAAGGCTACAATGCTACACAACATGAAGCCAGCATAATGTGTGCCGATCCCTTATTTGCTCAGGTACTTGGCGGCCCAATCCGTTCGCCCGGTATTATCGTTTCCAGCGCCCACGTACGCCAATACTCCTGAAACGGGAAGACATAAGAAAGCACGTGTGTTACGGTCGTGCGCCAGGCAAAGGAACAAATTTTACTCACCACCCTCCGGCACCCATTGCTTTTTTTCGGCACCGTTCTTCCGTGCCATATCGTCCCACGGGAACAGCTTAAAGGATGCACTAACGCCGCTAAACTCGTTGGTGCTCAGATTGCTGTAGGAAACCAGAGTTAATTATAAATTATGCTTTCGCACCTATCCACTGCTTCCGAATAGCAATCTTACCCGTTATTGGAAACAAATATCTGCTGGTTTTTCCGCCTAGGGACAACGTTTGCGCTTGAGTGAGAGGGTTTCGCTTCGGAGTTATCGAAAATGTCCGCCATCGCCCCACCGGCTCCGCCGTTCTTCGTGCTTGCTTTAGCGAATGGGACAGTGTTCGGGTACTTTGAGCTGCTCGCGTCCTTGCTGAACGAAATAGCACCAAAGAGGTCCTCCAATTTGAAATCGTTCGTGGATTTTTTATTTGTGGCCTTAACGCGACTCCTAGAATATATGTAATGTTTAAAAGCATCATTAGAAATCTTATTATCTTAATCGCCTCTATCGGACTTTTTTTTACGAACAATGACGTAAGATCCTGTATAGGCCACGACAACTTGACGTATTTTCAATCCCTGGCCCTACAAATGATTCTTTGGCTACTACAAACTGAACTCAACTGTGCAAACTACAGGACATAACAATAAATCAGCAAAAATTAACAAAAAAGCTTCGTCCTAATTTTGACTCTAGCGTTACAAAACCTAGGACACCAAGGAAACTGGCTTACCCCAGGATGTCTTCCAACGCATCGTCTTCAAAGCTGCCGACCTGCTGGTTCGTGGGCTCCCAGCTCTTGCTGAAGTGGCCATGAATGGCGCGGTTCATCGTACCATGACGGTTTCGGTACGCCTTCAAGTCCTCGTCCGTCTTGCGAGACATCAGCATCGGTTGTTTCGAGAACGCATTGTACACCTTGTCGTCGTTCGTGAAGCTATCATTCAGCACACCGTTTCCGCCGGTGCGGCCCGTGCCAACACCCCCGTCACTGCCACCTCCGACACTGATGGCGCTGGTACCCGTTTTCATCGCCCCCGGGACCGAGCTTTTCTTGTGCAAGTAGAAACCGCTTCCGAAAAAGCTCGAATCGTCACTGTCCAGCACCGGTACCACGCGCGTGACGCCTTGCTTTGCGATTCCCTGCTTGTGGTAGTCGGTGTTTCGCGTTACGAAGATATCGTTCACCTTCTCCTTGCGCCCACTGGCCACGCCTGCCGCCACTACCGTTGGCTCTACCGGTGGCTTACCCCTGTCGTCGACGCGCACTATCGCGGGCTTAATGATGGAGTAGCTGACCACCGATCCGACGCCGTTCGCGTTGGCCGTGTGGCCCATTTCAACCCCCGGGGGAACACCGTTTGGCTCGGTAGCCACGATCGATTTGCTGAAGGTGGCGGAAGCGTCGCTCCGGAACTGTCTGCCCTGTGCCGGAACGCCCAGACCCACGTTGTAGCTGTTTAGCATTTCGTTGAGAACGCTGTAGTTGATGCCGCTCTGGAACTTGGGCCCTTTCGCGCCGGCCTCGCCATATGCCTGCTGCGGCTGCAGAGACGTGACGTCCGACGGTGCTTCCGAAACACGCGACAGGCTCAGCATCGAGTTCAACTCGTTCAGTTCACTGTTGCTGATCGGCTTGTAGTTGCCATTGTTCGCATCGGCATCCCGTACTTGTTTGCCATTGGGCGCCAGTTCCATGATGGACAGTCGGCCGTTCGAGCCGTTCGCAAACGCCGGTTGGTTATGCTGCTGCAGGGCGTGCATCGAAGGTGCACCGTTCGTAGAAAGATGTGCTGAATTGCGGCCCTTTGCCGAACTGAAGTAAGGGTACTTCATGGACTGCTGGGCAGTCGGTCGCTTTTCCGGGTCCCACTTTAACTGATCCTCTAGGAGCTGGATGCCGGCGGGGCTGGCACGTGTTACCAGGGTTCCCAATGGGATTTTTGGACACTCCGGAAAGCGGAACTGGATCGTTGCGGCTAACTTGTGCCCCTCCGCCCAGTCCGTCTGGAAAGGAGAGTGATTGTAATTAATGTTTGATACATACATTCATTCATCGGTTCGAACGACGACTGTAGCTGCTTGAAACGTACCTTGTCTGGCGTCCCCAAGACGGAACATATCTTGAACAGTTGGTCAACCTCACTGGATCCGGGAAACAATGGCCGAAAAGTGTACAGTTCCGCCATGATGCAACCCACTGCCCATAGATCTATGGAACTTCCGTACCGAGTGGAGTGAAGAAGAACTTCCGGAGCACGATACCTGAGCGAACAATGCATATGGATGAATAATAATTCACCAATTATTCAGCGTGTAGCCTGCAAAACATTTTCACAGATTTCGCTTCGGAATTTAAAAAAAAAAAACCAGCGAACGAAAGTAACACGAAAATCTGTTTTATGTCTGAAATAATCCACTGCAAGCTGAATGGATCGTTTTGATCATAGTTTGACTAGAACATCTAAGAATGACATTAGTTGGTCTGAAATGGAATGTGTTTCTTGAATGGTGTTTAGTCTTTCACTTATTTTAGTTTTCTTTTCGTTTTCATTAGGAATATAAAGATCCCTAAACATACTTGCTCAAAAAAAAATTACAAGAATAAATAATTATTAGAAACACTCAAATAAAATTATGTTTAATATGGAAATACTGGAAATAAATTAATTTAAATTAATTTAAAATGTGTGAACTTAAAAAAAACATTATGTAGTTGAGTCCATATCAGAAAACACATGTTGTGAACATTTCATCACTTTCCAGATTTTTTTCCAAATGGTGAGAAATCGTTTTGTTGGTAAAAAACCACCCATTATTATAACCTTGCCGCTGTTGAACCGTCTTTTAAGAATCGTCGGTAATTTTCCTGCACCACCCACGTGCCTTCTTCTGTGTGTCTCATAATTGGTAAAATAACATAAAATGTCCTTCATACTACGTTGCGTGCGTCATGACCAAATTGAACTCTACACCGGTCGTCTTTACACGTGTTACAAAGTCTATGACAACACGAACATCAATCGCTTCTTAGCTGCCCAAAAATGATAGTGAAACTCATACGGATACTGTGGTTTGACGCTGATCACGCAACGCGCAATATGTTTAATCCCACCATCTGACTGCCAGGTGAGGTATGAAAGCAACATGCCAACAACGCACGCTTTCATGAATAAATCAATCAATAACATTATAAGTATAGCACACCGCCGGCGCTTACCATCGAGTCGAAACGTAATCCGTATATGGCGGCCGGGAGCGTATTTCCCGCGCGAGTCCGAAGTCGGCTATTTTTACCGTTTCCGGTCCACTGCAGAGCACATTTTCCGGTTTGAGGTCCCGGTGGAAGAAGCCGTGCCGATGCATGAACGCCAAACCGGTGAGAATCTGCTGCAGAATCAGTCTTATCGTGGCCTCCGGGAAGTGGGTATCGCGATCCTTGATCAGCTGGTAGAGGTTTTCCTGCATGTACTCGAACACGAAGTACAGCACGTCGTTTTCACGTATCACCTCCTTCAGCTTTACTACGTTGGCATGGGAGAGCTTTTTGAGGGACTGTACAGGCAAGAAAGAAAATGGACACCGGAATGGGTTCAGAAATCGTACGAACAAGGCCGAAACAAGAGCCAACATGAGCTACTATCTACCTTCACTTCCCGAAGACTCATGGCTTCCTCCCAGGAGTAATATTTTCGCTTCATGCGCTTGATGGCGACCTTTTCACCGGTGTCCTTCCGTTGGCCAAGGACAACAGTACCATACGTACCATCGCCGAGCTGGCTGAGCGTTAGGTATCGATTCATGGCTGGCCTGTGTCTACGTTTGTTGTTTCACTGTACTACGATCGCCGACTCGCAACGTCACATTCCAGTTGCCTTCGGGCAGCACTATGTGTAGACCGCAATGCACTGGCACTGTACTACAGGGTAGACTGGCGCTTGTGTCATTTTCTTTACCTCCGTTTTCTTCCTCTCCGGCAGCCCGACCGCGCTTCCGGTGCATAAAACTTTCAATTCACCAACACACAAACGTCTTCATTGATTCGTCGAACGCGAGTAAACTTCACAGCGGCCAAGATTCCATGCCAGTTGGTCATTATTCTTCACCACCTCTTGCAAATGCAGTTTGACTCCGCTCGAGGCCATCCGACAACAAACGATGGTAGGGTCGTCTTCCTTGTGTCCGACAGACTCTCCGTTCATCACAGACGAAACGAATCCTTGTAAGTTTATGGGTTCTTTGGTAGCCTATGCATTCACTCACTGGTCAGCCAGAAACACCTGCAATGCAATCGGTCGATCGAAACGTCTTCAACTGAATTATTGATTGATTGATTATAGGGGGGGGGGGGGGGGGGGGGATGGGCTAATTAAGGCAAAGCTGGATATATGTTTTAGACAACTGCTAATGAAGCTGCCAAATTATTACGTTTCACACCACATTTTTTCACGCTGTAATGCAAGTAGTATTTGATTGCCGAACAAGCCATATAAATCCAGTATTCGCATTTCTTACATTCAACGTATACATCTAGATAGCGAATGTGTTACATGAATTAGAAAAATAATATTACATGAAAGCTACGACGTAAAGGAAATGAGAGTAGATGTGTAGATTTATTATCTATTTGATTGTCTTTCCGCAATCGAAGATGCAAAATACGCTCTACCGGTAAAGCGCTTCAATATTCAATTAAGAAAACACTCTACAACAAATGCGTAATCGATTTTGTGTTACCCTTGAAATAATCATCCGATACAAGCAAAAATTAAAGCCCTCACTAGTCCGAAATCGAAGAACTCAGGTCAATACTAATAGTCAACCGGTCGGGGGACTAAGATTGTTCGACCAGTCGTCAAAATTACACAGTGATTGTTGGAAGGACATTAATTCTGCTCCTCTTGTCACGAATAGTGTTCTTAAAGGATTATCGCCTCAACATTAGTATTGTTGGATTCGGTATCATCCTTCCTAATTCATTAATTTTTACTAATATTTTCCTTTTTTTTTTTGCTTGCTGTTTAAATTGGTTCAAAATGAACATGGAGCATTTTCTAGTCTAGATCCGAATAATTATAATATATTTGTTTCAATTGCAAATAGAATGAACACAAAGGTAAAATGGTTTCCACATTATAATTTTATAATTTAAAATTCCGTACCACATGGTAAATTCATGTTGGGAGTTGCGCTCAATCAACGTGTGTTTTAATTTAGTCTCACTTATTTTTAAGGTAACATGCTTTCCACCGACTGTGCTGCCACTTAAAACACAATTATAACCGATTAACCTAGTAAAACTGTGTATCGATCAGGCATGAAGTTAAACTTCTCACAATGTGTGTCTAGGAAGGCGCGTACTCGAGCCCCTAGTGTCGCCGAACTTTACATGCAAATTAAAACGTCGTCAAAAGAAAAAGTAAACCGGCAGCCACGCTTTCCTCGCAACTTTTGATAATCAGCTACAATGGCGTCAGTCGAAGGGAAGCGACAACGACAACAAGCGCGAACAAGAATAAGAACTTCCAAGACCACGGTTACGCTTCCTTCTACAGTCCGTTACGACGTGCGGCAGGAGCGTTGAACGAATTCGGTTCTGTTTGACCTCGTTTTTCGTTTCCCCGCCGAGTAAAACCGTTTTTCCTTCGCACTGCTTTTTCCTCTACAGCGCCATGCCACGCTGCAACGCCCTTACTATGCCACCTGACGTTCGCATGGAGGTGAAACAAAAAATCAAGTTAAGCATTTGCGATACTCAGGCGTAGTTGTTATTTCTGGTCTCGCCCAAACGCACACCCGTCCGCACCAAAAGCAGTCGATAAAAGCATCTCCTGCCGTGGGAGGTATATACGCACTAGCAAAATTAATTGCGAGCGAAAGTAAGACAAAACGTAACTCGAGCTGCAATATGATCCTGCGAAACGAGGCCAGCAAGTCAGCGAACCATTTCGAATCCCGGCCCCGGCTAACATTCACATTTCACTGTCACGAATCGCCATCGCTAGAATACTATAGCTTTGCCGTTGATGCGAGCTAGCTGCAAACAAAGCCATTTTGTGTTGATATTTGAGATATATAAAACAGTTCACTTTACTTTCCACCACTGAAAAACACTTTATCCACAACAAACACAGCATGGGAGACTCGAATATCAATATTTAGGGCGAAACTTTTTGTATGCCTCAACCGCGACTCTTGCTACCAATTATGAACTGTAATATCAATTTATCAGAATAACCCAAAGGCATCCGGCATTTGCAGTAGGTTGTACAATTTCCTAAACGAACCCTCGGCTTCCAAACGCACTGCAACTTCGAGGCTCTATTCGACATAACCGTACGACCGTATCGACCACCATTGAAAACCGTACTCCTAATGCTGGTCACAAGGCAAAACAGAACCCTCTACCATCCCCGGAGGGCCAGTTCGTGTATGTTTACTCGTTACCTGGGCAACCGTTGCTCATCGTATGGCCGAAGCAAACATTATTCCGACCAGCTGCTGCCGCCAAACTTAGCCTAGCAAGGAGGCGAAACTTTACTGAGTCCACCTGCAGCGAACGCCAAACTTGGGTATCGAGGATCTTTCGAAGCAGGCTCAACTTTATCCTTCGATGCGAACGACCTTTATAAGGTCCTTCCGGTAGCTTGCGGGTAACTTGGTTCGCGATCGTATGTCTTGTTGCGAAAAACAAATCCAAACGAGCGCATGCGTATTGCACACTTCTCGGAAGGAATAAACAGAGACAAGTGAGATGAAAGGTGCCGCACCCTGCGCCCAGCACCTCTAATGAACTTGAGCTCCCAAAATGACCAGATGCCGGGGTTATTGAAAGGCACGGTTCACTTCACACTGTACCCCTGCCTCAAACGATCTTATACTTATTTCATCGTAACCATTGACGCTTATATGGGATTCTAATCGTGTTGCCCGAACTGAAATGTGCTATAGTAGAGCAGGAAGCATTATGTGTTGTTTTCTATTGACTCTAATTCGTTGTCTATTATGCATACCCTGATTCCCAGTGATTGCGCTTCTAGCAACCTGAGTTTTACTGTTTTTGTTATATCATCTCCAATCTATTTGAGTTCATGTGTTCTCAGATGACTTGAGATGAAAACTACTTTTACCGTACATCTTAATTTTTTTGATCTCAAGGCCCTACCAGCTTAAAATTGGCGACAGGAACACACCCACAGGATAAACAGGTTTTGTCATGAAAACGAGTTTCTTCTCTTTTTCCCGAGGCCAGTATCCTTTCGCATTCGATTTCATCTGAAATTTTATCCGTTGAACCTAACATGGGAAGAAATGCTTTATATTGTAGAATACTAAAAAACAGCATATCGCAGTAGAAAGTCAAAGGAAAGTGAAAAACGCACGTGTCACATGGTACAACAAGAAATAATCCTGGAGCAGGGAAAAAAGGTATTTGATAATAATTTAAATAATGCTGCCAAAGTTAAACCAAAGTACGGACAGCATGCACCACTCCTCTCTAAAGAGATCAATAAACTGCCGCAGCCATATTGGTGAATTACAAGTAACGGTCTATTTTACGAGAAAGCAGATCCAGTACACCAAGGACGACTAGGGGCTCGATTTTGGAATACGAAAACAAACATGTCACTATATAAACCACACCTGACCCTCATCAAGACCAGTTGATCTGTGCAAGCCCAGTTGGAAGTCGTGTAAATAAATACTGTTCCTATACAACAAAAGCGATCTTCACCATTTTCTGCAACAGTTGCACACGATAAACAAATGGCTTTCAAAGTAAGAACCGCAACAGAGTTTGTTAAGCACAAATCTTCTGAAAATATCGAACTTTACCTAACTTAATTCTTTCCTTCTCTAGTTCGTTCTCCTGGCCACTTTGGTCGCCGCCGCCAGCGCTGGACTGCTCCCGGCTGCTCACCACGGAGCCATCGCCACGTCGCACTCCACCATCCAGCACCACGCTGCCCCTGCCGTCCACCACGTTGGAGCCATTCATGCCGCTCCGGCCGTGTACCATCAGCAGCCTACCATCATCAAGTCCCTAGACCACCACGACCACTACGACCACCATGCTCCGGCTAACTACGAGTTCTCGTACTCTGTCCACGACGGCCACACCGGAGACATCAAGAGCCAGCACGAGACGCGTCACGGAGACGAGGTTCATGGCCAGTACTCGCTGTTGGACTCCGATGGCCACCATCGCATCGTCGACTACCATGCCGACCACCACTCCGGATTTAACGCCGTCGTGCGTCGTGAGCCCTCGGGAGTGAAGATCGCTCAGCCTGTGCACAAGGTGATCGCGCAGCCAGTGCATGTCTCCAGCTATGCCCATGCTCCAGTAGCTCACGCCTCCATCCAGCATCACCATGCCGCCCCGATCTCGCACCATGTTGCCCCGATCGCGTACCAAGCCGCTCCGATCGCGCACCATGCCGCCCCGATTGCGCACTCTTCGTCCAGCATTGTTCATGGAGCCAGCCATCTGAGCCATCATCATTACTAAGCAGCGATGTGAAACGGTCCTAGTGGTAATGTGTTGTATAGTTCAAGGATTAAATAAGACAATAATGCATGTTTAAAATCAAAATGTGCTAATTTTTAATTAGAAACTGAAAGAAATTGAAAGAGCAAAGAGCATAGCCGAGCCATCATGATTGCTAAACAGCGATCCGGAACGGTTCTAGTGTAATGTGTTTTGTAGTTAAAAACCGTAGATGAAGGCAAAGCTTAACATCAACAGAACTTTTGATGTTTTCAAATCACTGTTATTATATCGTTTATAAGATTTTTCAGGTTTTCAAACTTTGTTTGGTATAATGTTTGTGGAAATGACTATGTTGCCTTTAAGATGAGTACTGCTTCGTTTTATTCCATTCCTGCATCACTTCTGATTATACCTTTATTTATGAATTTAATTATTATTTTGCTTCTTCTATCTATTCTTCTTCTTCTTCTTCTTCTTCTTCTTCTACAAATAAAAAAAAACAAATTGGAATGTGTGCGAACGAGCATCACTGGAAAACGGTTGGACCGATTTTTGTCCTTTGGTTTATGGTGTTCGTTTTGACCCAAAGCAGGTTTATGTGGTGAAAAAAGCTGGGAAAATCTCATAATTTCCTACATTTTTGCAATTTCCTCCGGCTCCGAAAACTTGCAGCTAATCATTTTCCACTCCACCTTGCCTGTTGTCATTGATAACGCAATGAAGTTATCAAATCTCTGTAAACCAAAGCGACACTGCCGTTCTGCTTATCAATTTATTTCATTTGAAGAAGAAATTAAGAGGAAACCCAGAAAATGTAAAAAGTCGTTAAGAATTTGCTTTTATTTTTCTTACAAATTATGTTCTCCTTCATCTTCGTTTTTAGGGTTTACGTGACTTCTTTCCCTTTAACGCACGTGGAAAGTCAATCCTTCGTACGGAGGGAGGTCTTGCCTGTATTCGAACCCACGCCATCCTTAGAATTTCGTACTGTCCTAATCAGGAATCTCCTACTTCAGACATCGCTACTCATAGAGAAGAGGGATATTTGAACGCAACAGGGTAGCTCAAACTCCCTGGAAGTCAACGTAATTGCACGGAATTTGCTTTAAATAAGTATAGGAAAGACGGGAAAAAAGTTTATTAAATTCTCATTGAAAAAATCCCTTTATCTAAAGACGCTTTTATAAAAGCCCTTTATAAAAGTCGCGAACAATATTTATTATATTTTGAATAAAAAATCTTAAACCAAAAGAAGCTGCAAGGTAATTTTTTGTGAATTTAAAAAAATTGAGTACGTTATAAAAATGATACGGTGTACAATAATGCCACATCTAAATCCAAAGTCAACCTAATAAATAAGTTTGATCTTTTGTAAGGCGTAGCACAGGTGTTTAATAGTTTAATTTTCTAAATCCTTAGGTTACATAGGAGCGGTACACAATTGAACAGCAATCAATAAACCAAACAATTCAAATGAAATAAACTGATTCAGGAGATGTGTACGACGGAAAAAGAGTATAACGTGAAATAATATTGCACAATAGGGAAAAAACTGCTTATATGCTATGATTGTTATAGCATCTTTCAAGCAATCCGCCTCAAAAATATTATTTTAAATGCACAAGATAAAATAAAACAAATCAATTTGTTTAAATATAGTATCTACATGTTATTTATGAAATTTGTAATTGTGAAATACAATTAACATACAATAAAAATGCTATAAAATACCGTGAATTGAAACTACAAATCTCTTCCTAAAAGTTCAGTTTTATGGTAATTTATACTTTCATCGAAATTTTGAGATTACAAGAAATATATAATGATATTTTGGGGAAAATATGGTGCGCTTTAAGGGTGTTTTGGGCACTGCAGTATGCACGGGGGTGTGGCTGAACTGCATTGGTACGCAGTGCAATTTTTGATCTTCCCTCTATCCTCGTATTTTCCTGTGCAACTGGGCTATTACGGCTGCTTTCCCTTTTTATTGATGTAGATCAGTTTTGCTAAAGTAAAAGTAGTTCAAATTGTTGCTCTTGACAAGGACGTCAACGAGGACAGTTTCGATACATGCAATGGTGAGCTGTTGAGAATATCCTGAGTATAAAAGGCTCCGTGCACGGCTTACGGAACCATAGCCACACAGTTCGTCGACCTGTAAACAAGCAATCATCGAAAATGGCATTCAAAGTAAGAACCAATCCATTGTGTAAAGAACAAATTACTTGAAAATATCGAGCCTAAATAAATTCTTTCTCCCCTCCAGTTTGTTCTTCTGGCTTCTTTGGTCGCCGTTGCCAGCGCTGGCCTGCTCCCGGCTGCTCACCACGGAGCCATCGCCACGTCACACTCCACCATCCAGCACCACGCTGCCCCTGCCGTCCACCACGTTGGAGCCATCCATGCCGCTCCGGCCGTGTACCATCAGCAGCCTACCATCATCAAGTCCCTAGACCACCACGACCACTACGACCACCATGCTCCGGCTAACTACGAGTTCTCGTACTCTGTTCACGATGAACACACCGGAGACATCAAGAGCCAGCACGAGACCCGCCACGGAGACGAGGTTCATGGCCAGTACTCGCTGTTGGACTCCGATGGCCACCATCGTATCGTCGACTACCATGCCGACCACCACTCCGGATTCAACGCCGTCGTGCGTCGTGAGCCCTCGGGAGTGAAGATCGCCCAGCCTGTGCACAAGGTGATCGCGCAGCCAGTGCATGTCTCCAGCTATGCCCATTCTCCAGTAGCTCACGCCTCCATCCAGCATCACCATGCCGCCCCGATCGCGCACCATGCAGCCCCAATCGCGCACCATGTTTCCCCGATCGCTTACCATGCCGCTCCGATCGCGCACCATGCCGCCCCGATTGCGCACTCTTCCTCCAGCATTGTCCATGGAGCCAGCCATCTGAGCCATCATCATTACTAAGCAGCGATATGAAATGATTCTAGTGTAATGTGTTGTGAAGTTTTGAAAAAAAAAATCTTATAGAAATACATGCATATTAAACAACACATTTGTTATTCGTTTAATTATAGTTGATGAAATTTCAGGGAGAGGACATTTCTAAATGCATACCTGTTCCATTGGAAAACTTAGCAAATATAAGCAAAACTTTTTTCATATTCTATATCCTCGCTTTACATTCAATTTAATCCGTAAAGGTGGCACTCTGTTTATTTCAAAAATATATTAATTAATATCCGAATCATTTTAACTCCGAGCCGTTTTTCATAATTCAGCCTCTGCAAAGCTGAGTTCTATTACACTTCTAATTTATTTGCAACCTCATCCAACGCGTTCATAAAAGACTGACGATGCTGATCAAGGAAATATGTTATTTCCAATACCTTCGCCCGGTTGCGTATGATTTCGGAACTTGAAAAGAGAACAGAACAACATCGACGGGTGAAAAACGGATTAAATATGTCACGTAAAATGCATTCCCCGCGTACTTTTGCAGATCGTCACAAAGCTCCTTGACCCAGTTTCGGCTACGGGTAATGAGTTTATCCTCTCGTGCATCGATCAACTGCATGTGCTGATCACGCATACCGGCTGCCATGCTGCTTATCACGTCCTTATCATCCAGGGACTAGCAAGTAAAAAATAGATTAGAGAGCTTCTTGTAGAAAACATTTCCTTGAATCTTCCTTTACCTCCTTCAACACATCCGGTAGCTTGTCTGCTTGCCCAGCAGCTGCCTTAAATGTTACAAATTGTTGAACGGTGTCGACCAGAGCATCGCTGAAGTTAATCTCGGCCTCGCGTAACAACACGAACTGAGCTTGGGCTAGCTCGATAAACTCGTTAGTCATTTCTTTAATGGTGTTTTCAAAGGTAGAATTCCCCTCCTGAAATAAAACTTATAAATTGAATGCACTGAGCTGTGTATGATGTGGGGAGAAAACCCGTAATAACCTCTGTCCGTTCAAACAGCTGCATTTCTATACCCATCAACGTGTGCCACGTATCCTCGAACAAGGAATTGAAACCGCTCTTGCATAAATTCAGCTCATCGAGAAGTTTTTCCGTTTCTGCATTGTAGGTTTTACTGTTCAAATCTCGTCCTCTCAGCCCGCCAACTATTTCCTTGGCAAGTTTGTACAGATTGTTGTAAGTTTGCAAAAAGTTACTTATAATTCTGAAAACGAAAGAAACATCATCCGCCGATGTAACATTTGCGAGCAAACTTCTTCAGCGATAAATAATACTTTTGTCCCATGAGCTGAGCCTTTTTCCGTTCATCTGTGATACACCGGTTGTACAGCTCGATTTCCGCTTGTCGTTTTTCTTGTTGCACCAATCCCATTTTATAGATGCTTTGCGTAAAAGCGTAAGCTTCATTCCGATAGCTAGAATAAATGCGTGACTCTTTGTATGAGTATATAAAAAAGGAAGGGCTATATCAAACACTCACTCATCCTTCAGGTCCATAGCTTCACTTCCGATGCTCAGCAACGCTTCTCCTTCCGAATCACCCTCAAACAAGGAATCGAACAGCTGATGACCGTTTAAATGCTCAACGAAGCTCTTCGATAATCTTACTTCATCATCCCGCTCATTTGCTGCATTCGTACGTTCGATGATTTCAATGCGCTCCAGCTCCAGAATATCAAGTAGTTCCCGCCTGAACATGTAGATTCGGAATGCAATTTAGATTAATTTCGTTCTTAACTAAAGCTGCGGTTTACTTACTGAAATATTTCCTTCCCCGTGTCACGTTCTTTAGGCCTGATCAGAATGTACTCGTAGTACTTCAACTGCGGCAGCAACGTGGCTAAATACAAACGCAGCGGCTTGGCGGTATCTTGGGCGATTGGATTTTCAGCTAAATTAAGCGATCGTAGATCTTTCAGAAATCTCAAACGTTCCAACCCCGCCAACGTATTAATGTTGTTCCGACCAGCGCTGAAGATCACCAATCGTTCTAGATTGTCGACGTTTTCAATGCGTGAGATGCGATTGCCGTACAGGGAAAGAATTCGCAAATTGTCTAGCTTGTCTAGATTTTCTATTTTTTCAATGAAGTTGAACGACAGGTTCAATTCTTTCAACTTCGGCAGGCGGGATAGGTTTTCGATTTTGTCAATTTTATTGAACGACAATGAGAGCACTTCCAGATTCTTCATCACCCACAGGTGATCAATTTTTAAAATATCTACAACAAAACAGCACGTTAGCTTTACACACTCACTCAATATTGCAAGAAGATTCATTCCTTACTTTGAAATTCCAGCCGAATAACTGTAACCGTCTCCAGATGGAGCTGATTCAGCTGCGCCAAGCGGCCGGCTTCACCTTTATGGCCTTGCTCCAGAATTGCTTTGGTTAGCATTTCATTGCTGATCACTCCCGGCTCCAATTCTCGGTTGAAGGTTGAATCGGTCGATAGCGTACTTTCGCCCATGATTCTTTTTGGGTCGCCAGAAAATTATCCTTTCTTCTAAAATCACGTTTTCTCGTCTGCGTCTGCACAACACACAATAGCACATACCAAACAACCCAATAAGTTGAACGGTACCAACGCTCTCTCCATGGCAACGCAACATCACCAAGTCGGGAAACTTGAAAAGAATCATTCAATGCCATAAAATTATAACAAAATTAGATTCATTGTTTTTGTAAATATTATTTTCCTCGTTAAAATAACGGTATGTTGGAAGAACAATGAAAACTACAACAACAACAATGTGAAGTTTAATCCTTTACGCTACTTATCAATGGTGTCTGCATTCCTCTGCTTCAGGATAAAAAAGAAGGTGTGTATAACTCCACAAACGTAGTTGAAGATAAGCATTGCAACGCGTGGAAAAGATTATTTCAACGATAGACGACCAGGTGGGCGTACAGGAACAGCTATTGTCCATAAACCTGATATTGAGGTTAAAAAGAAATCAATCTTGAGAATTACGGTGCATAGTTGTATCAATGAAAGTCTGTAGAAATTAAATTTGATTATGCTGACTTCTCTGTGTATAATGATGATTTTATTTCCTTTTATGTAGAAAACTAAAGCAGAATAAATGCTTGGGAAATATTTGCATACCAGCAAAGAATAAAAAAACTCATCCAAGGTAAATCATTTTTGGGCAGCCTTTTTCTTTAGATTTTCTAAATATGCTTCTAGACCTTTCTGGACTATTGGTTGATTAACGGCGTACACAAACAGGTCAATGTCCTGGGTACGATTATCTTCCAGTTCCACTATATCCTTGCTTCGCAGAGCTTGCTTAGTCATTCCACGTGCCATCGGGGATATCTTCCGGAAAAGATTCAAGAAGTTTGTAGCACGCTCGATAGCATTCTCTTTACTGTCAGCAATTTCGTCGATCATGCCGACCTTCAACGCTTCGTCGGTAGTGTACATTTTTCCTAATGTCAGTGCCAGTTCGGATTCGCGACGAGAAATAGTGTTTCGAAGAGACGCTTGGAACCAGGTCGGTGCCACTATTCCCAGCTGTGTCTCGTTCAACCCGATCGTGTAATTGGGGCACATGATTCGGTATTCGCAACAAAGCGAAAGTAAGCATCCTCCAGCAGGAGCGTGGCCCTGTATAAAAAAAATAAAAAAATTGTTATATTTGAGATCGTTGAAAATAAATATGATGCTACATTCCATACATTTATGGCAGCCACAGTAACGAACGGTGATCCATACAGTTTAAACCAAACATCTTGAAGAGTGGACCAAAATTCTCTCAGCCGATCCTGATTGGGCTTGTACATTTCCATTATATCCAATCCAGCGCTAAAAACGGTGTTCGATGACTGAAGAATAAAACCAATATGTAAATACGAAGCAGTTAAGGCTGAGTTTTCCCTATACTTACCGAAGTCAGAATCATTCCTCGAGACTTGTTATTTTGTAAATCATCCAATGTTTCCGATATTGCCGTCAATAACTCCAAATTCAAACTATTTACTGGAGGGCGGTTTAGGGTCACAGTTGCATATCCCGTTTTGTCATCTACCTCAGTAATAACAAGACGTTTCTGACCGGCAGCATCACTGCTGAAAGCACGGACGCCGGGTGCTGCCAGCCGTGAAGTTACATTCAAAATACGCAACATTATTTACCTAAAGACAGAACAATAATAATAAGAGAAGACCCATGGACTAACATATGGAAAGGTACTTCTGTCGATGATTGGACTTTGAACTCTGTTTCTTATCAGAAACGCCGATCAAAAGGTTTTTGGAACGTACCTGTGAATTATGCAAACAGTTCAAAAACTATTCTTCTGATATAACAAAGGTGATAGAACTACACTTGAGTTATAACAATTTAATATTTAATTAAAAAACAACGCACAAAAGGAAACGTGTGTTTCACCTGCGTTCCACAGACGAGAATGATTATTTACGAACAACTTTTTCTTGGGGAAATCAAATTATAGCATCAAGTGTCAAAAGTACAAATGTCTAAACAAGATTTATGGTTGCCCAAGTAGCCCACACATGTCGCTATAATGCTATGATTCTTTTGTCTCTCAAAGATGGGTTCACAAAACAAATATGCGCTGTGCCGTCTACAAACTGTTTCACGAATAATTCACAGGTTTTTCTAAGCTTAATCAGTTTTTTAAAAACGTATCAATTCATTTAGTATTGAATAAATGACAGGCGATACAGGTATAATGAAAAATATAATTTATCAAAAAGAAAACGCATCAGTACCGTTCCATTGGGCCTACTGTAGACGAATTACCGAGACTGGGCACCCTTCAGAAACGTATTGAAACATTGGTGCTGGTGCGGAGCTTTCAACTCTACTCTCAACGCTGAAAAGAGAAATCTCTGGATTGTGTTTTCAGTTTCACTTCGAAAGTGGTGCAAATAAGTTATGAACTTACCTCCCCGGGGATACAGCAGTTCCAGAATTAAAAGCAAAGAAAACCAACAAACTAAAACCAGCAAAATGCCGTCGTTAAGTTTTAACATGCGGTAAGCGAATTTGTTTCTTCTTTTCTTTTCCGATATCCTCCATTATCTACCTTTTACCATATCTGTGGAGGACATGTTTGATGTGCATTTTCAATATTCTTTGTTGAAAATTTTATTTTGGTTCGTTCCTGAAGAACTGTCTTTAAATTGAGGTATATCAAACGGCTGTTAATAGATCAACTTGGTGAGCCGTTTTGATGATTCTATTTCTTCGCAATTTACGGTTTCTTTCTGATGTTATCTTCCAATGGAAGTGAATCATTTACATACGGTGGTAGACATAATAGTATCGCCATTTTGTTAACCTACACTTGGGTACAGCGCTATGTTGTCACTGTGTGCGTGTGTGTGCTATGGGTGAAGGTATCTAGGTTCCCCGTAAAAAATTTTCACACGAATGGAAATGTCCGAAAATGTGCAAAAATGTCTGTTCATGGACATTATGCAATTCCTCTCGTTTACAAAATTTGTTCGAAAATGGGATTTGTGATGCACACAACCCCGAAACTCGCAGATCATATCGCAAGTGTACCCATTTTTTTTTCTACGTGTGAATGCAAGAGAGATTCTGCGTAGTAGTAGTAACTGCTTACTTATTCTGCGACCAGCGCAGAGAAACCAACGTCATTACGAGAGCAACATTGGTTTTGTTTTCATCTTTTCGGCTCCAACTGCATTGCCATTAAATTTACATGCCAAAATTATTGGTGCTAATTCACGTGCGACGGCTGCACGAGCGATTGATAATAGGCACCGATGAACTAATAGCTGTTGCATTGGCATAGGTCATCGCAGACGTGGTGTTGGTGTGCGGCGTAACCATTTCCAGGTTCTGTTGTTCCACTCGCTTGCTTTGTTCCCTTCCGTGTTGCCGACCGGTTCTGGATCGATCCGCGATCACATCTAGAAACTTCGATCGGTTGCTACGATGCGCAATCAATATGAATACTTATTGCCCGTTTCCTCGTTGCGTATGTATCGGAAATTTACCAAGTTACAAAACTGTTTCATTAGTTTAATTAGAACCAATAATGAGAAAGCATGCGACAGAATGTGAAAAAGTTCACGTTAAAATAGGGTAGGCGTTGAAAACTTCCCGGTGCAGTTGACCTCACTACACCCAGTTCATCATTGATAGTGCACGTCGCCATCGATGTTGCCAGAACGAAGTGCGATATGCGTTCTATTTTTAACTTTTCAAGCGATCGTTTTTACAAAGTATTCGGTAAGATTGCGGCTCGAGTCGCTTCTGGACACACAAAACTATATTAACGGCCCCGCATCGTGTTGGTATGCAAGATGTAACAGGGCGCGACGTCATGAAAGTTGGAAACTTCAAACAACTACGCGTTGGCACACCGGGACCGCTGATTATAGTGCAATATGTCTATTGGTGTACCACCCGCGTATGTGTGTGTGTGAAAGATCACGCTCCACACTACTAGCTCTTGTTCTCCATCAATCTTTAAAAATGGCGGTCACGAAATCACTCTGCAGCGTGATAACATCTTTCATGGCTTGTGTGACTCATTGGAGCAATTGGCTCGATTGATGCAATAATTGATAGGAGCTGTCTTGTTTGTTGTTTGTGAGAAAAAAACAACATTGTTATTGAACAATTGGTCTGTCTGGAATATTCATCGGTGGTTCACGATCGCGTGTGTCGATTTGTGCTTATTAAGCTGTAATCTATTTGCATCTTCGTCTGCTCTTTATCGATAAGTTAAATTGGTGCCACAAACAGTTCGTTTCCTCAGAGAATACTTAATTAATATTGTTTATGAGCTTATTTTGTTACAAATAATGTGTAACGAAACGTCTTCCTTCTGGCAAAGACTAAACAGGGATTCTTTTTCTCGCTTCCAAATGCATTGATGGAAAGCCAGCCTATAAGCCGGTAGACGTTAAAGGTCAGTTGTACAATTCAAGAAAAATTAAGGTTTTCAATAATTAATTTACAAAAGAGGAATGCATTGTACCTTGAGCATTGAGCAAAACATAGAAAAATCCTGGCACAAACAATACATATTTTAACGTGAACTATTCCACGATCCTTATCTTATCTTGACGCGCGTATCTTTATTTGTTTGGTCGATTCTTCATAAATATTGTCACGTTCAGCTGCTTCGACATAACAATGTTACAATGATAAAAAGAAAAAAAAGGTAAGGAAACCGTCAAAACATGGGCGCCCTTGTTGATAAGCGTTAAATTATCTCTAGCCAAAAAGTTTCCTCATTTTGTCATTGTCACGCGTCCAACTGCGTCACTGTAAAAGGGTGTTGTGTTTTGATCTGGGGCTCACTCGCCGTTTCCTTCGGATGACGGTGGTCGGGCGGTTCACCTTGAGAGCAGACACCTCGCGAGCGATACAGCATTTTTGGCAAAATTTGACCTTCTTCTGCTTGCCCGTCCCTCCCACGCCGTGCTCATCTGTTTTATGCATGCGCGCTTGTGGGTGGGGCATCCGCGGACGTGAGTGTGCGCGTGCGAAGTTACGAACACAGAATCAAAGGAGAGGAAAGTCAAAACAACAGCAGAACGTTTCGCGGCAAAATCTACCCTGCCGCCTCTAGCAAACATACAGAGGAATAAAAATAGATTTTCCAAAGCATTAGAGAATGGTATGGTACCATAAACCAATAGATGGTAGCAATTAGAATGGCTTCCGCACATGCTACAGTTAATGCCAATTACCAGAATTTTAAGAAAAAAAAACATTTCAATAATAATGATTTACTTCCTCTATATTTGAATGACCTTAAAAATACAGTATGAATACGTCAAGGTATCTGAATTTGTGGTCTGTAAATGATTAACCAATATGTTTGGGAATTAATTTTTTAGGGAAGCTTGGAAAAGTAAAATGTATAAACTTGCCTTTTTGTTCGATATTTCGGAGGAATTTAAAAAGAGCTATCTCGAATTTTTAAAACGACTTCACGCACGTCATAAAGAGAAGCGTTTAATTTTAAATATGCCAAACGCGCCCCACCGTCAAGTACAGCACCAAGAATTAACGTCGGAAAATGTTTCCTCTACTCCCTCCTACTCGTACAGATTATTTGATTTCCTAGCAATGGTTTGTCTGGTTTTTCGGCATAAGCCAACCGCTCGAGCCGTTCACCTGTAAAGATGGCGGTGTGGAAATTTTTATTTTCGAACGATCCCACGGCACATGAAATACACGTGTTTTTCCCATCCGCGTGGTGCACCTAGGGTTATGTCTCCCCATGATTTGGCGCAAGTTCAAGGTAAACTATCCGCTTACCACCAGATAAACATACCTTGTGCCTTTTCTGATGGACTTCAACAGAGTTGAATGCCCTAATGACTAAATAATAAAATATGCAAACATGTCCGTGTTTGCCCTTGTGGTACGTTTGGAACTTTGCATGCATACGAGACATAATTTGTGATGTAAACGAGATTCATAATTCTCGTTTTAAACATAACATTGTGATCATAGGTTATATTAACACTAAATCACATGTGGAACGGTAAATATTCAATGTTTTCATTCCGGAGTTTAAGCGACAGTCAGCATTCTACATTCTAGTCAGCAACCGTACTTATGTATACTTTTTAAATTTTCAATTTTATTTTTTTTCGGTAAAAACTATGCGGTAGGCAAATCAGTAGTTTTTACGTTGAAATTTGAAGATTTTTATGAAATCTGTTCTCCTTTTTCAAACTAGCCCAGTTTAAACGAACATCAATGCTAACTACCATACTTATGCATTACGATATTTGAAGTCTAAATTAAATCTACATCTTTATCCATTACCCCCAAGCTGCGCACACCGCGAAACTCAAGCCGTGAGGGTTTTCGTTGAGTCCGCATAAAAATCCCCACCCCAAGGCAGGCAAAACTGTTTGTGTTTACCCTTTTGAACGACGTCGCTGTTTTCAAACAGCGAAATGCGCAATTTCTCAAAACCACCTCCGTCGGTCTTCTCCGCGTGTGTGTGTGGTGCTCTGCTCTGGCGGCCGCGATAAAAATACACTCTATGTGGCACATTTCCGTCATTTTCTTATTATTGTTTTGCAAAGAAATTAACACGCCAAAGATTTCTGCTTGATCCCGAGCGGAGGGTGGGGATCGTAACAAGCATTTGTGGCGACGATGAGTACACTGCTTGATTTTGGTTTTTGTCTCTTTCGAATAATGCAGGATACTGGCACCAATTTTATCGCCCTGTTCGCACCACACATCGTGACCAAATGGCGTGGTGTGACATATTGTTTCTTGATCGTCGTTTCTCGTCAATCATGATGTGGCATGCTGTAGGCAGATCGAAAAAGACCACTGTTGACCGCCCGTCGTCCTGGGCTTGGGTTGCGCGTTTTATTGTGCGCTATTCAGTCTTCCCTGTGGTATTCTTTTTCACTTGATGGGATTGATTTAAGCAGCCCTCCTCGGCGTTACATTTAGCAAAGTCATAATGCGGTGTAAACTTGACAAATGATGTCGCCCGGCGATTCATCGATCTAAACATTTCTTTTCGCGAAGAAAAGGGCGGGTATGTACCACCTACCACCGATCCGAAGAAATTCCGGAGCAAAAATTGGCTTTGCATGCCAAACACACTGACTGAGCACATTGACACCACCATTTAAAATCGACCAAAACAAACACCGGCAACACACAGTGTTGCCACGGACGAACAAAAATATAAATCACCATTCGTGTGGGCTTGGTGAAGGGGGGATAAAGATTGTATTTGCATCTTAGACTGCCAGACGTTGCTTGAGGGGTTCCTTACATTGCACCAACTAACAACACAAAGATGTTCTGTATACGTGCGACAATATTGTCGTTGCCAAAGCCCCGAACACCATCGAGTGGTGTGTGCTGTTCCTTTTCCTTTGGTGGTGGTGCGGCATTCGGTTAAGGAATCTTCACCACACGACACGGGCCCGGGCCCTACTCGCGCCACAAACTACGGCACTGGCGCAACCCAGCACGCGAGAGACAATCAGTCGGATACTGTCCGCGAAAATGTGCGCTATCACCGTCATCGCTACCGATGATATCTCTTGAAGTGGTTCTTTAAAACCCGAACAAAGACATTCGCCAAACGAAGCAAAGCAAGGCCCCAACCTTACCACCAACGCTGTGAAGTCCTTCGAAATAGGAATTTGTTTTTCTTGATCCGACAAAAGTGTGTTTATTCGCTTATAAACTTACGAAAAGTGGTTGCTTACTGCTACTGTAGCTTGTTGATTGAGTGCAAAAAATTGCATCTAAAGCGCATTTACACAATACCTCATCAGAGTCATTTGTGATTCTTCGCCAGCGTTCGAAAAAAAACCAGGAAAAAGTTTGTTTAGCCGCTACCTCCCGCAGGTCACACGTTAAATACAACACGATCGTTATCAACATGAAGGTTCCTACTTCTTCGCCTGTGTCTATTCCAATTGCTGCTGAATCGACCGGCATAATGCGGCGCAATCGGGTGAAGTACGTATATGACAGAACGCAGGGAGGAACTTCAAAACAATGTGATAATCGTAATCTGTGATTATCAACTATTAAATAAATCCCGCTTGTGTGGTTGGCCAACTTGAGTTGTAGGCCAAAATGCTAGATCCTCGATGATGAAGTAACGGGTGCTTACATCATGCTAGTGGAGATGAAGTAATGAGTGAGAGCTTGTCATAACTTTATAGGGGTTCAGGTGTCTAACTTGTGATGTTATAAAATGCAATAAACTTGATCGTGTAATCGGAGATGAAGTCTGGTGGAAACAGCTTACTCTACCGTTATTCCACCAGACTTCATGTCATGCTACGGGATTGAAGAAAATATTGTATGTTCTTTACCGATTACAATGATCCTATACGGACGTTGAATTTCCAATCGTTCTTTTTCAAGAAGTTTGGAATGTTTTGTATCATCTTATCTGATTTATATATTCAGCTGTTAAAGATTTAAGTCTTAATGCATATTTATTTAAAGTCGCCGTTCAAATATAGTTTCTAGTGATTTCCCTTGGAATCTGACCGAGTCTCCAGGCAGGCCACACAAGTAGCCAATAGCAAGTAGCTCTTTAAAGACATAATGCTCGGACCCATTTCTTGTGGAGTGGAGAATTTTGATGATTTATTTAAGTTGTTAACACATGATGTTCAAATCATTACCGATGTCATTAATTTATTGACTATATTTCTGCATCAACGATTGTATTTGTTTACTGATTAACTATTGGCTGGACGGTTAAAAATGATCGGCCATGATTATCAACCATTCAGTTGCGAGACTTGAAAGCAATTCGGCTCAGCATAATCGAACCAAATCTTTTTGATAAATTTATAAGACCGTTGAACTCCTTTTGAACACTGACTTTCTAAAGCCATATATCCGGTCAAGCAAGGCATATTACGGAATCATAGAAACGACTTGTTGAGAGAGTGCTAATGCTGTTTATGAAATGTTTTTTTTTTTCGGATAAACTGTGTCTTAAATTCCCCTTCTGAATTTGTTCGTTTGATTGCTTTACTAACGATACGGACCCTCCTTTCCGATTTCCTTTCAGTGAGCCGAGTCTTAGTAGTAGTCATCGTATGAGTAAACGTACGATCTCTTCTTCCTCCTCCTCGTCTTCGGCGGCCTCCGACTCCTACTGTGTTTCGTTGGCTGTAGGACCGCTGTGGTGGTCCTGATGTCCCAACAATCAGGACCGATCACGATAGGGCCTCTCCCTTGAAGGGTAAGCAATCATCGTCCAATGGATGTGTGTGTGTGTGTGTATGCACAAGCACACTCACAAACATGGTTTTTCTATTTCCATCACAAACAGAATACAATCGCAAGGATTCTTTCGATTCGACAACGACCACCGCTTCTTCCGAGTACCATGATCTGGATTTCACCGAATCAACCGTCGACTATATGAACCAACAGGAGGCTGCCGTCATACAGGAGGTGCTGGGTCAATCCGTTCCGACCCCGATCACACTGAAGCTGTTCGTCACGCCGCAAAAGTGCAGCAGCTGGGAGACGATCTTTAACCCGAACGACAACATCCTGTACGTGTCGCTACCATCGGCCATGTCGCACGAAGCCTCCAAGCACTCCTTCATTTCGCTGCTGGAGTTCGCCGAGGAGAAGCTGGAGTGCGACGCCGTCGTGCTGTGCATCCGCAAGGACCGGCTCGACCGCCCGAACTTGGTGCGCACGTTTTCATTCGTCGGTTTCCAACCACTCAGCCCGAAGTCACCGCTCGCTCCGCCACACATCGAGGAGCAGCAGAGGAATGAGTACCTCTTCATGATCTACAACATCGAGGAGTAAAAACGCAAGCATGACCAACCGCGCCAAGCATAACATCAAATCAAATGCTTGGGGGGTGAAATCCATATCATAGATCCGCACACATCATCAGCCATTAGTGGATCGAAACAAAGAAGAGAGGCGTGCGTTGCTACAATCGTATTAAAATTAAATTCGTGCCATTCGACCGGCGATGCTACTCTTAAACTCCATCTGAAACGCAGTGCAAGTCGGTCATGGTCTGAACCGCAATAACATCTGTCGGTGTTCTTCAACGATAAGGATGAAGTTTGCCGGCTGAGCTTCGATTGGTGGCAGAGATCGTTGCTTCCCAAATCGGTGCGGCTTACGTTCATCCGTTTTGATACGATCGTATGGTACACAGCAAAGCGTATTATTAAAGTAACCGGAAAGACACACGACAAGGATGGATTATCATACATCATAGATTCACACCATCACACCAGCCAACCGTAGGCAGACATATAAAGCCAGAGAAAGATTACAGTTCCCTTTTCGAAGATTACAATACCAGCCATGGTTCTTCGCGACACATATTTTAGAGCGTAACTACCCTAATAACACATAGCAAATGGGCAAGAAAAGAGAAGACAACACAGGCATATTCAGATTCGGTATCGCGATCTAACCAGTCGATATACTTGCGATTTGTAATTGTTTAAGAGACATGCTACTATCATATGGTAATAATTAAACAAACAAAAAATTAAAATGTAAAAAAAATCAAAAAAAGTAAGAAAAACCACAAAAAAATCCATATGTATTCGCATATAATTTTTTACAACAAATCAGCAAAAACTGTTTTAAAGACGACATCAAACAAACAAAATTCAAATAGAAATCAAACAACCAAGTCGCATTGTTTTACAGACGGTTTTTATACAAAAAAGAGACACTATGAAACAGGAAGAAAACACTTTAAAATTTATCGTCATTCAAAAGGAGGAGAATAGAAGTACATTCTGTCGAAATTACACCAGCAAGGAAATCCTTCGGATGCGTCAATATCCCCAGATATCATAACGGTCAACGTAACCGGCAGTTAACACCTGAAGTCGAGCAAATAAATCGACGAGAGATAGAAGACTTCTTCGGCGCGAGGCTGGGTAGCCTTGTGCCAATGAATGAAACAAGAATAAACATTTTGCAATCGAAAAATAGGCAAAGAGTGGCACGATGCAACTGGCAACTGGAAGAGGCGGTTGGTAGCTGATGATAGAACCTGTAGGAAGCTCTCGTGCCGAATAAGGACTGATATGAATCGTTTATTTGTTTGTTATGTTGACGAGTTTAGTTGCCGTTATTTTTCTTTCCTGCTTTTCTGTCAGCTCATTAACTTGCAGTACTTACGAAACTCAACGTTCGCATTATTTGAAAACAAATCTTACGTTTAACGAAACAATGTCATCTATCCACAACATTTATTAGAGTTAAGCATTACTATTATACTTATGTATCCTAGTTATATTTCTTGTCTTATTCTCGTTTATCCTTGATTTGATAAGATTCCACCACCGATGATGGTATTGTAATGCTTTAATTTGTAGCAGAATTTGCGAAAATTTCTCTGCATCGAATTGTCCGGCAACCGGGGCCTTCTTTTGTGCATCACATGTTTGACGCGTCGCACATCTAAAACGATGTCAGTGTGGTGTGATCCAATCGGAGTAAACCCTACGTGTACGGCGTGAAAAATGGAGAAGAAACGGCAAACATGAGAAAAGGGAATTTTTCGAACAAAATAATTAACCGAAAATGGGAATGTATCTCAAAGCATGTAGGGAAAAAGTAAAGATAAATCAAACGCGATCACTACCACCCTTGCACGTTAGAAAACAGAACGAACATGCAGAGAAAGGTAGTTAATGGAATTCTTGTTCGCGTTTCTTTTTCCCCAAATTTATATGTTGTTAATGGGTTCTGTTGAAAATACACTGTAAGCAAACCCTTTCTAACTATTTTATCTATCTAAAAAAATGAAAACAAACAGAGCTTTTTAAAAATACACATCCATTAACTTTTATAAAATGATTATAAGCTTTTTTCTTATTTTATTCTTTGAGATGTTGATATTTTCTTCCAAAATAAAATCAATTTTAAAATTGTTGAATTTTTCAAGCACAAGCCTCTTACTTACCTAACGAACCCGAGAAATAACTGGTTTTCAACCGGGGTGTCCTATCCATCTTTTGATTTAATTTTTTATGCAAACTATTCAAGACACAATACGAAAACAACAGCAAGAAATATAATTTCTAAATACTAACAAAAAAAAATGTATTTTGAATTGTCGTTGCAATATCCGAAAAAGGGCAATAGATGTCAATCGAAAATCACGAATCGATTCGAAACGTACGCGATCCGAAGTTCATTAACCAAGTTCAGCTGTCTTTGTTAAATGCGTGACCTTGACACCATTCATTTTATATAATCTGAACATGTTTTTATACGTTAAAACTTAGCTGCGCTTTCTCCTGTCCACCATTGCGTAATTTCTTAAGTAGTTTCCTACATCTAGTGAACGATCGTTGTACACGCACTGCCTAACTAATCAACAAAATCACAAATCAAAGAGGTATCAAATCTCGATAGAACGTGAATTAATATGGCAAGTGTAATAGCATCTATTTAAAACGGCTAGTTTAAAAAAAATCAGAACCGCGCATGAAGCTTGTGCTAGAGCTTACAAAACGGTGTGCTACAGGCGCGAACTCTTATAGGTCATCTACCCGCGGTGGAGGGTGCAGAAGGTTGGGAAACACTGCCATAGTTTGTCCATATCATCAGAATTTCCATCAATGATAACTGATTCAGACGGCGCGCAACGGTTGATGTTGGAGCACCATTTTGTGAGCTAGCATCTCGTGGTATTTGATTAGTCGACATTGATTGTTTTTATTTCAATTCACAACCAAACAACAGCAATAGCCACCTTATGGTGCACGATGGTGTAAAATCGAAACCGGTGAATTATTACCCGTACAATAAAAGCTCTGGAACCAGGTGGCCCAGGAACGGTTACCGTGGGCTTGTCGGTAGTTTTAAGAACATGCCTTAAAATTTAAAGTTAAACGAGGTCTTTTGTACATGCCAATGCTTTTTTTTTTGAGCTTATTAGTGCGTTCCATCTTTCTCGTTGTTAATTTTGCATACAATAATTTATATACTGAGTTCTGTATTCCATTTAAGTATGGCTACAATTACAACGAAGGCTACAATGTTATGGACTAATCCTGAAATAAGCGATTTGGAAAATAATTAGAACGACATTTGTTTTATCGCAGAATGCTGTTATTTTCGATATTTTCGATAGACAGTATTTCAGATTGTAAATAACACTAATTTAGCGCTTGAAAAACGTACTTTGTGTTAGTGTAGGCCTACTGATTTTGAGAACAATTAAAAATCGTTTAAAAAACAAAAGAAATCGCCGCCATGATCAAAGCCAATCTAGCCAACGACACGAGTAGCTGAATTTGGTGTGGACTTTGAGTGCGACAGTTCACATAGAACAGTACAGCTTATTCTATCATGGAAGTTATTTAACATAGCTAGTCACAAGATAAAATTATTAGTAAGCAGCCCCAGTGTAGACAGGAACAGTGATTGGTGAATAGATTTTAGACAGACATTTTTAAATTTAATGGGCATTTTGCCTCGACTACATTTTAGCATCTAGCGCAAGTTTTCTGGTATCATACTGTTTATTTCGTTGTTTGCTTAGTATAACTGTCCTATTGTTTGTATTTGCCAATTTCACCATTTATAGTTTATCCATTAGTCCAAGCATTTAATATCGCAGGCGGAATGAGTGTTTTGTTGCATCTGTAGGGTTCATCTTTGCCGAAAATGAGGATTTATCGAGCAAATGCGCAAAGAATAGGACAGACAATATGAACTATCTTTGACTGTCGCACTTCAAAGGAAGATCGAACCTCAAGTGGATACGTACAACCGTAACCTCATCGAACACTCGACACTTTTTGCAGGGTTCCGGGCAGGCTAAGCAGCAGGGACAATAAATTATTTCTTCAAATAAGATCATTATCGCTCCAAAGAGGGGCCAATGCTTATCCGCGCGAGGTCGTCATTGTGGTTGGTTATCGTAGTGCCGCTGTAATCCGTTAATACATCACCACGGTTCTCCGGAACGTGGACGATAAGGGCAATCATTATTGACCCTTTCTGCCTGCCGTTAGGCGTGGGGATAATTTATTTTCGCCATTCCTCCGGAGTGGTGGGCGCTCCGGGGCTGGATGTGACTAATATATATTTTTTAATTTTTTGCACACGGTAATTCATAAGTGGAAGAAACTAGGTTCTTTTCTTAATTGTGTTGGTTCTATGTCTTGTACCTTCTTATGAATCATTTTTAAGTTTTAAGTGGGACTGAAAACATTTGAAAGTTATACACTTTCATTGTTCTATTTGAACAAACCCATCGGGTTTGATGTAGGATACACGTTAAAAATCAATCCACCGATCTCTGTTGTCAGGCAGCTAATCTACACGCCATTATATATATATATATAAATCAATTATGCAATATTTACACCCTCTTGGAAATTTGGGTTTGATATTTGATTACCAGGTCATTTTGTACTCTATTCATATAACCCATTGCGTATGCTATCAAGCTGCGGACACGTTTTTTAACACCCTTAACATCTATACAGAATGGATCAATCGTTATTACAGATTATTTATTTTTATTTGCAACGCAAATCGTTTGCAACGCACAAAAAGAAAATTAGAAATTACACCGTAGGGTGTTCTACGATGTGATTACGTAGTAGATAGCGTTATCGCTTCAGCAATGATATAAGCATAAAAAGAGCAAAGAAGAACATGACCAACTATCGACGGATTACTTCGATCAAACAGATTATGAGTCCAGAGGGGTTCCGCGAGCTGGCTGATAAACCACCAAATCGGTTTACAGCTGCACCGAAAGCGTATTGTTCTGCGTACAATCACAGCCCTGCTACATGTGCCCTCAACCCTAGTGTCCGCCGTGTTTTCCCTTTCCTAAACTGATGGGGGTTTATCTTTAAAGCTCCAAAAAGGCGGTGACAAAAGGCCGGTGAAGGGCAGCGTGAGGAGTGAAAAAATAAACCCAAAACAAAACCTTTAGCCCGTAGCAAGAACGGCTAGGGAATGGAAGTCGATAAGGGCATTAATGTTTCTTCTTTATCTTCATCCCATCAGCTGCGTCCGCCTATGTGGCTGCCCGTCAGGCCAAAGACCACCGCCCGGGAAAAGATACACGGCCTCCAGATCCGAGTCACTAGTCCTACACAGAACAGCGCCGCGTACGGACACGCTAATCCGTGCTGCGAGAACGCCGCAGCAGTGAGTTTAGCCTAAGTCGGAAGGACAAAATCCGTTTTTCTTTTTCGGTTTCGATTCTTCAAGCCCATCTCCGAAACAGGCGTGAACCATGTGCTGCTGTTCGAAAAAATACTCCAACACCGCCAAGAAGCTGTGGGCGTTCGGTGGTGTCGTGGCCATCTTCATCGCGGCCGCATTCTTCGGCTTCGGTCTGCCGGCCATCATCGACGCGGTCGCGCTGACCGAGTTCCGCATCAAGGAGGGAGCCCGCGTGTACGAGAACTTCTTCGACGGCGAGGTACCGATCTTCTTCGACATCTACCTGTTCGACTGGACCAACCCGGAGGAGGTCCGCAATCCGAACGTGCGGCCGAACTTCGTCCAGAAGGGACCGTACGTCTTTTCCGAGCGGCACGAGCGTGGCAGGGTGTCGTTTAACGACAACGACACGATCACGTTCAACCAGAAGCGCATCTGGCACTACGTTCCCGAGCAGTCCAACGGGGACTACTTCAACGATCGCATCACTACGCTAAATCCCGTGTTGGCGGTAGGTTGCATCGGATGACCTATCAAAGGTCAATCGCAAGACGTTCTGCTACAACTCCAAATTTCTTATTCCCACGCAGACCGTCGGTAAAACTCTGGAAGGTGATCCCCTGCTACCCCTGCTCGACGGCATCATCATGGCCAACAATCTTGCGGAATTCCTGTACCAGGATGTGCCAGTGCAGCAAATGCTGTTCGACGGACGCCCGGATCTTCTGCTCACCACGCTGCGCGACTTGCTCGCTGTTCTGCCACCCGGTACTGCCCCGGACATCAGCCTACCGCCCTGGGAAGGTTTCGGGTGGTTCGTGGAGCGCAACGAGAGTCTGGAGTACGACGGAACGTTCCAGATGGGTACGGGCGTAGATCACCGCATGAACACGGGTGTCTTGCGCCAGTGGAACAATGCACCGCAGGTGCCCAACTATCGTGGTGTCTGTGGCCAGATTCGCGGCTCGGCCGGTGAGGTATGGCCACCGATGGGGCGCAACCTGGGCAGCAACATCCGTCCGTTGCACCTGTTCCTGCCGGATCTGTGCAGTGTGATCACGCTTAAGCACGAGCGCGAGTTCTCGTTGCATGGTGTCGATGGCGAGCTGTGGGTCGGAGATGCGCGCAACTTCGATAACGGCAACACCATCTCGGAAACGGAGTGCCAGTGTACGGCGCCGGTCGAAGAGTGTCCCGTATTCCTCCCAGGAGTACTCGATGTGTCGGAGTGCAAATTCGGAGCGCCACTGTTGGTAAGCTATCCGCATTTCTATCTCGCCCATCCGAGTTACCGTATGGCCGTGGATGGCATGAATCCTGATCCGGCCAAGCACCAGTTCCGTTTCGCGCTACATCCATTCTCGGGCATCCCACTGAGCGTCAACGGTCGCGTGCAGTACAATATGCATCTCAAAGACTACGGATTGCAGTAAGTATAGGCTTTCGAAATTATGTCCCTTGAGACGAAAGGACCAATAAACATTGGCCACCCGGTCTTGTTTCCTTTTCCATAGGCTGTTCCAAGGTGTGCCAGATATAGTAATTCCTGCGTTCTGGATAGAACAACGTGTGCTGCTTACCGAGGATATTGCCGACGATCTTAAAGTAAGTGGCCGAGGACATTTACCACGTCTCGCATTCAGGACGAAACCATTCACAATCCACTGTTCTCCCTTTTTAGCTTATTGAGGACCTCCGATGGGGCTTTATCATAACGGCGTACGTGCTGTGTGGTGTGGGAGGCCTACTACTCGGACTGTCCGTCTATGCCGCCGTTTTTGTGTGGAAAGACTAATTAATACATAGGTTGCTACTACTTTACTGGGGATCACAACGGGATTTATATTGTTTTTTTTTTTTCTATACTACGCGTGATGTCGATACGACAAGTCTGATAAAGTGATTCATATGGAATTGTTCATAGGAAATAAATTTTACTGCGCTTTTAAATCAATCAGTTTTGTAACGTCTTGAAGATAAAGATTATTTTTGTTTAAGAAATGTCGATCTATTTTCGAGGAGAATTGCTTATCAGATATTGTAAGTACACTTACGCTAATTCAATCCTTGGCGACCGTGGCACGGTGTTCGATTTTTTTTTATTGCTACCTTCGTTCCATATCAGTTATCACATACCGCCGTAACCACCTTAAGCCTAATCAGTTGCACACGTTACAATCGGGAATAACTGAAAGCATATTAGGTGTTACCCCTAGTGGTATAAACAACGTTCTCCCTGGACTGTAGTGGGTGTCCACCTACAACTAAACTGGGGTTTGTTGATGTTCAGACTTATCATTCCCCCACAAAGGATATTTTAATCTTAATTTTATCTACATCGCTTCTCAGCAGATAACAGGTGTTTTGTTTTTTCGTTGAATTTAAATAGCTTTTAAGCTAGATTTATTTTGGTTTAGTTAGCAGAACATGTTTGTCATCCATTCAAATGCACATAAACCTATTTATTTTTTATCTGGCTAATATGTAGGGTACGCACTTTCTATTTTGTGAGCCAGCAAGGCTATCCTGGCTATCCATATATCCTGGCTTTATAAAGGCACTATAGTGGCGACATATTTTGGTACAGTAAGAATGAATTTAAAAAATTCTTATTGCGGTGAAATTTGTTAACTTTTTTTATTTTAGCTTCATGGCTATTATACATGGCTTACTGCCTCCCCTCGCCTCCCTCGCATTTCTGCTCCTTTTTTTGGCAAACACGTGGAAAAGGAAGCTTTGCCCTCACCTACCGGGGGCGGGGGATCGACGATATTTGCGCCTACACGCCATGCCAGCGTGTGCCTAGTTGCAACTTCCTTAGAGAGCAGACACCACCACCGAGGACGAAACATTTTTTTAAGAGACTGCGCTTCAAGAGCGACTTTCGTTTCTGAAAAAGGACGGAGCGTAACTGGCAAGCGGTGCCTTACACAATGGCATTTATCGACATGGCCCCGTTGCCCCGAACAATTTTGAAGCATTAGTAGAATGCACCCTGCCTGATTGAAACAAAAAATTACCCTTTGATGATCTAGATTTTTTCGCGACTTCTTTACACGTTCGGATAGCAGTAAATCGTTTTGTGAAGTCGTGTGTGATCAGCTAGTATTGATTTATTTATCATCCGATTTTGTCCCATTTTTCTCGAATCCTGAAACTCGAGAATCTCGATTTCCTGCACCTAGCGGGAATGGATAACTTGAGCGGAACGGAACGAACCCAGGAAGTGCAGAATGCATCAATCAACTCTAGTATTCAATTCAGTCAGTTTGTTTTCCTCTGTTACAGAGAGTGCAAGTGGAGTCGGTGGGTCGTGTATTTAGCGTAAACAATTAATTCTGGCACAGCGCAAAGGTAACACTGTGCCTTCTACTATACACTGCTCACAGCAGAAACACCCGTGTATAGTGTATTCATTCCCCGGACTGGATCCTTTATGTAGTGAACCCAAGATTGTAATAGATGGCATTATTTTTGTTCGTGACTAACTTAGTTCGATCATTCAGGGCACCTTCAGCAGCAAATTTCATCTGTACACTGATGTGACGCTGCAATGTTTGGTTATCAATATGAGTGTGAATCACGTAGATTCAACAAAGAACGCAAGTCATTTGTAACAAGCCGAAGCCACCCGTATGACGAGCGGCGGGGAGATTAACTACGTCTATCTTGCAATTTCTTTTATGCGACGAAACCGAACCGTTGTGTAACCTCGCGATCGCTGTTGGTTCATACGGCCCTCGATCGTATTGTGTTGAGATAGCCTTTCGTCAAAGCGCCACAGAGACTCAGGTCACCAACAAACAAGGATGTGTTTAGACACGCAACCACAAACATTTCTTATCATTTAAACTAAGCCCCCTCTGAACGATTATCGGATTCAAGTAAAGACCTTTTGAATTCCAAAAGCCCCGCACACGACGCATTGAATAACACCGTCGCCACCAGTAGACATGCCAATGCCACTTGAACCGAATCGGTGCTGATGGAGCTTGCTGGGATCGTAAAATTGCATCACGAAGGCACAGCAGCGTTTCGCACTCAACAGCGTCAGCACATTTTCACTGGTAACGGCCTACACGTTGACCCCAAGGTCGCGTGGTCCTACTTTGCAACATAACCAATGTAGAAAATGCAACGAAAAGACAGATCTATTGCTTGGACTTATTTTTTCGTTGAAATCGGTTGCAGTTACATATAAAAGATATCGTTATCAACGTTGAAAAATTGCGCAATGATTTGACCCACACACCGTCTAAAGATAATTTATGGTATCATTTAAGTTTCTACATTACAATACCCTAGGTAGACTCTCTGTATCTTCAAATCATAATTCCATTACCGTCTCTTGCGGCTCCAAATATGCACCGTCTTTTCATAGGTCATTTAAAAGAATGATTCATTGCCTGCCAGCTGACCGGTTTGAAATTGATTGTATTTTGCTACATCGTGTAATAAGAAAGTTATTGAGTAGACATACCACACATTTGTTTCCAAAACATATTTTTAATTCGATTACCCCTCGTTACATGCGGCGAACAATACGCCAATGCAGATATGGCGGTTATGTGATCAGTTCCGTTTTGACAAGTAGAAAGAATAATCCTGTTATCCCTTCGAGCACATGCGACCCGCCCGGTGCAAGTGCATAGCTGCACTCAGACGCACTTCATCATTATTTTATCACTTCCGATGAGGCCATGGTTTTGTTTGCCACCAGCCAACATCTGTCGACGAAGCGATAGTAGCGCGTAGATTCAGGCAATGACTCTTTCCAAACCGCAAAACGCACAAAAAAACGGATACGTCCTCTAACATGTGCGTCTGTGCATGACATAATGCCCATGTTGACACCATTAATATTCCGATAACGATCCTTGATGAACATTAACTCATTGGCAGAAGCGATGAGAAAATAAATAAACTGGTGGCATTTGTTTTGTGTCAGTTTGTCTCAATTAATGCATTTCTTTCATCCTGTATTTTTCCATAACACAGAACGTGAACGTTCTTTTAAGCGTGTCAGCACAACGTCGCCACGAATGTAGCCATTGACCAAAAAAAAAAAAAAGACTGTGTCGAAAATCACCAAAGGAATCACAACCAACACCGAACGACCCCACCGAGCGAAACCAAAAAGGCGTTCAACATACCAACAGAAAAAAAATGTGTTCATCATGTACGGACTTCCAGAAGAAAATGGTATCGCTCGGTTGCTCGGCGTTCCTGATCCTGCTAGCCGTCACCTTGGGCGTGCTATGGCCGTCCCTTTCGGAGAAGGTGCTGCACGATGTAGGTATCGCCGTTGTCGAAGGACAATTCGAAGAAACGAGTCCCCGTATGTAAACTGCTGTTTGTTTTCCCACGCGCAGAAACTGGTGATAAAAAATGGGTCTTCCAACTACGACAACTGGATCAGGACCCCGATACCTATGTTTCTGGAAATTTATTTGTTCAACTGGACCAACGCGGACCAGCTGGCTGACCTTACGGTGAAACCCAACTTTGCCGAGTTAGGGCCGTACACCTTTTCCGAGCTGCACGAGCGGGTCAATTTGGTGTGGAACGACAATAATACCGTCACGTTCCAGCAGCGCCGAACGTGGCATTTCATGCCGGAACTCTCCAGAGGCTCGCTGGACGATGTGGTGACAAACCTGAACGTCATCACCCTGGTAGGCAGAACGTTGGTTGGAGGATGTTCGTTTAGAGTAACCTTGGTCCTTTATATTGTTTATTCCAGAATGCGGCATATTTCCTGCGCAACCAAAACACGTTTGTAAAGAAAGCAGCAAATTTCGCCCTCGACATGCAGGGTTCATTGCTATGGAAAAACAAACCCGTCCGTCAGCTGCTGTTTGAGGGAGTGGAAGATCCGTTGCTGGATCTGCTGAAAACCCTCAATATAACCGAACTGCAAATTCCTTTCGATAAGTTCGGTTGGTTCGTTGGCCGCAACCTGAGCGAAACGTTCGATGGGACGTTCACGATGAAGACTGGCGCAGACGGGTTGGAAAATACGGGCTTCTTAACACAGTGGAACGGATCCCCGCGGACCGGCATGTACCGCGGACGGTGCGGCGAGGTGTACGGTACCACCGGCGAGCTGTGGCCAGCAAACAAGGTGACTCCCGCTAATATTACGCTCTTTCCGTCCGATGTCTGCCGCTCAATTACACTCCAGGCGGGCGAGCAGATTGCCCTGTACAACGTCCAAGGCACGAAGTACGTTGGCGACGAGCGGGTGTTCGACAATGGGACAAAGTATCCGGAAGCGAGCTGCTGGTGCAATGCGGACGCCGCGCACTGTCCCGATCTGAAGCCGGGCTTGTTCAACGCATCCGCCTGCAAGTACGGCTCGCCGACGTTCGTATCATTCCCGCACTTCTACCTGGCGGACGAAAGCTACCGCAGTTCACTGGATGGCATGCGCCCAAATCGAACGGAGCATGAGTTCTACATCGCCATCGAGCCTACGACCGGCATCCCGTTGGACGTGCGCGCTCAGCTTCAGATTAACGAACATTTGCAGAAGATCGATGGGTTTAGGTATGATTTATCTCCTAAATGAATCACCAGATGAAATGAATTGATTATCTTATGTTCACAATCGTAGCTACTTCAAAAATGTTCCGGATCTGATGGTGCCCATGTTATGGTTCCGACAGCGTGCCACGCTGTCACAGGAGCTCGCCGAGCAGGCGAAGGTAAAAGAAAATGCCACTTCAATAGTTCAAAGATTACTCACCCTTGAATTATTTACCATTTCAGTTGGCGCTAGCATTGCCATCACTAGGCATCTACGTGGCCATCTTCTTTGGTTCTATTGGCTTTTTCATGGGAGCCGTGTTCTTGTACGTGTACATCAAGAAATGGTCGTCCAGAACGGAAATGATTCCGTACGAAGAGCTTGGACAGTAGGGCATGAAACGGTATTTGTGGACAATCGTGTGCAAGAAGGGCGAAGGTACGAGTTTGCCATGTGCCTTAACGTGATATCAAAATCGGGTATCGCCCAGCAAGAAAAAGTAAAGTCAAAATTCTGTGAAAGCTTTCGATTTTTTTTTAATAACCTTTTATCGGTAGAAATCTATCAGTACCCTTTTACGTTCATGTCGGAAAACATTTTCTTTTCGTGATACCTCTCTTGCCCATGTCGTAAAGAACTAGTTACCAATGTAAAGTGCCAACTAAAATACACGCTAACGGTGTTCGGGTGTTCGGAAGAATCAGGGATGTGCACTTTCTTCAAATTCTTATCACGTATATTGGATCGTCGTTGACATTAACAATCAATTTGCAATACAAAACTATGCGACGAATGTTAGTCATTGCTCAATCAACATAAAAATACATATGTTGTTTCAGGTAGAGGAAAACGAGAGGACGATTCATATCGGGTAGTGTAGGATGGACTGACGGAAACAAAAAGTGTATATTTAACTGAAATCGTGCTGGTTTTGATAAGGGGTAACCAAAAAGATAAGATTTAATTCTAAACATAACAATCATTTTAATGAATTTTCCACCAGCATACCCCAGGAGATTTTGTTTTAAACATAAGTGACGTTTAGTATTTCCTTTTACCAAATTTAAAATGAATAAAAACCAAATAAAACTTATTTCAAACATTTTCTGTTGGTGGAACTATGCTTTAATTTCCTAATAATTTACTCATTCCCTTAGATGACTTTTGATCTCATTATAGATTAACACTTCTTAAAATACCCGCAGATATAAATGATACTTTACAACCACATACTTGCCTTAGTGCCTTAAACCAAAGCAACTGTAATGCCGGATCACCGAGAAATGCAGCGCACGCAGGTTTATTGATATGATTACACAAGCACTTTATGCTTGCAACAATGTGTAGCGTTGGCCAGGTTATCTTTTTCAATTATTTTTGTGGATGTCGAAAAAATGTTAATTTAAGAACTAAAACAACGAACAAAACGACGTTTGGCGAACAATAATTCTCCATGAATACATTGAATGCAGAGGCCTTGGAAGCCAATTTCGTAAGTGAGTATGGTTTTTATAAGTAGCGATGGGAAATTGTAATATTATGACAATAAATCAACAATCGCGAGACGCCGTCGTTGCACGTAGAAGTTTATGGCGAAAAAGAATTATTTCAATGCTTTTATGCTGCTTTTTTCAATGCAATGTTAAAAAGACGAAAAGGCTGGATAGACATTATGAAGTACTACATTAGGTAATCTAGGCAAAGAGTACGATTACTAATGTGTATCGTACGGTAGTGAAAACAGAACTAAGTGAGAACTCATATCAGACGATAATGCAAATAAACCCAACATTACATAAAAAGACCACAACGCGAAGAAAAATGAGACAACATAAATTTTCCACACGGTTGTAGGTATCAGTCAAAACATGTTAGGTATCTCTCAGACGGAAAGGCATATCCAACCTATCGTTGTTCAGAACGCTGGCGCATACGTTAGAACTTCCAATCCTAGGCTAAAGGAATAGACTGAAAAGATGGGAAATTCATGCGGATTCGGAGTCCAAATAAAAAAATGTAGCTGGGAAAAAGTGAGTGAATTTGTTAGTGTTAGTTTTTAAAATATTGATATTATGGCTATCGAAAAATTTAACAAAAAAGTGGCACTCGCGGTGTCACGCCATTACTTTGAATTGATTTCACTAAACTTGCACACATTACGTTAACATGTACCGAGTAGCATATAACCTTCCCTCGATTGGTGACATCGACCTACAAAAAAAGAAATCGTCCCTCCCTGTCGCCCGAGCGTAGGCATTAAAGTTCATGGCCAGAGTCTTCAGTAACTCGATTTTGCTATTCCCCGCACCTGCACTCCCTTGCCTTAAGGAAAGAAAAGTGCATTTTACATCCAACAACGACATCAAGCGACTAAGGCTCCTGTCAATTCTAACGAAGAAACCCATCGTGGTTTACTTTAAGGCAGCGAAGAGACTACTCGCAGTACACACCACCGCGCCAAACCGATCAGAAGACGCCTCATACCGACAACGTCTTCGAACAGTCGCTGTGTGGTCACGTTTTTTCGCCAACTGTCGTCAACGTTTCGTCGGACCGATGTTATTTCGCCGGCCATAATAAATCGATGCGATCACATTACCTTAATTGAGACATCGAGGGAATCTTCAGTGACGCATCACGAGCTTCTTTCTCAATTTGCGTACATTCATACGTACGGCGGTTGCGAACATTCAAGTTTTGGAGGGGGGGAAAGCCCATAAACGTGCTAATAAATACGGCTATCTGCTTTTCGGCCCGTCCGTGACTAGTTATGAAACACCATGCGTCTCCACTGGGTCAGCAGGTAGCGAAACATTTTAATTGGCTAGCATACTTAAAACATGAGTAGTTATGAACCGCAGAGTGTTGGCGCAGTAAGTGATGACGGTCATATAGTTGCACTGCATTTTGCCTTCTTTATTCGCATCAATATAGCTAAGCAGCAAATTAGAAATGAATAAATAAACCAAAATTTGGAAAAGGTGTTAACGCTTTCATTCGTGCTGTAAAATTATATATTAAAAAAATAATTAAGCTTGATATAAAAATATAATACAATTTGGTAAGAGTTTAATAAATCTTGGCTACTATTGAAGATAATAGACACCACATTTATTAAAATTTGATTCACTCCTTATGTACCAAATATATGAATATCGTATGGCTTATAAATAGCGTAAAAACACCAGAAATAAATTTACTCTAATATTCAAATTTAAAAAAAAACTAAACCTTAATGGTTTAATTAACATTTAATGGAAGTATGAAACAAAGCATTATGAAAAATAACATCGGACGAACGAGTGGTAAACGCGGGAATTCATGCAATAACAATGTGTTTAGCACAAATTCTTCTGGAGTGACCTTCCTTAGCGGTCCTATAACTATAACGTCTGTGGTGCACAATTCAAGCGAAAACAAAAACACGTGCTTCCACTCCCAAAAACGATACCATGCCACGAGTCCCGGTTGCACATTTGGCACCTTCGTGCCTAACCGAAAGACAATGAGGGACGACGAGTAGGTTGGTTGCTTGTCTTCTTTCTTTGGCTCCTTGGACGTACCAAGAAACATGCGTTCGTGTCCAGAAGCGATGGGCGCGAGGCATGGTACCATGGAAAGGCGTTCTCGGTCACAAATCGTAGTATCGTTTCTGCCGCGCGCACGAGGAAACAGGAAGGACTGCGTCGTCGATCGATGCATGTCGAACCATGGATTCCGACCAAGCGTAATTGGATCAGCGAGCCTTTTGGTGCGACGCAACAACCTGCGACCGGCGGCACCGACCGGGGCGAGCGCCTATAAATGAAGCCAAACCATTGGAATCTAATTCAGTTTGCGCTCATCTTCAAGAACGACGGTGGTCATCCCTCTGCTGGTGGTGAATCGATTCGCGTCCGCTCACAGTACCGTAGAACCATAGGCATCTTCTGTTAACCAAACGAACCCATTGAACCGTGCACCGTCTTGCAATCTCCAGTGCCGACCCTAAAACAGCCGTGAACAGCAGAAAAAAAGTGTGACATATCCCCCGTGTGCTAGTTTGTCTTTTCCGGGTGCATTCTGAGCGTTGGAATTGGACTGTTCTCGTGAGGAAAAGGATAACATCAAGATGGTTTACAACTTCAAGGTCTTCAAGAAGTGCGCCCCGAACGGCAAGATCACGCTGTACATGGGCAAGCGCGACTTTGTGGACCACGTTTCCGGTGTCGAGCCAATCGGTGCGTACCTGGGTAACCCAGTATCCCGCCGGGAGCCATTACACCATCATTCCCGATGGCCCCTGCAACATTGGAAGTTGCCGAATTTCGACCAATTATGAAAGTGATTATGCGTTATGTGATAGTGAAATGATCGGCAGCAAATTGCTTCATAATGTTTCGAAATTCTGAAAGGCGTTATGTAGCTCTCCTGGGGAATTGTTTGTTCTTTACAATACAAGCTATGGTCGAACCTGGAAAACATAGAATTCGAGGGACATGGAAATTTACTTTAAAATACTCGGTTATGCCTATTCATCACTGACACTTGAACATGCGGAATTGCACCTTTTCATCAATATTTGAAACAAAACATTGCCTCCAATTTATTTATTCATCTTCCGTAAAAATGATCCAGAGCCGAACATTTTCCATCAGGATAACTCATCTGCTCACACCAACAGGTTTAACTTCCTATATATTTTAATGTTTTTCATTTCAATTTTGCCAACTTTATTTAACAGCCTTAGAAGCATAGCAATTGCTACGTATTTTAAATAGGACATTACAATCAAAATAATTTTTAAACAATTAAAGAAACATTACAGTGCAAATGTCAGTACTCTTTCTACATTCTGTAAAATTGTTCATATAAGTCTTAATTTTTTCCAACTTGGTTTCTTAATTACAAAAGAATAAAAATAATAGAATATAATAAAAAGCTAGCAGGGTGAGGCCAAATAAAACGATTTACAACCGTTCCACAAACTGCTCACTAGCACTGGAAAAGTGTTAAGACATCATAACGTTTCCAAAGTACTGAGGTTTCTCAATTATCCTATCCTAATTATCCTATGGTTCGACTGATGATCCAGCGACAAGAAGAAAAGGGCTTTTGGGATGTGTAATCCATAGTTTAATCATCCTTTTTACAAGGATCTGCCCATTAAGGTTCAAACATCTAATACTGTTTGTTTGTAACGTTTGTAACCCTCCGCCAGATGGTATTGCCGTCCTGGACAATGAATACATGCGCGACGACCGGAAGGTGTTCGGCCAGGTCGTCTGCTGCTTCCGCTATGGCCGCGAGGAAGACGAGGTGATGGGGCTGAACTTCCAGAAGGAGCTGACCCTCGCCTCTGAGCAGATCTGGCCGCGCCCGGAGAAGTCTGACAAGGAGCAGACGAAGTTGCAGGAGCGCCTGCTGAAGAAGCTCGGCCCGAACGCCGTCCCGTTCACGTTCAACGTCTCGCCGAACGCGCCGTCCTCGGTGACGCTCCAGCAGGGCGAGGACGATAACGGCGACCCGTGCGGCGTATCGTACTACGTGAAGATCTTCGCCGGCGAGTCGGAGACGGATCGAACGCACCGCCGCAGCACGGTGGCGCTCGGCATCCGTAAGATCCAGTTTGCGCCAACCAAGCAGGGAGCGCAGCCGTGCACCGTGGTGCGCAAGGACTTCATGCTAAGCCCTGGCGAGCTGGAGCTGGAGGTGACGCTCGACAAGCAGCTGTACCTGCACGGCGAGCGGATAGGCGTGAACATCTGCATACGCAACAACTCGAACAAGATGGTCAAGAAGATCAAGGCCATGATCCAGCAGGGCGTCGACGTGGTGCTGTTCCAGAACGGCAGCTACCGCAACACGGTCGCGTCGCTGGAGACGAGCGAGGGCTGCCCGGTCCAGCCCGGCTCCAGCCTGCAGAAGGTGATGTACCTGACGCCGCTGCTCTCCTCGAACAAGCAACGCCGCGGAGTGGCCCTTGACGGTCAGATCAAAAACCAGGACCAGTACCTTGCTTCGACTACTCTGTAAGTACCCTTCTGCTGCGTACGGGAGTTGAAGCAATCTCTAACAAACGCACCCCACGCACCCCCCCCCCCCCCCCCCCCCTATCCCGACAGGCTAGCGCAACCGGAGCAACGTGACGCGTTCGGCATCATCGTGTCCTACGCGGTCAAGGTGAAGCTCTTCCTCGGCGCCCTTGGCGGCGAACTGTCGGCTGAGCTTCCGTTCGTCCTGATGCACCCCAAGGTAAGTGCTCTTTGAGTATTGTCCAACATGGGTTTTAGTTTTGCCACCGAGCATGGTTGTATAATTTATCATCAATTCTCCCTCGAAAGCCCGGCACCAAGGCTAAGGTGATTCACGCAGACAGCCAGGCCGAGGTGGAAACGTTCCGGCAGGACACCATCGACCAGCAGGGCTCGATCGACTTCGATTGAAGCTTCAAAGGAATCACGCAATCCGATGACAAACGATGAATGGGCTCGCCAGAAAAACTCACACGAAACATACAGATAATAAACCGAGAGAAGAAGAAGGAAATTAAGTAGATTTCAAACACAACGATGATCTCACACGCTACCGAACGCAAACGACTTTCGAACGACCATCGACCTTCCCCAACACTTTGTTTCCTTTTCCTCGCCGCCAAAAGTCAAGGGACAGGTGCGTTACGATAGGAACAATGACTACGATCGGATGAATCAATTTTTTACGAGATAACGTCGTATAGCTTGAAAACAAAAGCAATAAAGAAGCTTGTACCTTAAATTTAAAACCAAAATTAAGCATAACACTTGATTGGCAAATTTGGTTAAATTTACATGGATTCCTTCTCATGTTAAGGATGCTCGTGTATTACAGCTTGTAAAGTGCGTACAGTTGTTCAGTAATGAAAAACAAAACTATTATGCACGCAACGATACATAAAAATGAATAAAAAAAAAGTTAAATTGGCTACAAAATTGTATTAAAAACGTGTTTCTCTTATGCCGTGACCAATAAAATACTCCAAGTTTTAAATCGCAATAAAGATAAAGAAGTCATTTTCTTTTGTCTCTTCAACTTCAACATTTTCATACCCCAGGGGGGTTTACTAATGTGTAGACCTTTGGAAGCAAGAGAAAGGCCTTTCACAGGAGATAAAAAAAAAATCAAACACGGGAATGAATGTGAGCACTACGCATTGCATGTGTTTGACGCGTACGCTAATCAATTTCCTTCGGTTCTTCATGATTCGGAATTCTAAGGTGCAGCGAATTTATTCGGGATACTTCTATGATCTATGCGACAGCTTCGTAAAGACTCCAATTGGTCTAATGGATATTCAAATTAAATTAAAATGGTGCCAATTCATCAAAGAACCATATCCGGTAGTATTCTTGACACGTAGGTTTCAAACCTGTGAGGGTGTCGTTGTATATGAAAAAAAAAATCGACGGTAAGATCGTGCACTGTAGGTATGCACAAAGAAAATCTCAGATCTGACAAGCATACCGATTCCTACCCTTAGAGGGCAAAATGGGAAGAAGACTTTCTGCAAGGAAAGTTGTTTCCTTTTCCTTATTTAATGCAAATTTTATGCAATATTGTTCAGCAATATTTCATGACAATAATTTCACGAATTTAAACAATTAACTGAGACAAAAATGAATTGTAGCGTAGACAAATTATGAGATTTTTTTTTTCTTTGCAGTGTAAACAGCAATGTAAAACCCAGCTAGACATTTTATTTCGCTCTTCGTTTATTCTTCAGTTCAATCCAGGCGCACACATACATGACCATGAATCATCAGCTCCGAGTGAACCGACTGTACTAGCTGCGCTCCCATCATACTAAGATCGAATTATTCACTCGTAGTGCCTCTGCAGGTTCGCACTAGGGAAAGGACTAATGATTTTTTTTTTTGTTGATCAGCTGCACTGCCTTATGTTTATCATTTATGCTATCGTTCGATACCTCTACTGATTTTCCATCCCATCCATTAGCATCAAATTTCCCACTGCCCTAAGCACTGCATAACATAACATGCCGTTCGCCTCACTGCGTGTCTATGTTTACGAGTAATTGTTACGAAAGGAAACGGTTCTATAAACAATAAGCTTGTAGTAATGAGTACTTTTTACTAGATTCATCGATCGTACCTTTTATTGCAATGACTTAGTATTCCATGGTAGATAGTATTTTCGCGCTCATAGTTTTTTTTACGTGTGCTTATGCATGTGTTTGGGTGTGTCTTTTTCTTTCCTACATTCCTAGTTCACTCTTTGCCAGTCTGTTCCAATGCGTGCTTAAGTCATTCGGAAGTCGTGTTCCGTCACGAGGGGGGGAGGGTGGCAGCTTTTGGTCGCTAGCTAGGACATACATACAACCCCGTCGTCTTGCTTCGGCCTGCCGTGTCCCTCTGCGTTTCATTCACCGGACCCACCTCACACGCCTGCTTTTACGACAACATCCGCGTCCCCGGGATAGTTGCGTTCCTTGTTTTGTCATTAACGTTATACTTGTTTCATGGCTGCAGCCACGAAGTTCATTTATCATCATGTATGTCCTGCACTTTTGCTTTAATTTTATAATATTCTATATTAATTGTATATTTTGGTATTAGGATGATTCATTCCTTCATTACTATCTTAACCACCATACGTTTCCAGTATGTAGCAATATTCTCAAATATTCCCATCAATTGATCCATCTTTTTCACTTCCTGTTTTCTTTTTTTTCGCGTTACCCCGCACCGTGACAGGTGCCGCTGGTTGCTTAACGTAGAATCGCCTTAAACGATACGATGGAATTCAAGAATGGAAAAAAAGTATTGTATATTGACGCTCGTAAAAAGGGTGATGCTTCTTACGGATAATCATGATCATACAAAGACGTGTTTATACATGCTGACTTTTCAAGCCATGCCGGTGAAGGTGCGTGCTGTTCTGTTATGTTAATGGATAGGAAATTAATTTCTACGATGTATCGTTTCATGCTATGAAAACTCAAACGTCTCACGTCACACAAAGCTTCCCTCGTAGGCTACTGATTTTGTTCGTGGACCGTTAAAACCAACCAGCCAATGGAACACAATTCTAACGATTTAGCGAGAAGCCGGTGCCTTCGCTGTGCGACCACTTTCATTGGAATCAGGGTGCCTGGTATGGCCATAAAACGAATTTTGAAACCATCGCATAGGCAGCATTGCACTGTGCAAGACAAACAGATGATGATAGGCGCATTTTTGGTTTTTTGTTTTTCAAGCAGTTTAAAGTTTGATAATTTTGATTCCATTCGTTGACAAGAGGCTATATCCTTCCTTCCGCTCCTTCGTTACAACATATGTATCGGTTCAGACTTGACGTGGGCTACCGTGCGAGCCTCTGAATGTAAAACACATTCCATGGGTGCCGTCGTGCCCGTATGTCTTTTTAATTCGTGTGTTAATGGCACTGTGCTATGCTATGCCCGCTCTCTACGATTGCACATCCACCGACCATTTTTTCCTTCCGAAGGCAAGTAAAAATTCGAGTTTTATCATTAAGCCCTCCCTGTAGGCGTGCCGCTCTCATCGGTGTCTGTCTTGTATTATCGATCGTACCTTGGCTGCCAAGGCGCATTTGTTTTTGTTTTTTTCGTCGAAAATTAGTGCCAGAGTTTCGTTAGTACGTGAGATTTCTTTTTCGATCGTTCTACCCCGTGTCTTACAATTGTAAAGATGCCACTCGGTTACTATTTGTCGGAAGATGCTGTTAGGCTGTCTAAAGTCTCATGTTTTTCTTCTATTCGATACTACGATTTTCGTTTTTTTTTTTTTAGTCTATAAGCACACGAAATATTTCGTCAACCGTTTCCGCATTGAGTAATAAGTTACGCATGAATTTTGTGAAAGAAAACATTTGGAAAACTTCACCATCTGCACCATCGGTCAGCTTAAGGTTTCTTGACGCATCAAAGAATAAAAGCAGTACGGACAAGTCGAGGCCCAGGGTTCTTGGTAACAAAAGAGGATCAACAAACTCTTCTCAGGTGGAAGGACGAGCAACAAACTTTGCCAAGAGGACACTTCGCATCATCAAAGAAAAGGACCGGTCCAAAAAGCATAGAATAGACATTTGTCAGAGAGACCGTGGCCAGCGATAACTTTCCAAGGTTGGCCACAATCATACTCTGCCAATCACCATTAGCCAACATCCATTAGTGGAAGTTTTTCCAAAAATGCACAGGCCAAATCAAAATTAATATCTCCCGAAAGTCACCTGCGTTCGTTGCTAGAAGCAACTGTCCCGCCTCACGGATGCTATGGAAGAAGCACAAATCAGAGCGAATCACAACACCGATATACACTTACACACTACACGACGAAACACACCGCCACGATTCCACGACAGAGCATTGGATGGTGTCTTTTACTTTGCCCAACGAACGTTTCAATTGGTATAAAAAAGGAAGTATCAAAATGACTAATTCCATCACATCGTGCTACCTTGTATAAAATTATCAGACCGTCGCTCCTACACTGACACTCACACACTCCGGAACCACTTTGCCCCTTTCCGGTTACTTCTGTTTTGGCTGTATAGTGTTTCTTTCTTTTTCTACGATTTCAATCCTTGCCTTTCCCTCTGCGCTGCGTTAGAGAAATTGCAATTATATGCATGAGTTAGTTGCTTCTTGTTATGCTTGTATGGTTTTGCTAAAAACAGGAAATGGATCTCGAATGGATACATACATGCTCTCTTCGATAGAAGGAGAAAACGGGGGAGTGGGTGTTTTTGCAAAGCGCGATACGGCTCAATATCCTGTACACATGTGATGTAGATATAGATACAATGTTTCTAGCTTTCTTTACCTCACCTATCATGAGTGTATTAACTTTTCTGCACAAATCATAAATCAGAGAATTGGGATGTATTGAACAAATTAAAACCGTAGTGGCCGGATTTATGTTTGTGGTTTTTTTTTCCTTCCTCCCGTAGATCTTGAGCAGATTCTCACCTCAAACGCCACATACTGGCGTGCCTGCACGACGATTTCCAGTTATCTCTAAGGACCCTGGCTACACAAATCTACGCCAGGGTAGAGAGTACGTACGTTGGGATAGTTGCACAAGTAGTTCGTTTTGTTTAACTTCTGGTGGTAATTTATTCGATTTCCTTACAGTTCTCGTTCCTTGTTTTATGCAAACGCGCACACTGCAAGTTCCGCTGCTAATTTGAATTTAAAACACAATAAATGCATACAACCCTTGGCCCTCAAGGAGCGCAATGTGCATTGAAAGACACAAAAAGAAAACGGAATGAACTTCGCTTGAGTAACATTTGAGGTGCACCTACGCATGAGGTATTCCAGAAACATGCCAAACAATAGTTTTGCTTTTTGCTTATGTTTCGAATTCTGAAAAATTTCCTTTCTTACCGAAATAAATAATAGTAAAATAAGACAGTCATTACTCAGTGAACTACTGTCGTATAATTTCTTGCAGAGTTCATACAAATGTAAAGTGAACAAAAAAAAAAGTCAATTATTGCAAGCTATTGCAGTTAAGAGAGTGCTCTCCTTCCATTCGATCCTACTTCCGTTTTGCTACACGAAATGCATTTCCAAGTCACAAACATTCCCGACATAAGTCAACCCCCATTGACTATGTATCGATCCTAGAGTTCTTAGTGAAGCTTCTTGCTCCAAAATAAATTACTACATTTATAATTATCATTATTATATCGAGTCCGCTCCTTGGCTGTAACGAGCTCCAGACAAGATCCCTACTTCCACCTTCGTTCAAACCCAACCGTATCTTCTAGAAGGTAGGCTTCCACACTCCCACGGTATACGTTAAAAGAGTGCATAGACTCGCTTAATAATCATTTGAATCCAATCTTTTGCCCTCCTGAGCTCTCTCGTTCGTTCAAGTAGGGTCTCCGAATGTAAAAATGTTAAAAATAATATTTAAAGAAACTAAGTAAAAACAAGCAACCGACGTATAAAACCGACATGATAGATTCATTGAGCATCCTAAAAAAAAAACAAAAAATAACCCCACAATTCCAAACACGATCCTGGAAATCAGGCGACCGCTCTGAACCAACCTACCATCGATGGAAGCGTCTAGAACTAACGCGTTATAAATTTGCAGCGCTTTTTCCCAATTTCCCTCTAGTATGTTGCCACCACCCTCTCTCGCTTCGCTTGTCTGTCCAACGCTACCTACCCCTCGCCATACACACGCTCTCTGTGATGGCTGTTTTAACAGGAAGCATGGCGGCTGCCGGAGACGGGTGCTTAGGTACCGTTCGCCTTTGGTAGTGGTCGCACGAGGTACAGCTTCTCACCCTGCTTGTTGGTGTAGATGGGAGCTCTTTGGTAGTGGTCCACTAGTTGATCCAGTGTGTGAAACTTGCGCTGCCCGATGCAGTACATGTTGCCTTCCACGTGCACACGGAAATGTTTGTTGCGTCCGGGGGCCTTCAGTGATACCGAATAGTCACCGAGCTGCAAATGGGCGGGAAAATCGATCGTGAACATCCTGTGCCAACGTCATATGCGTCACACGCGCGTCGAGTTCATTTGCTTACATTTGTTTCACTATCACGAATCAAGTAGTCGCCGTCGTGTCCGTGAGAATTCAGCACCGTATCACATTGACTTCGGGTAATAGCACCATAGTACCAGCTCTTCCCGGTCAGATGGGGACGTTCCGGTTGCTGCGAGTTGTTGTTGTTGCTATTGTTCGTATTGGAGTTGTTGTTGTTCGATTGCGCATCGGCCGGTCGCCGGTCGAGCGAATCCGGTCCGCTGCCATTGCTTCGGAATGGCTGGGCCAGATACTCGGACAGTTCCTGCAGGTAGTTGCGCGGCACGAGACCCACTTGTCCGTTGTTATTACGGGCTTTATACCTGTAATGGAGTGCATAAATCGTATTAAGGCAAATTTCAAGCAAAACCAAAGCAAAGTATGTTCAAACGAATCGTGGGAAAACATTTTTTTTAAACCATGCCATCATACAACAAACATATCAAACTTGTTTTGGTACAGTTCGTTTATATGTTGCGCTAGTCAATGCGCATGTTGAAAAATAGCGGTCAAAACGAGCGTTGTTTGAGTGTTAAAAAAATAATCAAACCATAAGTTCTAACATTAACTTGTCGAGGAAGGTTTGGCAGTTTTCCCTTCCCGTTTCGAAATTGATTTCATGTGGAAGGATTTGTTGGTAGTATTGTAGTGAATTGCACCAACAAAGAGGTAAGATAAAATCCACTCACCACTCGGGATCGGTAACGGGTCGCTCGAGAATCTCCAGGCGGTCCCCCTTCTCAAATGACAGCTCAGTGTCGTTGTTCGAATTGAACGAATACAGGGCCACCACAATGTCGAGCACGTTCTCCGCCATTGCGTACGTATGCAGGGTGTCGTCTTCGTTCTCCTCCGTCGTGTAGTTGCTCGGGAACCAACCGGTCGCCGAGCCGCTCTGACCGCGCCACCAGCCATCGTTCGATTTCTCCAGTATTAGTATTCGCGTACCTTTCGTCAGAGACAGTTCGTCCTGCTGCTGTGCCTGGTAGTTGTACTTGACTATGGCAGTTCCGATCGGAGTGGATGCTGGAAAAGCAAGCGAACACCCGCAAATCAGTCACATGTAAATCCTTTCCTTTGTAGGAACCAGCGAGCGTTTCTCACTTACCAACTGCTTCCGATGGATCCGGCGGTAATCGCCGGCTCATGGTGGGACTGTCTACCTGCCGCGAAGGGGAGCAGTTCGGGAGCGTTTTACTGCCGGAGCCTTTCTTGACCTTCTTCTTGAAGCTGTCGAACAGCGAGACAGACTTCTTCTCCTTTTTCACGTAATTACTGGGCACGTAGCCTGACTGATTCCGTGTGTTTTGCACCCTCCACCAGTGCTTGCTGTCGTCCAGCAAGAGATAGCGCTCGTTTTTCCTCAAATCCAGCTCTTGGGCTCCTTGCGAGGCGTAGTCGTACTTCGCTACCACGTAGCAAACATCCTCTGAAACGGGTAGAAAACGTTATTATACGAAGCCTGTCGTTAACCTATGCCCCAGGACTCCCGTACCTTGCTTAATGCTTCCGGCCATTATTTTTCAACGATGTGCTGCTTTAACCACCGTCGCTCGGTTGCAAACGCTACGTATTTATCACGTGCACTGAACAATTAAATTTTCGTTGCACTCCCCCGCTCGCTGCTGCGTTGAGCTTCTGCTTACAACTAATGACTAACCGGGCCAGGATACGAGGCCCGAAATTTTACTCGTTGTTTCTCTGTGCTTTCTATTCTAAATTTGCCACATTCGGCGTACTCAACCGGTACATCAGATGCGTAGCATAATCTCCCTACTATATTGGTACTCCTGAAATGAAGAAAAAATAAATAAATTACCAACAGTGTTTAGGTCAGAAGTAGGAAATCTTTTTCACAACGTTTTTCTTATTATTCATAAGAATGTGAGGTGAGAATATTTAGCCTGTCGATCATACGGGAAACACTTCAACGTACACAACAGCAGTGTTATCTCGTTTCCAATGCATTCATCTCTACCTCTTTAAAAAAAATCTTCTTCTAGAGACAAAATCAATAAAATTGGCCGGCAGATGCAACATTTCTGCCACCGTCTACGAGATGAATCATAGCGTAAGCATAGGACCACCAAGATTGTCGCTCGTTCGATTCCTACTGTTAGCATTTTGCTCAAGGCACGCGAAGGAAAACTGCTATATCATTTTCCTTGTCCATGCATAATTCAAACATACTGTCTGTTTCCGAGTGAGATTCGATAATGCTTTGTGTATGAAATTATTTCCAGGACAGTTTTGTTTCTTATAGAAATATACACTTACTTATACTCTTATAGAACAAATATAAAGACTTAAAAAATTGTTTGTGCTGTTTGGCAGCAATTGTGATTGATTCTTATGTTCAAATGTACCCGTCGACGAATAGTTTAGTACTAAGCTCAATTCACGAGCCTTGCTTTATGTTATAACGGCATGTTAGTTTAAAATCCCGGCAGCGTGTTCGCAGGCGGCGCAGGATGGGAGTGGTGTATACCCCATGTGTCTTGATAATTAAATGGACAAACTGCACAAAAACGGCACATTAGTGTCCGGAATATTCTCGCTCGCTTGGCTTCATCATCTACGCTAACAATGATGCCACGCATTAGAAACATATGGTGAAACCACCAGTACCAGTTTTTATTTTATGTCGACTTGGTTACATAAAACGTTTATTGTACAAATTGTATCAAACTTTTGCTTTCCACATGGCAGGTTGAATGACCAAACCTCAATCGAATGTACTATGTCTATTGATTCTTTATCACAAATGGGACAATTCGACAAATAATATCCAGATTGTAACACCAGACTCGTGAGAATCCAGAAAGATTCTTAATGATTTCAACGAAATTCAAAACACATGAATGCCGCTGCTGATGAAGCCGGCAGTCCATATATGATGGATCATTTTTGTAGCGCAAACCCACACCGATGCAAAACATATGCTCCCTTCGGCGATCAGCGACGATCGCATTATTGTCCGTACATTTGGTAACATTCGCCTACGCCGTCCGGTCAATCGGAAGATACAAACCGCGATGTGCGCTGGCTGTAGAGATCAGCTGCCGTGGTGGAGCAGAAGCGTGGCGCGCTGCTGAAGGTCGCACTTTGGAGCTGCTGGAGGCTTCGTAACGAAAACCCCCTGTCGTTTCACTTACCACCACATCAGCAACCCGCCCTCGTCCAAGACAGTGCGCTATCAGGGCGAGCTTCTCAGAAAGCTCACTACCATACTGAGAATTAAGTGAAGGACGCGTTGAGATTGAAGACTGAGTTGAAGCTTGTACGACAGTGTGATTTTGCTGTCATGAATTCAAGTGTGCCGTGAGAAAATAAACGCTGAAAATTTCATAGTTTTTTTTCTTATGTTTAGTGAGTATTCAACTGTTCCAGTCTTTTGTTGGCTCTCAGTAGGCATTTCGAGCGAAACTGCCTGTTTTAGACGTATGGGGTGGTAAGGCAGCATTTCAGGTTCATTGTAAGTATTGTAAGTATTTTCTAACACTCGTAAACGCCGTTCATAATGTTAAACAGCAGCGGAACCAGTTAAAGGCAATACTTATTACTAACACGAATGGCTGTGAGCAATAATTGATTCTTCGTGATCATTGCGTTTCCTTGTAATTAGGCACTGCTCCATTTTCACGCTAATCTCAAATGAAAGGAAAAGGTACTTTTCCATTCCTTCATTGACGATGAGGCCGTCGTACTACCAGACAGCCCATCCATCCTCCTTTCCCAAATTCGAGAAATAAGCAAACGAACCACGCCATAACGGCACGATTTTGGTCCCGCAAGTTTCCTAATTAAAATTTGTTTTTCTTTTTCTTTTCTTTTTTCGTTATGTTTTCCCAGCTGCTTCAGGTGTCGGTAAGGGGGGCGGCGCTGGAGTTACGTTGTGTGGCTGAGGAGTAACAGCTTTCTTATGCTTGGCGACTTGGCGATCGTGAAAATTTGCGTGGCCCCGGCCCCGCAGTCAAATGTTCGGAAGCGTGCGGCACGTGGAAACTTCGGGAGCGTGCGTATAGGCTGGCGCAGCTACGCGTAAAAGCACGCCACCGCCGACTAAATTTATATTTTAAACCACGTCCATCGGGGCGTTTCTCGTCTCCGGCGCGTCCGACGCGATGGGTAAGCTAGGAACATTAGATTTCGATGTTGGGACGTGGATTTTTTTTAAACGAAATTTTCAATTGACGTATTCGGTTGTACGTCACCTCGTACAAATTGAGTAGAGCGTGTTGACTAATGTGATAATCGTCCCTTAAGAATACATCCATAGAAGTGATTTAAAGGGAAGAACTCCTGGACGTTTTACAACTTAACGTAGCATCCTCCCCCAATGAGAGAAAATGCTCTCTGTTGTCGGTGTAGGGCCCTTTTCGACGAAACAGACAGACTGCACTCGCAAAATAATACCACTTGGGCACTTGAATCACGCACACGTTTTCTCCAAGGGGTGACCACAAGGTGGCGGCGTTTTTCTTTTTCACGGTTTGCTGCGTGTGTGCCCAACATCAAGAAGGAGTAGGTGGATTTGTTTTGCCTAAACCATACCTCCGTCACCGCCGGCGCTCCCTTTGTTACGAATTGACAAACGACTCCCGGGCACACTTCACCACCAGCGCGTCACGCACACACACACACTGTCCGCTGTGAAGCTTGGTGTGATTTTAAAAGGAGAGTTTTCGAGAGGCCCTGAAAACAACCCACCCTCCCCACGTTAACATAAACCGCACGGCAAGTCCTGGCCATAGACCAAGCGATGAACTACATCACCGCATGCCTATTAAGATTTGTGCGCGTGAGAAGAGTATGGTTTAGCCTTGGCAGGGGCTGTTCGGAAAAGAAAAACCACGCCGTTTTCCTAAGCAATGTTTCCCCACACGGCTTGCGTATGAGGGGTGATCACAGTAACATGGAAGTTACGTGTGCACGACAATACAATCTCAAGCATCCTCTGGTAAACATGATCGAGAGGGACAGATTTGCGATAAGGTCAGATCTAGAAAGGATTGCCTTTGCAGTAACGCCATACGTTTCGCCTCCTCCGGTTACCACCGTACAATCGGCGCGCTGAAGTGTTCAATTCCAGCAAAGTGCAAAGGAGCGTGCTCCAACACAAACAAATACACACAGACACACACACACACACACAAACAAAAGAGAAAAATGGTATCTGCCCATCCCAACTCGCACACACTGACAGAGCTATAGGCTGCACCAGCGTGCTAAGGATACGTTAACGTCATAGCATCTCATTATCTACACATATACACATGCACGCACGCGACACAAGGCAGCGCTAGGAGCACATTATCCTTGCAAACACCATCAGAGCATCACGTCGCACACACTGCTAGGTGGTGCTGTCACTGTCCTCTTGATTGAGTGTGTTCGTGTAGGATGGTATTGGCGTAGCTATAAGGACATCGTTCCTCTGCGCGCGTTCATAGGGTAGTGTGCGAGCCACCGATGTTCTACCACCAGCAAACAGTAGGCTCATTCCTGGCGTTGCCATAATATGCACTGGTACGCATTCGCTGTTGCCAAAGGCTCCACACGCTCAATCGTGGCTGTGTGCGATGGGAAACGCACACGCTCGCCATAACTGTGTATCCTTAGTTTGGGCACACACTTGCATACACTTTCACTCCCGGATGCTAATGCCACCTTACTTCTGCGAAACCATTCGCTGACATGACGGATGGAAATAGTTCCATTTTGCATCAATTTGTGAAAATTAAAACACCATTGACAATCGATAACTTTTGGCCACTTGCATCAAAACGAAGAAAAAAAAAACACTGTTTGCATGTGCATGCGGTACATACCATTTGACGCTTTTATTCGCCGTCACCAACCCTTTCGCTGGCTGTGTACTTCACGGACGGAAACGCACGCATGCACTTTTCTCCAGCACCATGGAATTCCAGATTTTTGTTTCTGGTACGTTCTTTACTCGCTTTCTTCTTTGCACATGAACCGCAGGAGGCGTAGAAGCTGAACCGTACGAGAACAAACGAATTTGCACTGCAAGCGGTGCACCTAACAACACGGAATAGTCGACGGCCCGACCCCCAGCAAGCAATTTTTGTTTCACAGCCAATCCAGCGGAGCGGGAGGGAGGCAACCGCAGCTCACTTTTTCCTTTTTCGCACCTTTGTCTTGTTCGCTGACCATACCGTTAGACGATGTTGGACGCGCGGCCACACCCGCAAGTGGCGTTGAGGATCGCGGAACAATCACTTCGCTGCTGAAATCACCGATATTTTGTGATCTTTTGCGACCGAAACTTTATGATTAATCAGGAGCCGACTGATTGCGACCGACCGTCATCCGAGTGAATGTCGCTGAAAACTTCAATTTTTCACTCCACTCACACTCTGAATCCAGCGCAGTAGCCTTCCCAGGCGGCAAAATTCACGCATACACTCAAAGAAAGCTATGAGTATGGGCGTGAAATTGAGTACATGCAACAGTCACTCTAACGGTGCCCCTTTCGTGCCCCATAGGAAGAACATCTTTGTCCGCCATTGCACAGACCGTAACAACGCTGCAAGAGCCGTTTTGCAACATCAAAATTAGCTGTCAAATGGCAAGTTTTTCAGACGTTTGTTGCGTTCTGTGTAATGGGGTCAAAATCGGTTGCAGTTTAAAATTATTTATATGCCGTGAAAAAAAAGCAAATATCAGCTTAAATTGATGTTACATTGATTATTCCTAAAAACGTTAAAAAATCGACTCATAGAATGCGAATAATCTACTCATAGAAAGCAAGCGATCCAAATTACGATCCCACGTTTTTTTATTTTCACATTTGTTGCAGTTTGTTTTTCAAGTGAAATGGGTAACAACTGCAACAGACCATTTCCATAGTTAACCACCATTCTGCTGTAAAATTTGATGCTTCCGAAAGCTGTTGCAATTTGGTTGCGGCCAATGTAATAGACCCTTTAAAGTGATGAGCGCTGCTTTGACTGAATCCTTGAGACCCGTGGACCATAGACGAAAAGAAAGCGAAAAGAAATTTAATTGCGTACACAGACTGCACTCCTGTGGAGTGTACGTGTCTGTAAGAACGGTCATATTTACTTGCACAAATAGCCCCATGGTTTTTAGGTGGGACGCTCTCATCTGAGGTACACGGTAGCCATTACTGCCAAATCTGCTGCTGCTGTTGACTCCGCTGCTCTGGAGCACTGGAATAACATGCTCGGGCAATACATACATTCGACAGACCCCGTTCAAATACATTGCACCAGGAACTCTTCGGTAGATCCTGTCAAAACCTTCGGGAGGTGGAAGGTAACATCCCTGTGCCTCCTGTTTATCCACTGGTACAAAGATAGGATGACAAGGGGGACCCTTTCGTGAATTGACTGTAAATTGTGCTACCTTCACTAGGATAGGAGCAATAATTGAAACGGTAAAATAAGATTGATAACAATCTGCTAATTCACTGGATCCAATGGAAGCGTAGCGGAGCGAAAGAGGACGAGCGAGAAACGAAATGGACATATTATGAGCGGGCCGAGAGAATTTTTTGGGCACAAGCGCATGCACGCGGCGCGAGCCAGCACAAGTGAGTGGGAGGAAAATAACCAGAAAGGGACACAGGTCAGTGCATTCAACATTTTGTTATCTTTGTGTGTGTGCGTGTTTTGTGGTCGCCTGGGCAGTTTGGAGCCGTCGCCTGCAAATAGCCGCCATAAAATCACATACCATAAAAAGTATGTATATACCGTATGTATTTTGCTTCGCTCTAATAACCTTGGGTACGATTGTCATGTATGATCAAACCCAACGGACACAAATCGAGAACGGCAAAGTCTTCGATAGCTCATCGATACTCTTATCGTATTTCCTTTTTTCGGCGACTGCTGATTAGTGTTGTGCGAAGCTGATTCAGATTCATGAATCTGAATCGAATCTTTGAAAAGAATCATGAATCTGAATCTTCATGTTAAAGATTCATGAATCTTCAAAGAATCATGAATCTTCAAAGAATCATGATTCTTCAAAGAATCATGATTCTTCAAAGAATCATGATTCTTTGAAAATCCGTGAATCGTCAAGATCCGTGAATCGTCAAGATTCAAGAAACCCGGCATATCTGAAATTTGAAACGAAGCAGCAAACAAAGAGAGAACATTTGGTTTGGAAGATTTATAATTCTTTGAAGATTCGTGATTCTTTGAATCTTTGAAGATTCATGATTCTTTGAAGATTCGATTCGTGATTCGAATCACTCTTTACTCACTTTCGATTCAGATTCATGAATCTCGTTGAAAAATTCATGAAGCACAACACTACTGCTGATTGACAGGACGTCTGACAACGCTGTAAGATGGATGCCGGTGTAAAAGCGCGTATACACATTGAAACATTCTGTGAAACATTCGGCTGAAACATAATTTTGACATCTAATTTGACACCTGGTTTATCAATTTTTCCCCTCATTTTTGTTTCAATGTGGAGAGCTGGAAAACAAAACCCAAAAACTATTTGGCCCAAAATATATCGTTTTAGCCGAATCAGTTGTGTTTCCGTTAAGAAAAAATTGTTTTAATTGCACTCATAATTATTGGCATCGAAATCAAGTATAATTTCGTATGAAATAAACAAAAAAAATGAAAATGTTTCGAATTAAGATTTTGTTTTGTGGAAATTCGTTAAACATAATCCTGTTCCAAAACATGTCAAACCGGGCTCGAAACTGTTCTACTGTTATACTTTCCCCTCAAGTCGAATGTCAAAAAAACGTTTCAGCCCGAATGTTTCACAGAATGTTTCAATGTGTATACGCGCTTTAAGGCATGTATGTGTTAGTGCAGTTACCCGTCGCAGCATATTCTTCCTCGCCCTACCTCAATTTTTAATGATTATGATCTGATTTGATCGAGAAATACTTTCCACAAATGTTTGTCAGCAACTGATGACAATCATCAAAGCTGGTGGTGGGATGTGGAAGAATATGGCTTGACGGATAACTGCACTAACACATATATGTTTAGCTTCTCTGCTAGCCTACAGCGTTGTCAAAAGGCCTGTCAAACAGAAAACTGCGATAGCTGATCGATACCCTCATCGTATTTCTAATTTTGCGGGGATTGGGATTTCTTCAGCAATCCTTCCAGTATTGTTTTCATTGACTACTTCAATGGAGGTGAGGGTAGAACATCTAGGAACCGAGCTGTTTTATAAAACTTTAAAGTGAAATTGATAAAAAATACTGCGTCTTAGACACAATGAATAGCAGCAGAGATGAAGAAACAGAAAAAAAATCCAACGGACAATTAATGTTTGTACATTTATTCATTGTTTTGATGAACAGAAAAATTAGATCAAATGACGATTCAATAATGATTTGTATATTTATTTGCTCGTAGCATGTAGTAATGCCACAAGGACCGCTCAACTACAAGATCTACTGTCTCAATGAAGCCCAAACTCTGTGAGGACAAAACCAACGCCTATTGTAATGTTGATGTCTCAAGCCAGGAAGTCCTGCGCAGAGTGAATCCATGGCAAAATAAAGATGAAGTCTCCCGGTTTGTATTGGCGGTAGGTGGCAAGATTGATTGTCGATATCCGCTAAGCAGAAGTAGAATGCTTCTGAATTAGAGGCGATGGTAATCGTCGAAGAGATGGCCTACTTGGTAAGGTCTAGCCTTTAAAAAATAATGAATATAGAATCTACTGATAGAACTATATTCTTATTCAAAATGATGAACGGCCAGCTGCTGACGCCGGTGACACTCAGGTCCGGCCACGACGGCAGCCTGTGCGTCGACGACTCAAACCTGAACCGGCGCATCACCACTAACGGCAGCATCTTCATTATCCTGCAGCTGGATGCGACGCGTATCCCCTGCCAGTATTGCCTGTCGGTATGGCATGCCGTGGCGAGACGTAGCGCGCGCCCAATGCAGGTGCAGCTCCAGTATTCGACGGCACTGGCGTTCGAACCGCTAAAGCGGTTTAAATTGTTTACCAGACATAATCATACATTCTCCACCATTTAACAGATTCGTCCCGTTTGATTCGCGAGCACATGTGCGAAAACTCATTCCTTCTTTGCAAGTGCAATGCAAATTATTTTTGTCTTTTTATGTGAAACACCTCCTTCCTTCACTCTCGCTTTCTTTCCCAAACATGCATCATTCGCTTCGGGAGAAAAAGTATTTTCGCCGTGGAAAAATACACGAATTTTTGGCGAAGTACATCAGCAGCTTGTGAATGCATATTTTGAATGAACAGCTTATTTTTGTTTGTTTAGAGAAACTTTGCGCCTTTTGGCTTAATTCGTTTATTGAATGTACAAATGAATCCCCCAGAATGTTATTTTAAGCGCTGGTGATTTTGTCGTCAATTGTACGTACATATGTTTTAAGTAGTAAAAAATATCGAGAGTTGAAAAAGTGTTGATTGTTGATCTTCCATAACCGGCTTGATAATACATTCTCCTTGTGAATTATTCGTACAGAATTCAACATCTTTGCTGTTTCAAATCTACCACATTCTTTCTTTTACAAAAAATGAAAATCGTAAGTAGTAGTAAAAAATATCGAGAGTTGAAAAAGTGTTGATTGTTGATCTTCCATAACCGGCTTGATAATACATTCTCCTTGTGAATTATTCGTACAGAATTCAACATCTTTGCTGTTTCAAATCTACCACATTCTTTCTTTTACAAAAAATGAAAATCGTGTTTTGTGGTACATGTTTAAGTGCATTTATAAATATATAAGACAACTAACAACACTTGACAACTAATTCCCTTAACCACACTAATGCAATAAGATCAGGATCACCGTCGAGCAAGCACCTAGGCAAATCTATTGAATAACAATTATAGGAGCAAAGGAACATACTGCCAAAAGCTTTGAAATCATTATAAAATAGAGCATCTCCATCGCTTGCGCCCCCTTTAAGGATTTATACCATCAATTGCGGTTGCTGTAACCGTGGGCGATGACGGCACGTTCGAAGGCAAGTTACATCCCACCTGTCGTATCACCTTACCAGCCACCTTACACCCGTATCGAATACAGTCTACCAGTGTAGGACTTTCGTCGTTCATGAATTTGTATAAAAATCCCGCAACAAATGAATCCCCCGCACCCGTCGTATCGACGACGGTGTTTGTCGGTATGACCGGCACTGGGAAGCTTTCTGCGTTAAACTTCGATCCCGCTCCGTGATACAGCCTGACGCTACGGCAGCCATCGGTTGCAATAAGAATTTTGCTGCGATTATGCTTCCGGTACTGCTTGATCAACAGCCGTGCCAACTCATCCACATCGCTACATTTGTATATCTCTGCCAGTGCAATAAACTCGGCCAAGTTTCCAAACACAAGATCCGCATTTTCCACCAGAAAGCGCATTTCAACAGTGAATTGTTGCAGTATGTACGACGCATTCAGGTTGGTTACTAGCAGATTTGCCGTGCCCTTGCAGTAATGGTCGTATATATAACAACAGATATGAAACTTTTCCGGCACAAAGTACCCTTCAATGTAGAAAATTCGAATGTCCTCATCGATGTTGGTGTGTGCGGCCGATTTGCAAACTCCGATTTTAGACTGACACCACCGGGAGCTAACGAATTCCTTCTTGAAATGCAACGATGCACCAATGTTTGCATTGAGACTTCGTTTATCGCCACTGATTAGGCACATGCACGTTCCAGTCATTTGATCGGGCAACGTTTGGATGCTACAAGAGAAGATTAACGAATTATGGTCAAAAAGAAAATTCAAAGATGTAATAATAAGACTTTAGAAACTGTGCCAATAGAACATACCATGTGTTCAATGCAGAGTCCTTAAGTATCTGCTGCAGTATTTGTCCATTCTCATCTATGCCGACCGCACCGCAAAAGATTATATTTTTTTCACCCAGAGCGCGCAAAATACGGCACGTGTTCAGAGCGGAACCGCCAGGATTGTAGATCGGGTTGCCGCAGCTGGATTGAAAAAAAAAAATAGAAAGTTGTTTAATGTTAAAACCTGAATTGCATATTTGTGTATGTGAAACATTTGCTAGTAAATTTCCTATCTTTTTTTTTCGCATTAGCATACTTCGTTTATAGTATACCCTACGCGTATATGATGCAAGTATGAATAAGCAACGTTTGCCATTGACCAAATACCCACGTTTCTACGGCAACGGAGACAAGGGCAGCAAGTTTTTCAGCAGGGATTTCCCTCTGATCATCGGGCATCAGATCGAATTCTTCGAGGATTTGACCATCCTTCAGCTCCACACTTATGTCGAGCAGAATGTTCCCGAAAGCAACCATTCGTGGACACCGATCGCTGGATGACGAAAGAACATGCAAAGGATACGCATCATCGAAAAGGTTGAATCATAACGTTTGGAGCACGCAGTTCGGCTGTTTTAACACGCTACACACTCGACCGACTTAAGCGCCAGAACAAATACATCCACTACGCAAAGTGCAAGGACGGCTTGTTTACACTTACCAGCTGGTGATGGTGAAATCATCGTTTGCGTTAATCATTTCGTCAAAATCACAGAACCGTCTGGCACAAGTATGAATGATGGAGCGAGCAACGGTTCCCATTCGCTCCTATTTCGGTACGATGTGTAATGTTACATTAATACTCCGCAAGAAACACCGCACAGTTTGGAAATGCATGTGCACACATGAACCTTCCAAGGACACTAACGTCAAAACACTTTCCCCGATGGAAACTCTATCGCAATGATCTAATATCCATATTGCATCATAAGTCGACCAACTCACAGGTTTGAAGCTTAACGAAAGACAAATCGACATAAAATGAGTCCGTTGGAACAATCATCCAAATCAACCAAAATAACCAAGAAGATAAAAGGAGAAAATTGTAGAGTATATAAATGGTGTTTTCGTATAAGTATTTTCCGAAACACCTTGATTAATATGCCGCATTTGATCTGCTGCTAATATTATAATCGCCAAATGCGAAGTATACGACCCGATAGTGTAAACCTACGACCCAAACGAGGACGAGCTAGAGGTGGTTCAAAAAACTACCCAAGGGACGCATATCGAGGCTTGCTACTGTTCGATAAACTGAGCGACTCTCTCAACGTGTTTCCACTTGTGCGATCGTTGAGTAACTTCGAAATGCGTCAATCGGGGCCGTCGCAGAATCTGAACACGAGTAAATTCTCTTCAAACATTTGGGAACATAATACATGATTATCACAACCTACAGGTTAGCATTAACACTTAAATAATATGGTTTGTGTTTCTGATCGAACGAATCTGATCTTAAATCAGAAACAATTCAAATGGATCCGAATACAAAGCCGAATCCGAATCCAGAACCGAATTCGAACCTAAAACCGAATCCGAATTCGAATCCTAATCCAATTCCGAATCTGAAGCCGAATCTGATTTGAATTCGTCAGCTGGGATCAGATCGGATTAACTCTGTCAACGGATCGAATCTTCGAATTTTTCGAATTTCGATTCTGCCAACACTAGTGCGGCCCATACTGGCCGAGTGTCAATCAGTTTTGTTTCGCAAGCGGTAGGGCAGCAGAGTAAACGGAAGCGCGTTACGTATCGGCTGAATATAAATTAGATACACAGGACACGGGCTGAGACGTTCGGCAGATAATTTGCCCTTCATCAAACGGGTAGCACACCGTGCGAAGTGCGAGCCCGCGATTGATTAGCAAGCCTGCGGCCAGCCAACCTTTGCAGTGTCACGAGAGGAGCAAAGAAGGTACGAGCAAAAAAGAGACACACCGTGCATGTGTGTGGGCGCAAGGTTACCGCTAGAGATCGCGTGCAGGATTCGGCAGCAGAGAAGCACACGCGCGCCTGTCAGAGAAAAGGAGCAAAACGGTACGGCACAAGCGTGTGCGGTCCTGGTGGGAAATCGTGTGGATCACAGCAGGCCGGGAGAGATTGGGTGAGGGGAAGAGATAGCGTTAGACAGAGACGAAGCAATGGATTGTGCCGTTGAAATGGAGCGGGCCTAAGAAGAACAGCCCACGAGACAGCCGGGCGGCGTGTGCGCAAATGAGAGAGAAGTAGTTGTATTCCAGGGAGTAGCCGCGTGTCAGTGGTGGAAGGGCAGCAGGAGAGGAAAAGGCAGAAGTACGGCACGAAAAAATGGTTCTGAAATTACATAAAACAGAGTCGAGTTCAAATCGGGTGTATAACGTAAAAAATACACCACGTTTGGAGTGTCCTGATTGTGACCGAGCAGTGGGTGTGTGTGTGTGTGTGTGCGGAGGGGGGGGGGGGAGGGGGTCGCCCGAGTGTGTATGTGTGAGGGGGTATGTGTACATGCGGGTATGCGCGTGAGGCAGCAAAATTCATCACACGCCGTGGGACACGGACGGACGGTGTGTATTTGAAGTTTGATTTTTACTCGCCCAACTGCGACCACCCATCCTTTCACTGCGGCCGTTCGTCGCAGCAGGCCCCTCGTGCCGTGTCCCACAGATTTCAGCAGAGGCGATGGTGCGCTTGACTCCGTTTCTATCCGCGTGCCGATCGCTAGCCTACGCCAGCTGAACGTCGGCTCACCTCCGTAGCCCTGCAAGACATTGGGGATGACGATACACACCACGCAGCATGCGGCCGCACAGTAGAAGGATAAGGATATTAAACTGCAGAAGCGAACCGGGCATGGAATACGTACGGAAGAGACTACACATCGCGACGGGAACACGGCAGTACGGCGCTAAGTGACTTCCTCCATCGTAGGGCGGCCTACGGAGGGAATACGCAGTTTTGCGTTGAACCCTGGAATTTATGTTCTAACCGAGGCCACAGTGCGTGCCAGATTGTGTCTGTGTGTGTGTGTGTGTCTGGTGTCTATCAGGAAAACATCTTGCCCTGAGAGATAGTGGCCAATTCCCATTCAAGCATGGAAAAACAGTGTCAAGTCTGTCATTGTGCAGTCTTTGTATGTGAAGCTAGCGAGAGTGGGTCAAAGTGGCAAATTTAACGAATCGCACCATAGCGAAGATTGAAATTCTGTGCTCATTGATATTTCAGGCACCGGGCATGTGATTGCAGTGATTGTCCACAATTAGTACTAAATTCCGTAAAGGAGCACTAGATCAGCGCCTGCTGCAAACATCTTATGCGTATGATTATGTATGCTGCAGCCATCGAAAGAGAGTGCGAGATAAAGATCAATGGAAAAGTGAGCAAGATGGCAAAATGGCATCAGTGGAAGAGGGCAAGAGAAGGGGAGTGGGTTAGGAAAAAAAGTTACAAAAGAATGTGAGAGAGAGCGAGAGAGGTACTGGAGAAAAGACGAGCAACACATTCCGAAAAGGAGAGCCTGTTTGATATAACCATTACAACATAAACCTTATTTGTGTTACGTTACTATGATCCGCTTAATGTTCATGATTCAAACAACCGTACGTTTCCAGGTCTATTCAAGTGTTGAAACCTCCCAGTGCTTTCGCTGTTTTAAATGAAACAAAAAGGCCCATCCGAAACCGTTACATTGAGGCTGCCATTACCAGAATGAGCGTCTCTGTCAGATGTACTAAAACAATTAAAAAACACCTTGAAACGAATTTTACTTGAGAGGGGCCGACTTTAAAACTGCCACCGGGATTTTTTGCAAACTACACGGTCGTTCGCATTCTCGCTTTCTCGTGGGTCTGCATTTGCCTCGTTGGGCGATCCACAGGATAACGGTCCGTTCTGTTGTAAATTTAATGCAGATTTTTCTCCTATTTCTTCTGTTACCGTTATGTAAACCTTTAAAAATAAGGCAAAAATTTCGGCAAATGTTAAGCAAAGTCGACTTTCGAAGAGATTGGATGTTGGCCGCTTGTCACATGGGCGGCTCGAATTTGTTTATTGATTCTAGACCATCATGATATTAATATGTTTATCTGTTCTTGGAAAAACATTAAATGTTCGTTGTTCCTTTAAAGACTATCTCGAAAGAACACTCACTTCGCTTTCCTACAGGCGAGTGTAATTTTCATCAATAAAATGCTCCACAATCCCGATCTGACAGGATATACTATGCCGGACAGCTTCTCATTCACGCGGAATCAAAGACATTCATGAAATTTTCACTGTAAAAAAAGGAGCCCATAATTGTTCGCGGTTTTTTCTGCATTACGGGAATGGCCTCGTTGAAAGAAGGACCTCACACAAATGTCACGCGAGGTCTTTCCGTATTCTTCTGGTGCGTGCGTGCGTGCGTGCGTACCTCTGTAACGGTTGTGCGTGACGCGTGTGTACTTAGTTGACAAAAAAAATAAAAATCGTCGAGGAACCGGTGAAAACTGGCTGCATTGTTCGGCAAAAAAGATGATACTACCTGTAGTGGTACTATTTCTTTTGGATAGACGTTGCACGGGAAACATGTGGGTCCAATGAACGTGGCACTATACCGGCCGATTGTCGCAGGACTCACGAAAGACTACTTCACACATAAACTAAGAGTTTCATACTACCTTACTCGTGACAGGCAAAGTCTTTAAAAGAGTCCTGCTAGTTAGAATTTCAGTAGCTTGGTACCTGGTTGAGTGAGCTTCGAGGTGTCTATTCCTGGTGTCCATTTTTCCAAATTGTAGAGAAAGTTCTTCCTTGTATACAGCGTGAGTACATCTTCTCTCGAGCTCCAAATTATGTGTATTTGTCCTTTCCCTAGCAGGCAACAACGCGAATCAAAGCAGCCTTCGAGTGATGAGCCTTTGGTAGTGCGATCGAAGCGAAAAGGGTGCAGCACACGGCAAGGCAAAGGCACAACAGCGATCCCAAGATGTCCAGGAGCTGAGCCGGCAAAGTTGTGACCGCCGTATGAAAGTGTGGAAAGGCACAGTGCGAAGCGATCGGTTCGGGAAAGGAAAATGTAGAGCGCAGCTGTTCGCGCGCTGCTAATTTGTGGCTGCCACGAAGTGTGTTTAAAGAAGGAGGTTTAAGGAGCAAAAATCATACCCTATCCGGTTCCGTATTAGTGTTGTGTGTGTTTGTACGCGTTGGCCGTGTTTGTCCGTTAACCCGTGTGCCCTGTACTCGCGAATCGACGCCCACGCGACGCCGGTAGTGCAAGTTCTAGGCGCGTGGCGGTGCACAGGGTGTAGAGTTTGTGTGTGCCGGGTGTGAGGTGGTGCTGCAGCCTCTGACGGTGGTTTGCCATCCCCTGCCTCAAAACGGATCATCCCCGCAAGCGGAGCAGCCCTCCTTCATCGGTCACCGACGAGTCTTCGTCTTCGTTACTGTTGTCAACGTCCGCCGGGGGCCGTGGGGGAGGAGGAACATCAGGAGCAGCAGCCGGAGCAGCAGCAGGTGGCGGAGGAAGTGCAGGAGCTGGAGCGGGTGTTGGTAGTGCTGGAGGTGCTAGTGGAAGTGCCGCTGACTCAGCAGGAGTAGCGGGTAGTGCTGGTGGTGGTGGTGGTCGTGTTGGTGGTGGTGGTGGTAAAGGCAGAGCCAGAAAAGGCAGTTCTGTCGGTGGTGCGGGCGGCAGTGGTAGCGGTGGTGGTGGAAAAGCCAACAACAGTGTCGTCGCTGGTGGAGGCGGCGGTGTCGGCGACGCAGAACGGAGCAGTGGCGGAGGCAGCTCGGCGGCCAGCCACCGGCACCAGGCCGGGTACCACCGTTATCCGCAGCGGGCGTCCACGGCGGGGATAAACCCGGCGACGGCGACAACGACGACCACGACTACGACGGGCTCATCATATGAGAAGAGCAATAACATGGCTTCATCGAATCACCGGGGCATACAGATTGGATCCGCCTGGTTTCAGCGCAAGATCAACCTCCGGCCTCAGCATCGCGGCGTCCACCTGGTGACGGAGGAAATTCTGCGACAGATGCCGGAGCTGGGTCAATTTTCCGTCGGACTATGCCACGTTCAGAGTAAGTGTGCAATCGTGCATCCCATGGGTCAACTGAATATTGTTATCAAACGATCACGACGATCAAATTATGTCGTTTCATCTCTTCGGTTTCAATCTGGACCTGTTGAAGTTCCTCTCTGAGACCAATCTCGTCAACTTGGTTCATGTCAACGTAGTTTTGACGACTTCGGCTTTTAATCTCAAATTCATACTATAACGTTTCCTCTGTGCTCGGGTTACTGTTTGGTTAGTTCGAAATTGTTCGCACGAGCTGGTCGGATTGATTAGAGCCTAGTAAGGGTAATTCACTGTACGACCACATCTCATCTCGTGATTCGTTCCTTATCACATATGGGAATCTACCTGAGCATTTTTCTCTCAAAGCAGGCTAGGTTTGTCATATTTTTGCAAAGGCCATAGCTCAGAGGCCTGAGTAAGAGGAATCAGTCTCACTTGTTATGCCTTCCCAACATAGGAATTCATCAATTTGTGGGAGATCGTCCTCGATGCCGCCCTCATTTAAAGTTGTTGTTGTTGCAGACCGATGTTCATTACCTTTTCCGCAATGAAGCTCATTCTCCGCGATCACAGACATTGAAACACCAGCTAAAGGCTTTTCTGAACACTTTTGATTCCTTTTGCTACAGCAACAGTGTGTGATAGTTAAAAAATTGAAACGTGCCCGGTGGTGGTTTGCGAGAAATAGCCAGATAGCTTTTGCTTCAACCTACAATGTCTCCTTCCAATCCAACCGTCTCAGCTCATTCACCTGTCGGGTCAGCATACGACCTGCAAAGGTTGCGATTGATTGGAGCAAGAGCACGGAATCGTCGATCTCCTTGGCAAAGCGCGCGCCTTCTATCGATCGATAGCGCCTGTAAAACGTCACTTATCTGTCTACGCATCGTGCTCAGACAAAACAGGGTGAACTATCCTCTTTGTTCAATCCTATGGTAGGCAAAACCTAGACCTCAACACACTAAAATCATCAGTTGAAGACAAAGTTCTTCTTATCATTCTCCAGGCCGCTGTCGATTCTTAATGACATCCAACTGGCTACTCGTCTCTACGCCTAGTTCTACGCCTCTTCTACGCCGAGCAGGTTACACGAGAGTCTTCATGAAGGGGCATGTGTCTGGTATCCTCATGAAATGCCCTAACTGTATTGACATGTACCTTCAACAAATATGTTATTTAACTTGAACCAGTCTGTTCGAGTGAGTTAGAAGCCCTAGAATTGACTCTTAGAAAAAAATCCAATGAAGAGAGGAGAAACAAAGTTACTGAACGGGGCAATGAGTCGTTCCGAAGATATAGGAAAGCTATCAATTGTTAAGAGATATCAGCCTGCCTGCACTTTGTCCAGAAGTCTTCTGATCTCTTGATTTCACACCTAAAACAGGTCACTTTTCAGACAGAGATGGTATGGCAGAAAGGTTTGTATTGTAAGCCGAACCACATACCACCACTGTTTGCAGATATGGAACCATGGGAGGGAATTTTTGTTGCATAAATGGTATATGGTTAAATGTTCGGTTCAATGACCTTGCATGTGTGCCATGCATTTTTTCAAAAAAGATTATATCTATTAACCTCACATATCGGCCAATTTTTTAACACTGAAGGGGTTCGAAAACACGACGTTAGGCACGTCACAGTTGTTAGTGCAGGCGGGTGTAATTTTTCTTTCTTTGAAAAATTTTCCTTTGCCAAACAGATATAAGAAAATGGTTGAAGTAGACGGCGTGCAAACCCACTCGTGCTGCGGACTGCACGGTTCATCGGTAATGCATCTCGTGCTCCCCCGGCCCCTTAGTCACTATTATTTAGGCCTATCTTTATGCCTGACTGCGGCCCTTCATTTTTCCACCAGCTCGCTAATGATACATCCCGGTTTCGTTGCGGCCGTCGTGCAGCGCGAAGAAGGTACCTGGGAGCCGGCTAATTGCGATGAAAATGTGCTGATAATTAAACCCGATAAACAGCGAACTATTCGAAATATGTCTTGATTACTTATTTAGCACCACGCCCGCCTCTGCTGGCCGGCTGGTCAGTGCCGGTGCTGGACGGATGAACAATTTCCCAATAGAAGCGCACCCCATAGTCGGCGAAGGAACCGGTCGTTTTTCACTCGCCGACGACGTCGCTGACTGACTGCAGCAGCGCGACGCTGATAGGCGTTGGAAACCGGGGACCATATAGCAAGCGGGACATTTCCGATGCTTTTCGTCCCGCGCACGCCCTGCCCGTACAATTGCACTTTGTGGCATTGTTGCTGCAATTTCGTTTCCTTGCGCTGCCCCATAGCGAGAGCGAGAGAGGGCAATCCGGAAAGGGAAAAAAGGGCCGTTTGGTAGAACGTGTGGAGCAAGCTAGATGCCTCGCCCTAACGTTTCCGTATCCGACGCGCGCGGTGATAGTTTTAATGGTTGACATTTTCTTGGGCGACCGCCTCTCGGTGCAGTGCGCTGTGCGGACGTTCGGTTGCGTGACCGAGTGTCATCGTCATTTGTCTTCCTGTGGCTTTTTGTATCCCCACCCCTTCCGTCACCCAGCGACTCCGGGGGCTGCCCGAAGACATGATGCGAACTTTTGCTGGGTATGCTCGCGCGCCAATTTTGAATTATTTACTGTCTTATTTGCGGCGTAGCTCCAACGGGCAATAAGGCAGCGCTCGAAGCAAAACGAGAAACGGAAAGGATAACAGTGACGCTAAAAAAAGAATAAGGAAGAAATAAGGAAATCCTCTTTACTACAAATCTACAATAACCATTTGCAGATGTTTTGAATTTATTTGATATGTGATGGATAATGTATCCCTGCAACAAGTTTTAGTTTAATTATTTCAGTTCTCTTATTTTGATTTTACGAATGTTTGTCATTTTTAACATAAAAATCTAGCAGCACATCAATGGTTGATGAATGACGCATGATAAGTGCTTGATGATATATGAGGAGCACTCAAAACTTTCAAGCTTAATATTCTATAAGAATTCTTATGGATTATTGTTATTAGAGGATATACAGATTATTGGTTATTGAAAGTAATTTCGATTGGTGGTCTTGATCGATTCGCTTATCTGTGGAGTATTTTTTAGAATTCTATCCCAAAGAATTATGTTGGTTTAACCAGATCTATAGATTGCTCTTTTGTTCTGCTTCTCCACGGGTTCGGCGTTCCCTGCCTTCCAAAAATAATGCCATAGACCAAAACGGATGATAATCTGACAACGCCATTTTTGGTGAGTGAAGAAGGTTGGCCAGAATTTTCCACCGATAAGAATTGACCGTTTCCAAATCTACTTAGGATATCAGTATCGCAAATTCTATGTATTGTATGTAAATTGTTGTATTGTCATGGATGAATTTTCATCCAAAACAGTGCTCAAATTGTCAAATTGGAACTTACGTCTTATGGATTGTTCACCATAAGATGAGAAATAATCTCCACGATTTTTTTTTAGACCAGAGTTATACAGAGCAAATGGCAAATTTATGTTCCTTCTTCGTTTCTTCCATCATGCAATGCGTTTCTGCTCCGGTTTTATCATTAATGAAGTAGTGAAATAGCCCAAAACCTTTTATATAAAACAATAGAAAATCCCAAACAACTACATACATTTAATCATTTCTGCAAATGGATCATAAAGCTGACGTAGCTGATGAACGTACGACGATTATGTGTCACCGACAATAGAGTCAACTGAAAGAAGACCAAACAAATTTGACTTCATGGCTCATCGAGTACGGTTGGTCACGGTTTTGCAACCGCCTGATTGTGGGATAAGAAACAGGGAGTTTCTTTATAAATTGTCTATAGAAGTCTGAGACATACAATAAAACCTAAGAACTTTGAAAGCTCCTCGATTTCGCCACACACAAATGCCAATAGATGAATTCAATTAAGAAAAGTCTTGTAGGTCGGGGTAATAATAGTAAAAGTAAAAGAGCATACTACCCAGAATGTTCCAATTCTTACATCTTGCTTGGTGGATGTATTCAGAGCTGATATTTTTAGTTTGTGCCTGAAATTGGTTTGGCCCTTATTGTTTCGCTCTTTCAATGTGCAACTTGTTATCAAATTCGATACAATATTTGTTTTAGGGTACATGTAGCTGACCCGGCCGTACACTCGTGTCGCTCTCCAGGTTTCGTAATGCACCAGAATCATTATTGATTTGGCAGCGATTCGATGAGAGAGATCCTCGTAAACGTTTCGCCAGCTAGTATAAGGCCACTTGGTACCCTAGAGGACCCGAGCATGCAGGCACGAGCTGTGCAGTTTTTATCCTCTCCTCAAACCCCCAACTCCCAACGGAAGTAGAGCCGGTCGGTTGACGGTGCAATGGGTAAGAGTGGATGCGGCATAAGATATGTTTTTGAGCCGTGCATAAGCGACAGCCGGCCAACATCGAGACGGCACTTTCTGTGATGATTTTGACCGTAGCGAAAAGAGCAAACCATCAAGGGAAGCATGGAGGGAAGAAGCAGCATAAGAGGAAACACCCGGCGCATTATAAAGGCCCAGGCGAGAAGATTTCTTACCTCTCGGGTGGTGCTGGTGGTGGTTCACATGAATAAAAAAATACTCCGCAGATATAAATCTAAATTATGGGATGGTGAAGAAGGGTCACAAAAAGAAGCGCCACAGCGAGCAAAGAAAGGTCGCCAAATTTGCGGTGGCGATGATGGTGGTGCTGGTGCTGCAACTCCTGCTGCTGCTGCTGCTGCTGAGCTTAGACTGTTGGTGTGCTGTGTTGGAAGCGGCAAATTTCGGCATGTGTGTGACCGCCATCCTCGTTTAACTATCTCTATCGGGTTAGGTTATATACTTTTCAGCATTTGTCGCACGATTTTTACAGGCAAAACTTTGTGCGGTGATCCGTGAGGGTCTCGAACAGGCCTTTGGCGTGAGGCGGTTGCTGTCTAGCAGCGAGTGATGGGCGAGAGCATGATATGTTTTTAATGAAAACGATCATCGCTTGCGGCAATGCACATCCACTCCTCCCCTAGAAGCACCGCGCGGGTGGCCCTTTGATATGCTAAAGATTGGGCACAAATTTATAAATTGAAATATTCATGGTTCACCGATGTATTGCTGCTCCCTCAGCCTGGTGTGGCCCTCCAAGCCGAGTTGGAAAAATGGTGACTTTCGTGAGCCCCGCCGCCTCGCCGAATCGTGCCGACTGTATTTCGGCCATGTATACGTAAATTTCTCATACATCAATAATAGAACGTCCTCCAATTTCCGTGTCCGCTTGATGGCGCTTCCGCGTGCGCCGAACCGTGCGGGGCGAGGAAAGTTATCCGCCGCAAGCCGGGCGGAGCATTGGAACAGCGTGCTCTAATTCAGGACGGAGTATCGACCACTCAACATATAACATAACATAACAACCCCACGCTCGTTCGATGTGTCCCGAGAGACGGTGTTTGCTTCGCTCCGGTGCGAGAAGGAGAGGGGAAGAAAGCCTTCGCCTGGCTGGAGTGAAATAAAGCTTTTGGCAGTGAATACTGTTATTGAATAAGTTTCCTCTAAAATGCAAGGCTAAACTCGGGCGGTGTATTAAAATAGAGGCTCACCGCAGGCTCGAGGCTCAGGCAAGGCCTCTTTCCGTGCCGTTATATATTGTTTTATTTATTTTTCTACTACATCGCCTCATAATTTCATCATGCTATCATATAGGAAAACACTCTTGGTCTACCCGCAGCATTAGAAGTGTCGTCGCTCGATTCGATAAATGGAAAATACTATCGAAATCATGTGACCCACTTAAACAATTTCACGGAAGGAAACTATGCTTGCATACAAGCCGGAATGTTCAAAAAAATAAATAAAAATTGTTGGTTAACAATATGATGGCAATCGTTCGTTGTACGTTAGTTGATCGAAAAGGCACAGGATTACGATCTTCTACTGTGCGAAACGATTACCCCTCGGGGCTTGTAGCGGCACGAATCGTGAAGCGGAAACGGTCGTTCCTATTTATGGTGCAGCATAATGGACTGAGGCCGGTAGGAACCAGGCGAGGGGGGACGAACGCGGTCAGATAGAACGGGGAACTGACAAAATTCCGTGTCCATGACCTGACTAAAGTAATCATAGCGGTGTGATGTGGTTGGTTGGTCGGTTGGTTTTATTCTGCCTCTTGAAGCATTCTTGTGATTTTGTCCTAGTTAAGGCTGTATGTGTCCGTATGGGGATGCTTTGCCCGTCCCGCTTGCATCACTTGTTTATATCGTTTACTGTAATGCTGCAGCCTGTCTCATCAGGGAGAGCGAGAGAGACAGAGAGATTGAGTGAGAGTATCCTAGTTTTACACTACACGGTACAGACCATAAGAGAGTATATTGGCTGTGAGAGAGTTGGTTGTTCACCTCAATCTTCATCTTCGAGGGCCACAGGAGCAAAAAGGGCCCGAAATGTTGCTGAGGAAAAGGATCGTTGCTGTTGTGGTCGACACCACAATTTACTAGCGCGAAACATTCACAATTTGTTTCCGCAGCAGCGTCCGAACTACATGGAAGGTAGGAAGGAGCTCCCGAGGTCTTTGTGAGGGAAAGGGGTTTATAGTGTGTGTGTTTTTTGTGTTTTTACATTGAACCCACTGGACTAATCAACTTCGCTCCCGCTGGTTGGAGGACTGCCCGGGTGCGCCTGTCGCTTGATCTACAACACTACACCGTCCCGTCACGAAATATTTCAATTAGTTCCACCGGTGCGCGATCGTAAAGCCTGAGGGAGTGGGATTTCCCTGTGGCTCGATTGTTTTTGCTGCAGAAAGAGATGCTAGCACGAGGGCAAGCCGTGAAACGAGGATACCGAGGAGATGGAAACCGAAATAGAGAGATTGCGAGAGTGTGCGATAAAGAGAGAATGCCGGAAATGGGAGACAACACGAAGGAGCAATAGGGAAGGCAACCGCTGATGGTTAAGACGAGAGATTGTTAAAGGACGACAAGAGAATTTTGGTACCCCACCTCACGTGGACAGGGAAGCGGGCAAAAGTAAGCAACGAAGGCGGTGATGAAAGAGATGGATGATGAGCAAGGACTACCATCTTTATTCGATACTATTCAGCAGCTGTCAGTGTCAATCAGTCGTGCATTCAGCACGTGAGGTTTGGAATGTGGGTGTGTAGGTTTTAGAGAAGCTGTTTGTAGTAACAGATGTACTAGCAGTAACAAAAATGAGTTTTGGAACATGTACAAGAAAGTGGAAATGTAATTTTGTGTTTTTCGAAACGACATGTCAAAGATAGAGGTACTGCTTTATAGTACAGCAGGAAGAAGTGACCCATTTTACAGTACAGCATACAGTATTTCACCAGGTTTAGTACTTGAATTTATCCGGTTGATTTTCTAGATATTGCAAGCAGCGCCGTAGGCATTCCTTCCGTTTGCAACCCGGTTGTTCAACATATTCAAAATGTCCGGTTTTGTTCCGAATAATGAGCATTTGTGGCAATCGCTGCTAATCAGTTTTTCATTTGAAGAAAAACGCAGTCGAGGCACATCATTTGCTCTTGAATGCTTACGGCAAACATGCTCCAGCAGAGAAACACTGTGAGAGACGATTTCGGCAAATTCAAAAGTACCGAGTTCGATCTGATGGGCAATGGCGATCCTGGTGAAGGGGCTTGAATTGCAGAAGTTGTTAGGTGCAGGGCTAACCCAAAAGTAACAAAACATGAATAGTAACACTGAATGTGTCCAGACCCTCACCACCATCACCTGGTAAATCAACAATCCCTTCCTAGTTCCTTCACATACGATTTGTTAGTAGCTAACTAAAGATTTTTAGCTTGCTGCGTCTCTTCCGTCCCCAGCTCTATCTCAATTTTCTACGATGCACGAAAAATGATTGGCAAGCTCTACACCTTGTTTGCACGGTGTAACGTCAATCCACAGTTCCCTAGTTTTTATTCTTGCTTCCACTTTCATTTGCGGTATGGCACATCCTTTTGCTTGGTATTACGAGCGTATGTCTCTGGTCCTTTATTGAGGAATGGCATGGAATGGAGGGACCGTTATTATGGAGAATGGGTGCAAGGAGCAAGAGGACGTTCCCATTACATATCAAACCACACCGGGAGCGGTGGCTACTTCCGGAGAAAGGAAAACAATCCTTCCGTTTCCCGGAGGGGGGGGGGGGGGGGGGAGGAGGCGGGGGCTTGTGTGCATTTGAGAGATGCGTACAACGAAGCGCGGTGGGTGTGCATGTGTGTGTCTGTCTCTACGGGGGCCGCCTGAATCTCCGAGGAAGCGAAAATTCTTCGCCTTTGTGCGAGCAAGTACTAGTCAGTGTAGGTATTCGTGGAACGCCCGGAATCATGAATGAATGAATGAATGAGAGCAGTCCGACCGAGAGGGAAGCGGTGTGCGGACGGTTCTCATCCCTTTCGTGCGCGGACAGAATGTCCCGTTTTGCCCACGGGGTAGTTCCGGCCGTAGTCCCAGGCAGTCGGGGGAAAACTAGCAAGCGGGCGCCTCGGCCCCGATCCGTCCCACTCTGGCCCGGGTTTGTTGGTCCAGAGAAGTGAGGGTGTTGTAAACAACTTCCTTTCAATGAGCTTTTTCGTTTCTACCCTAAGAGTTTCGTGTGTAATGATACACTGCCGTCGCAGGCGATTTATAGTCCGGACGCATCAACGGAGGAGTTGGATTGTTGCTTTTTGGTAGCATTCGTTTTCCAGCATGATTCAAGGATCGATGCACGTTGCTCTAAATAATGCTAACACTGATTGTTCCGTCTCGTTTTGTTAATATCTTTTCGATAAGTTGCATGCAACCAATCACAGCCATCAGAAGTATTGCACCATCTACCAACCCCTTCGGAAACAATGATGTCGTGTCATGGAAGAGTTTGACGTCCTGAATTTGCTTTAACTTCCATAGTTGAGCCTGATAAAATACGTCTCTGTGGGCGCGTGGACGAGCATCAGAATGGTATATCTCGGGATTTGAAAACCTTCAAATGGTGGGAAATACAGCCGTTCGCAGTTTCTACCACGACACTCAAACGACACTAAATGTTGATCAAACGACGGTAGAAACTGCGAACGGCTGTAATATGTTATTGCTATTTAAGGAACATGATATCATTATCTGTAAACTACGTTAGAACTGATGAATTAAAGTTTACCCTATTTTTGCAATTTTTTCTAGCAGACAACTTTAAATTAATATTAAAGTAGCTTCTAAATTTGCTGATATAAATACTGCACAATTCTTCACATTGTCTATTTTACTTTTCTCGCTTAGTTCCTTGGATCAATGGCACTGACAACGAGTTTCACCCTTTTGCAAAAGCCACCAATTTTACCTATCAATTAGTTATTTAACATATGTTGATGCTTTAAATTTAATTTTTTGTTTTCTTACACGCCAGGGCATCATTTAATTACAGGTTTTTTTTGAATAGTTGATTGAAATACCGAACAATTAAGAATTATTATTGATTGATGGTTGGATGAAAAATTTAAATAAATGTTGCCTGCTTATTGCAATTATAACCACATGTTTTAATCATATGTTTTTGTTTAAAAGATTAAAACCATCAAGCACTTCTTTTGGTTCCGGTTTGCTTATCATTAAACCACCATTTATACAAGATGCAGTTTATAATAAAAGTAGAGCGCTGTGGATTGTATCGTATCGGATAGCAGAAAACAAAACGACATGGGACAGTTTAGCACAGGCAGCGATGCTCGTCCATCCTCGGGGGTATAGGGATGCGCTCGTTATGGCGATGTAGAATTACCTCTACTGTTTTTGCGGAAGCGTTGGAGCGGCGGTTCCTCTTGCCAGTGTCGACCACTTCATTGTTTAGTGTTGCGCTGGTAAAACCTGTCCGTTGTCCTTCTGGTGGCTACGATCTCCACACGACGGTGAACACGGCGTCTATGGCGTTAACAGAGATTGGCGTCATGTTGTGGTGTCCTTTGGAGAAAGGATGAACATCCGGAACAGCATGACGTCAATCTGTGCACTAACTACAACCTTTGGAATTGAACTAACTTTGCGTTGTATTTATTACAACTCAAACATTATTTTATATGCAAATTAAAGGATGAAAACGTTATTCCAATTTCATCGAAAACGACCAGATTTATGTTTGCAACTACCTTTCGGTCCATATATAGAATGAAAGAGATTTGAGGAAAGAGATAAGATTAGTGCCTATTTTATGCTTAGCAATGGAGTAAAAATGAAAAAAGTGCCTCTATCAACTGAAATGTTTTCGCCATGGTAGTGTCTTTCATTATGACGGGCATGTCCCACTGAAGGTGTACAAAATCAGCGAAGCAAAAACCATTGTCATAACCGTGTTAACCGCTTATCACGACTACTGATAACCTCGTGTAACCTGCAACAATGCAGTAATCTACTTTGGTGCAAACTGACTGAATAAGACATTTTACTGTAGAAGTAACATGTACGGTTGGAAATTGAATATACACTCAAAGCTGTACACCGATTTCAAAACAGTTATAAAGAATGACGAGACAGCTAACAGCTTTTGAGAAAAAAGTAGCAATTTATCATCCAGAACAAAGTAGTGAGATGAACTGTCAGTTAACGGATTTTTTTTTTTTGCGACAATAGAATAGACAATTGTTAATACTGTTTTTGAAAACATTATCTTTACTGCATAATTTACTGTCTATATTGAATATGTATTGTTTTTAAGCAATTAAACTTCCCTTTTATATTTTTTGATTCAAAGCTCCCTTTTGCGGATCTAAACTCATGTTTACTGGTTTTGTTTCTCAAAGACTTGCCACTGCTGAAACAGTTGGAGTTGTGTGTTGTGATATTTTTTTTCGCAAAACGACTGTAGGACACTAAACTGTGCTTCGTGACCTGAGACCAAAGCGTACAGCACGCAAGTGGTGCGTCTCGTTTGCAATTCCCTGATGGAACCGGGGTTCATTTTAGAGGTCGATAATTAAATTTGACTTTCTGCTCAAGCACGCCACGGGGCGACCGGCAAGCCTCGACTCGACTCCATTTGACTCCATGGTACTTCCGGCCTGCTCGGGCCACGCTGTGTGCTGATATTTCATGATGCGAGCTGTCGAATCGCTGCGCCAGCCTACATTTACCTTCCATTGCCATGCCCTCGCACGCTCAAACGCAAGTTAGGTGGGAGCTCGGTCATATTCCGGCCAAGATTCCGATTGCTGTGACACACCGCTTCATTTTCGATACGAGCCTATACCCGGCCCAACGCGTCATGCTTAAAACACCCCCGAGACCACCGAGTGGCGCCCAACATGCCCCAGTCGAATGATGGGGCACGTATTTCGAAATTAAAACTACCGTGGGAAACGTACAGCTTCCAGGCCTATACCGGCTTACGGCGATTACGGGGGAGCTCGTAGAGTGCTGCCGCGTTTAATGAAAATACCTTTTGGGTGATGCATCATCAATTGTTTGATGTGCTTTCGCAGCGGTCAAGCTGAAATGATGATGGAATTCAAATATGCATCATCAGCGCCACGGGATTTAATTTTCCCTGGAACGGGAGCTAGGAAGTTTTGGAAATTTTGAAGTGCAAAAAAGGAGAACCATTTTCTGCTATCCAATAGAAGATTGTTTGATATTGGGTTGAAATTTTTGTTTAATTAAATTCATTACAGTTTGGCCAGTTCGGAATAATTGACCGTGTTCATCAATCGCGTAATTGGCCAAAGAAGCCAATCGAATTCGGAGCCGAACGATACAATGCATACAAGCCTTGCCCGCAACCAGTTAAGCGATTCTTACAGGCACTCGGACGATTCTTTCAGCCGCTCGATTGCGGCATTCGGGCATATAGTATTGACGTGCAATCGCTAGGGGTAATCATGCAAGCGTATCGTGGCGGCTGTCAATCGAGCAAAATCTGTTATATATGTATGTGTACACAATTTGCATCTATGAAAACCAAAACAAACCGGTCTCCAATCTGACTTATGTTAATGAGTTTTACGTTTCTGGTGTTCGATTGTGTGCTTGTGCTGACGAATACGACATTTGGCTTGATGGGTTCACACATGGCTTGTTCAGATTTCAACTTTGATGGCCCAAGTTTGCAGCTTTGCTAAACGCGCTTACGCTTGCTCTATCCATAGGAAAAACCTGTAACATACAAATAACCAAAATAGCAGTGAACATGAATGTCTGCTTGGTCTGCGCACGGTTCTTCTTCTTCTTCGACGAGGATTTACCCCAGTACGGCTTTTGAATTCAGCTTCCTGTGTGTGAGAAAAATCTCTCTTAAGCTTTTAAAGACCAATTAAATCTTTCGCTATGGGTAATTGATAATTAGGAATTGTAGGATTTCTTGGGCGGCTTTCTGTTCATACCATATGTGCATATACATAGGCATGGCAAAGCAAATAAATTAATTTCAAACCTATTCTCTGCTTAGTTTCTTCTTGACAAAATATCCACAAACGTAAGTCATTGAATCCTTCGTTTGTACAATTATGCTAAAGGAATAAAACTATTGTTCCAAAAATAGATCTCTAATCTGTTAAAAAGTAAACGACAAATCATAAAACTACGGAAGCAAAAACACTATATCAAAGTTGATCGGAAGCTAACTGCGAAGTTGATTGACGTACCGAAGAGGTTGCAGCCGTCACGTGCCTGAGTCAAATTAGTCGTTTGTACTGCTTGGAGGAATTTTCGCATTTTTCTTACCGATTTGAACGAACGGCGGCAGGACGGTACGATCGCTTTCCCGTCAGAAACAAACTAGCAGCCCCTTCCGTGCCCTATTAACATATTATTGGGACGGCAGTAAACGCTAGGACTGCCGGATGGCTTCGACTGAACGAACATAAAAACTGTTTGCTGGATGGCAATGCAATGCAGCGGGGAAGCACACTAATCTATTAATCGTCATGAGCGGTGCATCATGACAAAACGCACATACACACGCGACATTGCGGAAATGTGCAACCACGTTGCATGTCCTTGCGCCGGTGCCTTCTCCTCCTTTCGAATCGCATTGACACGATACTTCCGCCTTGAAGTGCAGACTGGGGGCACTGCAAAAGAAATGTGTAGTATTTCCCACCAATGCAAGGACAACCTCACGAAATTGACGTTCCTCACCTACCATTCGTAGTAAATTTAAAGTTGTTTGGTATCTTAATTGCATTTCCTTTTTAAAGGGCGTTATACAATTAGAATTTTTAATATTTTTTTTTTACTAAATTTTTTGTTGAGCATGCCTCGTAACAGAATAAGTCCAATGAGCAATACGCGAAAAGTTATTGTAACTATGCTTAATTACTGTTCAATACTGTGTATGGTAGAAAAAGGATTATAAAATAGAAAATGTATTAAAATACAGTTTACGTCTATCCGAGGTTGCTATGGCGTAAACTGTGGAGTGGAAAAAGCTGCAATGACAATGGAATTAAATTACAAAACGAGAATAATGTAATGAAAATGTATACATATTTAAAAAAAAGGAATAAGTGGTCATAGAAATCAGCTCGAAAACATAACCCAAAACTATTTCGACCAAAATATATCATTTTAGCCAAATCAGTTGCAGTACTCATAATTATTGAAATCGAAATCAAGTATAATTTCACATGAAATAAACAATAAAATTGAAAATGTTTCGAATTATAGTTTTTTTTTTATGGGAATTCATAAAACATAATCCTGTTCCAAAACATGTCAAACCGGCATCGAAACTGTCCTACTGTTATACTCTGTCCCGTCAAATCGAATGTCAAAATTATGTTTCAACCCAATGTTTCATAGAATTTTTCAATGTGGAAAAAACCATAAAGAAAAATCTTGTAGCGCAATGAAAGAATTGCGTGCTTTAATTGCTCGTAAACGATAGCAATGCAATTAAATGCACGTTTGACAGATCTTTATGGTAAAGATTGCATTCTAATACCCTAATACCCTCACCATAGCAAAATTTTACAGCATTTCCCACCTTCTATTGTCAAAGGTTCACCTCTTTTATAAAAAAAAACCGCAAAATGAAAAAAAGAGTCTTTTTCACTATTTACTGAACAAAACCGCCCGCCCCCCGTTTTGTAAAGGTACGTTTTGTTCAGAAAATAGTGCGACTTCTTGAACAAATTTCCGTTTTCTTAAAGGCGAAAATCTTAGCTAAAAAATAAATAATTTTCTTGTAATTTGTATAATCGGGTTTATGAAATAAGTTCATTAACAGAACACAAGCACAAGAAATTAATATCTTAGAAATACAGCCAAAAAAATGTAGAAGAAAGAAATGTTGGGTTTGTCACCATCACGAGGCCTCGACGATGATGTTTTTTTTTAACGTTGCCCCCTTTGCGGTGTTGCGTTATACTTTGGTTTTTTTAAACATCTACCTGATCATTAATTTAGGTTGATCGTCACTTCCACAATACATTCACATATTTGTTACCTTTAGTGTTTGAGATACTTTGTTATTTAATGGAGCGTGCGGTATATTTCATGTTGCAAAGATGTACATACATACATTTTCGCACATGCTAAAATGATGCTAATTGTTCCGTTGTGTTCTCTTTTTTATTTCCATCTCCTCCAGTTTTGCATACATCCGCTAGCTTAGCACTAAACGAGAGCTGGGATCCAGACGTCCGGTAAGTAGGACTTACTATGTTGCCACGGTATAGCATGCTAGGGTTCGTAAAGATAGCATTCAATGAAGGGCTAATTTAGTCTGATCGTGTGTATGAGAATTTTGAACCTATTACTTATCCACTTAACTTATTGTTTAGTGCTGCTATAAAACAAAACAAGTAACCATTTCAGTGAGGCAGAAACGTAGTAATTTTCCAAGTTTCTTAGAGCGGTTATAACGTTTATTTACTGCAAAGGGTCAATTTGGAATGGAACAAAGGAAACAATTGAGCTAATCACTTCTATCTATTTTTAGGGACGATATGGAAATGATGTTGAACAAAATAGTGCCAGAAGGACTTCCGTACAGGCATTCCTGCGAAGGTCCAGATGATATGGTATTGATCATATGCCACCCAAAATTGTTACCATCCGTACAATCATCTCCTAATGCTTTTTACTCCTCTTCTTCTCTCACCTCGCCACTTTGCTGCACCACAGCCCGCTCACGTTAAAGCCTGCTTCCTCGGAAGCTCACTGACAATCCCAATAACCGACGGCAAACTGTCACTCGGCACTTGGCAGGGTGTTTGGCTGTGCGAACATCGCGATCACGCCGGCTCCCGGAAGCTGGTGATAACACTTTCCGGCTGTCCCCGGGATTCGGCCCGAAGTCCATTGTCGCCTGTATCACCGATCGCGTCGACCTCCAGTTAGGGACGGCCGCGCTCTGCCCGCGATAGTCGGTAATCGTGGGTTAGAGCGGCATTTTGCTGTAAGGTCAAAAATTGTTCAACTAACAGAAATGCAACAACAACAACAACAGCAACAGCACCAACAATAACAACAACAACAACAGCAGCAACAGCAACAGCAACACCAACAGCAACAGCAAGAGCAACAGCAACAGCAACAGCAACAGCAACAGCAACATCAAAACAACAACAACAACAGCAACAGCAACAGCAACAGCAACAGCAACAGCAACAGCAACAGCAACAACAAAAACAACAACATCAACAACAACAACAACAACAACAACAACATCAACAACTACAACATCAACAGCAACTTCAACAACAGCCATTTTAACGAAGACATCAACAGAAACCACGACAGCAAAATACAACTTATGCTACCACTAATGCTACTACTACTACTACTACTACTACCATTATTAAATTAAATGATAATGCTACTTACGACACTACTTTTACTACTACTACTATTACTATTACTACAACTACTTCAACTATTACTGCATCAAATTGTAGCAACTGCAAAACCGTTTGAGATGAGTGGAATGCGTGTGTGGCATAAGTGCTCGTAAAGATTGAGCAAGATCGTAAGAAATTGAACTAACGTAAAAATCCTTCGAAGTCATGCCAACGTAAGGGCACACCAGAACGAGGATATAGGGAACCATTTAAAAAGGAAGCCGAACCTAAAATCTACGTTATTAGATTGATCGCAACACGTATGGTTCTAGGTTGGAATCGGCGCATGGGGTGAGAATGTAGCAATCATACAAGTAAGTGGTAGTAGCTCGACCACGGTGGATGCTGGTGTCCAGAACGGCCGTTCGGGCACCTCGGCTACACGTCATAGTTGTTAGTGTTTCGACCTGAAGGACAGGTGCAGTATTGCTGCTAGTTGCGCTTACATTGGCGAGTACAACAAATAATTGATGCATCCAGGTGGAAATGAATACATGCAAACAAACCCAAAGGGGTGAAAGAGATACAGCAGCATAATGAAACATAACCTTATTGTTGACACATGTTTTAAAATCGTTAAAAATGAGCGGACAAGAAGCCAGGTCCGCTACATTGAAAATTTGCAATCAAACAACAAAGGGAAGGATGCTAACGTTGGGTTAAACTTATCCTTCCAGAAATCAATTTTGTGGAGAACTGTGTCCGTGCGTAAGGTATAGGGAACTGCAATTGTTACGTGAACTTCGAAACCTGTCAAACTAGTGAAGTCGATAAGGCAGGCGAGACAAGCTGTAGGAGCGCATTAGAGTAGAGAATAGCCAGCGAAGGAAAGGCTGTCGAGGCAGTAGTAGCGAGAGGGTTGACCATATGGTTTTATAGCGTTTAAATGATGTGAAATTTACTTTCGTTGTTTGGTGGATGATTGGTTTTCCTCGTTGTACATTGCTCCTAGCAAACGACCACAAATGTGCCGATTAGTTAAAACCATTACAGAAAGTTACGCATGCGTATGGATTGTTTTGGATCACACTTTCAGCCTCGTAATAAACATTTCAAGTATCAATCCATTGGTAAACGGGCTTCTGCTGTTGGATAAGATTCATGACATATAATTTTTTTATATAAATATAGTTTAACATAAAATTTTTCAAAAGTAGAATGGATGCCTACATTTCGATTAAAATAAAAAGACAGACAAGCGCAATGAACAGGAAGTAGTTGTAAGGCAATTATGAATGGACGTGTATTAGAAGATCGGCAATAACGTCGAAGGTAAATAACTAATGTTCACATTTGCTGTGATTCAGGCGTTTAGCAAAACGATGCGATATGTTAGAAGTTTTGTAAAAATGGATAGAAAAAAAATACGATTTCTTCTCGATTATTAATACTGAGACCGGTTTCGTTGATATATTAAAAGGAAACAGCTTGTTGACATGTAGATTTTGTTCTGATTGATCTTGCACATGATTAGAAACAGTATCAACAGTTTCAATAGTAAAAATGATCTTCTGCGTCCACAGTTTTTTTTTTTTTTTTTGCAACAGGCAGTGGAACTGGCCTCGGTCCAGTGAGGTGGCAGAGCATGCTCATTGGTAAGAACATCTAGACTTTGCCAAATTTGACGTGAGAAATCAAACGCCGATCATATTAAGATCACACTTCAACTTGGACAAATTTGAGTGGTTCTTTTTGATAGGTGGCGATGGGCTCCGTAGAGATCCTTCACAAACACAAGATAACCGGAATTATAAGTGTATTTGAAAAAAGTCTTGTGGTACAGAACAAATTCCAAAATAATATGCAAGACGTCCTTCCTTTCGTTTTACCCAAATGAGGTTTTAGAATGCTCGATTGTTACGGCGACGCTTTTATTATGACAGTTATTATCTGGTCACCAATCCATCGGTCTTATGTGTTCGAAATTGCGATACAGTTTGTAAGATTTTTACAATGATGGTCTCAGATGTCCTATCATTGATTTATTTGTAATTTATAAACCGGACTGTAAAGTAATTAATTTCAGTAGCCTTCCTTCGAACCGCACAATGAATTGTGTACCACTTTATAAGCAATCGTAGTAAAAATGAAATGCAGGAATGCGCCACATGTGAATCTTGCCGTCTCTGTCCCATTATTATGGTGGTTTACACGTATTCCTTACTCGATAATCTTTCATTAATATGATTGAACAGGAACTGGCAATTAAAACAGAACTTAACAAAAATGAAACGCTAACAATGATATTTGAGACGTACGGGAGCAATAAATTTTCCATAAGACAGTGGCACTGGACACTGTTGACAAAGAGCATTAAGGAACAAATTCGGGCAGTACCGCGACGTAACTGCCAAATTAAAGCCATAAAAAGGAAATACCTTTTTTGCGTATGATTGTATTCCGAAAACGATACTCCAAATGGCACCGATAAATTTTGAGCGAAAGGCGGCAAGTCGACTCGAAGGCGCTGAAGGTGTAGGTGAACGGAAACAGATAATTAATAACAAAAATATTCACGCATGTTCATGCACTATCATGACTCACCCATCTCCAAAACAAACGCGATATTGGTCTTTTAATGAAAAAAAAAAATCAAATAAACGAGAAAAAAGAACTCAAACATAAGAAGAAAATAGCAAAAAAATGAAGGAGAAAGACATAAAACAAAATAAAAATCTTGGTATGAGCTTTAAAAACAAAATAAATATAATGAAAAGTAATATAACTAACGTTAAACAATTAGATAAAGGCGAGCCCACATACATTTAATAGGACACATTGACGATGGCCCATTCGGAATGCACAGCATCCAAGCTAAAAGAGGATCGTCCATCCTATGTCGATTATAGATCGTACATTTACATGCACATCTGTACGTGCTTGGATGGGGCAGTATTATATTCAATTCAAACGCGTTTCCAACGTCGGTCCAATGATTGAGTATACATGAACTTCTATGAGTACTATCGTGAGTACTCTCGTAAACCGATAAAAAATCAATATCATTAGTAAACAATAATCTATTATCCTTTTCCATAAACAATTTTAAAATGGACAACCTATGAAATCATTCCAGTAATGTCTGAAAAACGTAACACGAAATTTGGAAAAAAAATCATGCGAGCAATAATCCTGTATATATATCTTACAACACCGGCATATAAAATGTTGTTAAAGCCCAAGGCAGGTTTGCACATATAATTATATATTTTTGAAAAAATGACGACACCCCTGCTGGTGCGTACGTGCATGTAGGTGGACGATTTTCGATTTGATCGTGCATGGATGGAGTGGGTTTATGTACGGATTACTCCTCCTCTCCCATTTCCCTCTTCCAACCCGAAAAAGATCGAAGGTCATACATAAGAGCATTATTTCATCTACACAGTTAGTGGTACGAGTAATGGTCAAAAATCGTAGTTAAAAGGATTTAAATAAAAAAAGAGGAGTCAAAAAAGAAGGCTAAATCTTTTTGCAATGCAATTTTTATTTAATTTTATAGAACAGAGCAATTATTTAGCATGTAAGTTGCTTATACTTTTTGAGGTTACAATATATTATAGGAACGAAACTTATAGCGTACAAGACGCAAAAGAATGAAACAGAAAGAGGGGCATAACATTTGTTCAAGCAAATATGGCGCGCATTTGATAGGATGTTTCATTTTTCTTTATTGTTCCACGTGAACAGCGATAGCAACAATTAAAAGAAGCATAAGATCGGGTGGTGGGTTTTATCTCGGTGTAACGTTGAACGATGTCGGTTTTCCAAAACGAGAGATTCTTCCCCCACGTTCTGGTCTACCAACATGCTACGAAGATGCCGTTTATATAGGTAGGGGACTAGATCTAGCTAGTTCGCAACTCGTCGTGCGGCTTGGTATGCAAAAAGGTTCAATGTTCCTCTGAATTTAAAACCATGGACGCAAAGTAAGGATGCGCGAATGGTAAACATTAAATTAACATGTACAAAGATTATTTTAGTTCTTTTTTATTCAATTGTTCATGTTACAATATTTTAATCAAAACCACTTTCCAAGACTTTTAATTTACATTTTATTTTACTTTCTCTTCCATCATCAATATGCAATTTTGCTTGTCATTCAGCAAATATTTTATGTTTAATTGCATTTCAATTCGTCCGTATAGATCGAGAAATGTTTTATAAAAAAAAAAGAAAAAAAGCTGAATAGGAAAGCAAAATGAACAAAAACATTACAGAAACAACGAGCAACAAATAAGTAATCAATACTAAAGAAAGAGCTCCCATCTTGAATGCGCAAACGAACCCTTTTTTTGTTCACGTGGGATTCATTTGAGCATGCGTTTTGGAGCAGTTTGTATTATGGAATGGGCAGTAGCAAACCACAAGAGAGACAAGATCGAAGAAAAAGGAAAAATATAGAAAAAATAGGAAAGTTTATGAACAATCTGAATTCTGAAAATTTGTAAAAGAAGTACATTTTCGACCTATAAGAGGGTGACGCTATTTAGTAGTGCCCATCAATAAATGGTCAGTGCTTAGCTGGATTACTTTGCCACGGACGCTACGTTTAAACATCGCGCATCAGAGCATAATTCACGGAAAAACATTTTTGAATGAAAAACATGCTCTGACGTCGGCATGTGCATGCGTCCATCCGGTGGAAGTAATAATCCATCAAACCAATCCAATCCTCCAGACATTTTCAAGCTTTTTCGCTGCTATTGAATGCACCATTAGAAAGCGAGTAGTGTAACGGTGGAGGTCAAAAACGGAGCGAAGGAAAATTAAGAAATACAGGAAAGCAAGACGATTTTTGAGTCGAACGAGACGAAGCCGGTGTGTAAAAATTAGGAATAATTATTTTGTATACCACTTGTACTGCCCAAGCAAATATAAAATGTCCGCCCTCTACTGATTAAGAACACATGCTCTGACAGTCCGAACGGCACTTATGCTTCGTCGATCCAGTTGGCAGAAATTTCCTGTAACATCCCACGAACATCGTTTTGTATCGGATGCGACAGAAACTATCTGCCAATCGTTTCGACAGGCGGTAGGCATACTCACTTCCGGCAAGTGCAAGTACACATTTAGCCATCGACGCACTAGCATGCAACACGCTCCAGACACAAAACAGCAGCTTACCCAGTCGTCCAACGTACGCGCAAATCCCTAGACCAACCAATGAATGAATAGAACAAATTGGTCAAATAATGACCTACCGGTTGGTTGCCTCGGCTATCTAATAAATCCACACCCTAAATATTAAAAACCGCCAATGCACGGTGCTGCAATCTCTGTTGATGACTGTTGAGCCTAAAGTGACTAAACTCCATTCTCACACCAAAGCACATCACTCTCGTCGAGCCAGTGAAAGTAAACGCGTCCAAAGGTAGTGAAATACAATGTCTATTTTCTTCGTTCTTTTCTATACAACACAATAACGAAGCTATTTTGCACGGGGAGGAGGTTAGACAAAAAAATAATAATAAATGCAATGCATGAAATGTACGGGCGAGAAAAAATTTACCTTAAGATGAATACAACTACCCATCGGAGCGTGGAACATATTTGTAGGGAAACGAAGTAGCTTCTAGCTAGAGGTGACGTAGGCAAAAACTGCCGGGGAGGCATTAAAGGTTCAAGTAGTATCGGAAAACTTCATCATAGAATCAGCAGTGAAAAAATAAACAATAATAATAAAAACACGTCAACGAACACCAAACACTTGATTGCATGTTGGTTCCACCGGTTCTTTCCTGTACTTTTGGTACCATTTTGATGAGATTGTAACGAGATCCTGTTTTTTAGTTTGATTACTAACAGTGACAGGGAGGTACTGTTGTTAAAACTACCATTCCCACAGTATTTCAAACATTTCAAAGAATTATTTCCTTGTGATGATTCGTGAAAAAAGCAATATGCTATGTATGTTAGAAATTGGGTCAACATAATATAAACCCCTTTTGTTTGAGTGAAAGAATACTGACAGTCATTTGTTCCAAATATTGGATACAAAAACGAGAAACTAATATTGAAATGTTTATGCTTTTTCTCGAACAGTCTATCTAGAGTTTAGCAGCATATTTCAGTCCGGTACAGTCATGCCTAAACACCATATGTATGTTTAAGCAACTAAAACTGGTGCATCCCGTCCTGATGTCTGTTCGAATAAGGATTAGATAAAAGCCCCAAACTAATTCTCACTGATACCCCATCGAGCTGGTGCGATGGCAGCCTTATTGCTTTGGACAAAAAAAAAAAAACAGATACCTGCAGGCGCGAATACCGTTTAATATGGAGCAAATGCGTACTAACCGTGATTCTGTCGCTGTGCAGAGTCAGGGGAAAGGATTTGTGCTTCATTTCTTGTTACCAAACCATGGGTTCTTTAATAATCTTCTTGCTAAGATGCGTATAGGCAGTAGTAATCAAATTTAAAAACAAAGTGGTGAAACAAGATACACACAAAAAGCGCACTGCCAATTTGTATGAAAAGGAAATATAATGCATTAGGAAAAAAAGCGGCAAAAGCGAGGGGAAAAAACTATACAATCCAGCTTAAATTCATTAAACAGTCTCCGGAGATTCAGACGGCAAAGTAGAGACATTGTAAAAATGATCCAATTTTTACACTTTCGATATAATTTTACTTGTTGATAGTTTTGTTATTTTTTCACATTTCCGTATCCTAAAATTTAAGAGATAAGTCAGGGGTGCTGTTCATATGTTTAATTTCAATGAAGAAAGTTTAATTTAGAACCATATAGACTTCACTCGTTGTTCAACAGAGCACAAAAGACGTGCATGAATTGCATACAGCTTACAGTTAAGATTGGAATATCAAGAGTCAGCAGCAAATTAAAATTGTTCACGATCGATCTGTGTCCTAGGCAGTCCATAAATCCTTTGAAAAAAAAGCCTTCAACATGATTTGACTACCACAGTAGACAGCATTGTAATAGGAAACAAACATGAAGGACAATTTCAGTCATAATTTGAAATCTACTATACCATGTTTCCATTATGATTTCGTTATTTGTTTTAAAATCACGATAAACTAAGCCCTAAATATAAAGAAAAAACGCAAAGGATCAAAAGAACATTTTTTTCCGAGTGAGCCCATTGCGTTAAAAGAAAAATGCTATACGCTTGCCAGTTATACACAAAAAGAATGTTAGAAAAAAATATTAAAAAAATATCTATCTGCTGGACAAATAAAAAAAAAAAAAGATGTGCGACAAAAAGTGGAACGGAAAGAAAATAGAAACTTATAATTAAAAGTGTTTGCGAGGCAGATAAGATAAAAAAAATAAAATACACTCATGCACACAAAATCGACAATATGTAAATAGATTATTGAAGCATATAAAACTATCTTGATCTTATAAATAGCTAATAATGTAACAAGTAGCAGGAAAACAAACACTTTGTGGTGAAAGGCTGGAGGATGAGAAAAGCGATGCAAAATAAAAGAATCGTAATCGGACAAACCAAATAAGTCCGAAATAGTGAGAAAAACTATTTAACAAAATTCTGCCGCCCTTCAATATTCTTGCATCGTTACCGTTAGCAGAGCGGAATACAGTATCGCAAACATCACCGCAAGGAGAAAAAAAACAAATGCATAGCAACTCCAAACCAATATTACAAACATGCAATTGTGTGCATTAACAGTGTATGACAACACCCAAATATATACAAAGGGAAACCGAACCTTAAATCTCACATGGTTCAGAACAGATGATGTAAATGTTGAGGAACCGGATCCAGTAACCGAAACGGAAACCCGTCAAACTTATAAAACCTTTTTTCTCTTGTATATAACTAATAGTACGTCACAGTGCAGTGGCTGTGCACTGCAAGAATAACGAATACGAACGGGACGAACACAACACATGCAAACTCTGGATATTGAACAATTGTTTTAAAAACAATACTGAAAAGCTGAAGTCTAAATTAAAAGATAAATAAAAAGAAATCAGGAAATATATGATCAATTGATGACAATTAAAAACTGAAATCGGACGGAACGGAATTCAAATATTGATTAAAAGCAATTCTGTTAACAGGATTATTGTACTCTCGCCGGTTGACAGATCGAGTTAATGGTTAGCTTTGGTACGAACGAACACACTTTGGAAAATGCGCCTAGCAGGAAAAAATGTCCAGTAAAACAAAGAGAAGGAAATGGAAATGGAACATTCATGAATGATGAGAAAACCTGAAGCAAATAAATGCTAGAATTGTTGGCAAAGTTGGAAAGCTAGGAAGACCAGATAACGCTGAAAAGTTCGAAAGGCGAGACAGAACAAACGAATCTGCGCTAGAATAATAATCTAGAATGTGTCGTAACAAACGTTAGCAAAACAAACCAACAGAAACAAACAAAAACCAAAATAATAATTAGCAAACGCCGTAAATAGCAGCAACAAGTAAACAAGATTTAAAAAAACAACGCAAGCAAATCAAGGTAAACATAAAATAAAACCACAGATGAGTAGAGAGCAGTAGTGCCACGCATCGAGGACAACTAACATTAACCGAATATGATTAGTAAAATGGGAGAAACGTGAAAAAGGAACCACAAATTTATTATTGCCGAACGTTGTTTGTTTGGAGTTTTGAGTATCAGTGCATTTGGTTTACGTTTAAAAATGCAGAGTCCACTGTTCTTATCCAATACACTTCGCTACTCTCTTATAATAGGATACTAAAGAGATAAAAAAATGAAGCTCAGAAGGAGCGAGATGGTGTTAGAAAACAGAATTAAGCAAATGCAAACATGGTCGAATTAGCATGAAGAGAAACGAAAGACAAACCACACAAGTACACTATAAAAAATCGAAACAGTCGGACACTTTGAATGAGAAGTGAATCAGGAAAAAATGAAAATAATGAAAAAATAAACAAAATATTTAAAAGAAATCTTGTTGGATGTTTTTTATTTTTATTTTTATTTTTATTTAAATTTTTATTCATGGCATTATGTTGTTATGTAAGTCCGGCTGAGGTATAAAAGGAACAATTCCTGAGCATGCAGAATACTTCACTATCGTGTTTAATGAGCAAATACATGATTACCAACTTAGTTCTATTTCTGAAGAAGGCATTATGAAAAAGTATATTTCCTTGGTCTAATGTGATGTACTTAAAACACGCGACAAGGATGAACTGACAAGAGGTCTTTTAGAATATAAGGGTTTTGTTTATTAATGGTACTGTTGTTTCAGAATGTTAGAATTGATTTCAGGACGTGACTTTCCGAAGTAAATTTTTCAAACCAGACATAAAGCACACGGGTACCACGTTGGAGGATTCGAATTTTGAGACCCCAACCTCCGCAAAAGTGGAAATACGACGAGAGTATTGATGTGCTATCGAAGTTCCCAACCTCCGCAAAAGTGGAAATACGACGAGAGTATCGATGTACTATCGAAATTTTCTGTTTGACAGGCCGTTTGACAATGCTGTAAGTCAGAAGGTCAGCTAGACATATATGTGTTAGTGCGCCATATTCTTCCACACCCCATCGCTATCTTTGATTGATGCCATCAGTTGTTGACAAACTTTTCACGATCATATCATTCGATCATATTTCTCAGCGTAAGTTGAAAAAAACTCTGCTAAGGATTGGTCCTTTTGTAATTCAAAGCATTATGTAAATGGGGGGATTATGGGGGGAGCACTAACATATATATGCCTTGCACCGGCACCCAGCTTTCAATGCTGTCAAACGTCCTGCCAATCAAAAAATCCTCGATAAAAGTGGCAATACGATGAGAGTATCGATGTGCTATCGAAGATTTTGCCGTCCTCGATATGTGTCCGTTGGGACGTTTGGCATCTTCGGTTACCGTGCGGAATTCCAAATACCAAAGCAGAAGCGGCCCACAATTAAAGCGAAACAAACCCCCGTTAAGCAGCTGGGAAAGACTGGGAAAAGGAGAGGTTTCGGCGACGATTCAAGTACACTTTGATGCCGCCACTATTGATAAAGTTTCCCGAGCGGGAACCGCTGGGTACGAAAACAAATTACCTGTCCGCGGAAGCAGGCCCACTGCTGAGGAAGGTGGATCTCGAGCTTTTCTTTCTCTTACAGAAGGTAATGCCGGTAAGGAACGCTAAACAACACGAATCGAGTAAAGTTATCAAGCGGCAGAAAAGGATTTACGCTAACCTGAAGGCTTCGGGGGCTGGGGGACAGTTTCGATCCGATAGGCACCAGTACAATCATTCCACGATCAGCGATGACCGGCTGATGATTCTGAGAGAGGATAGGTACTGCGCGGTGTGTGCTGGCTTTGGGATATTTTTTCACTGCCACGAATGTTACACCTATTACTGCTGCGCTCCCCATATGGAGCAGCACCTCGATCAGCATGAGCTCGTGTGTTCAGACAAAGGAGTAAGCAACCACATTGAATTGAAGCACATGAAGCCCGCTGATGGAGGTACTCCCTTTGCCGAGGCTACCCGCGGCGGCGTGCTGGCGAGGGATCCGCTCCCGAATAAGGTAAAGGTGTACATAACCGCGGTCCTTACGCATAATCGTATCTTCGTCCGATCGGCCGAACCAGCGGTGGAAGCTGAATACATGCGAACGCTTGGCGAATGTGAAGAGGCGGGTGTTTATGCCAAACCGGCTAAGGAAACGGAACCGATTACTACCGGTGAGATTTACTAAGCACCGGGTGCCGCGCATGGATCGTACGGTAGAGTGCTGCTGATCGAGCCGGGCCGGGAGGAATCGAAGTGTGTTTTTGTCGAATTTGGCACGTTGTGCTTCGTTAGCAATAAATCGTTGTTGCGCATCGACGATCCAGAATTGAAGTACCGCAAGGTGTACGTCTACAAGGTGTGCCTGGCGGGTGTCACGGACGAACCGGGTGAACAGGAAAAAGGGGTCCTACATTTGGAACAGCTCAAATCGCGTTGCCTAAACATTAACTACCGAATGGAAGCTGGCAATATGGTTCATGTGCAGTTGCGCACCAGACAAGGTGCAAATGTTAACGAAATAATCAACCGGTTGATTATCATTCCAGTGACGACGTCGGAACATAATCACAATAACTTCATCATGTATAAGGTAAGTAAGGAGGCACGCTAGCGTGATGGAGAAATCACGGCACGCAAAACTAATCGCGACACGTTTGCCATCGTAGGATATTTCACAAACCAATCCGACGCTGGGCGCAAGCAAGAGCATTCTAATCCTGAACCGTACGACCGTCCAGTTCGATGGGCGGGTAAATTGGATTGCCATGGATGACCTGCCGTACCTAGAGACGCTGCATGAGAAGCTGCAGCACTACGGTAGGAAGGTATCCGACTTCCAGCGCTATTTTACCACACGTATCGGCGAGTTGTGTCTGGTGCGCTGCGTCAACCGCTGGTATCGGGCCGTATGCCACGAAACGGCCGGCGATTGCAGACCGGAAATGTTCCTTTGCGACTATGGCTGCATGATGATATTCGATTTACTGGACATTCGCAAGTTGCCACCCCAGCTAGCGATACCGGTTCGCACGCACGATGGCATCGCGAGGGGTCTGCTGGAGGCCAAGGCTGGCGGTTTGAAGCTAGATTCGGACCTTCTCGTCGTTTACCTGCCGGAAAACGAGCCACTGACGGTGGATATTTCACAGGAGACAAGACATGACTCACTTATCGCATCCGACGAGCCGGAGGTTTACACTATACTGCACATGCCCATGTTTTCCGAGTTCACCGCATCGTTTGTGGGACGCGTATTATGAGGAAGGAACAACTGATGAACTGAAATAAAAATATACTGCTTTTTTTATTCAACAAATGAGTTTTAAATGAAACTGGCGTAATATATCGCAACGCAACGATTCGGTGAGAATTCAGATCAGATATAGATAGAAAATATTTCTACCCGATCCAGTTGCGCAGGACAAACCGTTTTGTGGGTGGACCGACACCGGAAGGCCGATGAGCGTTCGTTGCTTCGTCCACTGTCAGTGCCCAGGGACTGACGGGAAGTGAACGGAAAATCTACTGTCAGTCCGTAGGGTTCATTAGCCTACACTTCGTTTATGAAATAGTTGTAATTTATTGAATTACTACTATTGGATTGAAAACAAAATTAGCTCATGTTTTTATCGCCAGAATATGTAACGAAACATGTTGGTGCATCAACTGGGTAAAAGCTGGAAAGGCATACGCCGTTAAAATAAACATTGCCGGCCTTTTTCCAGAAAGGTACTACGTTCTGGCGACGAACGGTATTCAAGTGACACGGCAAGATCCATAAAAAAGGGCGCCAAACGGGCGACAGAAAAACGCGAAATGCCTCTGAACTATCGCATCCGGCATTGGTAATCCCGCACATATGCCTGAATATACGTGTATGTATCGTCATTTTCATAAAAACCCTAAATAGAGAAAAATAAATCAGTACTACTCTTCGACCCAACTGGAGCACCCTTTGTCTTTTCTTTTAAGAATTTTCTTGAGTTTACTATAACGGTTTTGCTAAATTGTTACTCTCTATGGGGCTCGTCGAAAGTCTCGTAAGCCCTAAAATGGGCAGGCTTGCCCAAATGACGGTCGTTTCTCAAAGTAGAAGAAGAGAAGACGTAGTTACTACTCTCCTTGGATTTTTGCCCGAACCCATCCGAAAGATCAAAGCAAGGTGGTTCCTTTTGGCGGAATATCTCCGGATGACATCCCTACGGTTATTTTGAAATGTTGCATTTCGTCACTCGCACCTACCCTAGCACGCCTGTTCGTTTTGTCGTTCGAACAACGTACAGTACCCGCCGTGTGGAAATCCTCCTGGATGATCCCACTTTTCAAAAAAGGGGCAACGAGCTACCCCGCGGGATAACGTCACTTTGTTCCGCCGCCAAGGTCCTTGAGTTGATGGTGCACGATCATCTTACACAGACTGCCTCCAGGTACATCAACATCTCGCAACACGGCCCGGTCGCTCTACGTCCACAAATTTAGCAAAATTTGTTTCTGGATGTTTGAGCTCGATGGACAAGGGTACCCAAGGCTGACGGCTGCCTACGACAGCATATCGCAGTGATCGCAAAGTTTGCAAGGCTCGGGTTACCTAGCTCATTTCGGGATTGGCTAAGATCCTTAACAACCTGGCGTACTACGTCAGTTTCGGGAGTTCATTGTCACCACGATTCACCAGCAGCTCCTGAGTACCGCAGGGCAGTAACTTGGGTCCGTTACTGTTCCTGCTCTACATTAACGATGGGGCTTTCGTGCATCCGGAAGGATCGTACCGGATGAATGCAGACGACGTGAAACTATAAATTCCCATTTGCGACCGCGTTGATCATGTTTCCTTGCAAATTACTGTGAACACGTTTGAAAAATGCGCTGCGATTAGTTTAATTCGCTACCTCATATGCCATTTATCAATAACTACGTCATTAAAGGTGACCCTGTGAATCGCGTTGAGACGATCCGCAATTTAAGTGTTATTCTGGATTCGATGCTCACATTTATCCCACACCGTGAGGACACGATATGCCGTGCCAAAAAACTGCTCGGCCTTGTGCGCAAAATAACCAAAAACTTTCACGACCCTGTGTGTGTAAAAAGCTTGTACTGTTCCATTATGTCGTTCTATATTACAATTTAACTCTGTAGTGTGGTGTCCACAATCCCTCTCGTGGCAAAATAGGTATATAGAATTAATTCAACGTTAACTGACACGTTTCGCGCTACGTAAATTACGATGGAATTATACCACGTGCTTCCAAGCTTTAATTTCCGCTGTCTGCTCCTGGGGATACAATCTTTAGGAGTAAAATGCAGGTACGCCATGTTTGTTGCTGGTATACTAAACGAAGCGATCGACGCCCCTAGATTATTAGAAAAACTGAACTTTTATATTCCTCGTTACGTGTCCCGTTCGTCCCCTTTTGTTCAATGAATTTAGATCTGTTCCACGTCTCGTTCGTTGAATGTTGTTAGCAGTTTGTTCGATTTTCAAGTACTAGGGACATTATTTCGCGAGAGACTGCGGATTAGTAATTAAGTTGTATCTCGGTGTTTAAGCCCCAGGGGTGGACATTTCAAAGAAATGATTAGTAATAAAAATATAGGCTTCCGAACTGCGAGAAGCAACAAACGGGAAGGGAGTAGAGAGTTTTTGCAACTGTTTATATGGCAAGGATTCGAAGGAATCTTTTTAAGGAAGGAATAGTTTCCCGCACTGATCGACTAAGCTAGGATGTCCTTTCATCGCGAAGGGCCTGTTTGTAAAAGCGTGCCATAACACACACAAAAGTAAATTAATAAAAAAAACCGAACTCTTCGAAGCTATCCGATGCCAAACAAATTAGCTCTGTAAATTATAACATATCCATCCCTAGCATAGGACGAAGGTCGGAATAGGGTTTTCTAGAATGTGAGACTTAATATCTCCTACGAAAGACATCCACTGAAAGACTGAAAGTGCAACCGGTATTGATTCTGAATGTTTTATTTTTCATGTTTTCATCTTGCCATTACATATAAATAAAAATATCTACTACAGACTTTCATTTTATTCTTCATGAAACTGTGGCTCACGATTCCGGGAGCGTTTGCAAGACGAAACGACGGTACGTTTAAATATGCTGGTGTCGTTGCAGTGCTACCACCGTGACACATACGGCCCTTGTCCACAATTTTTTTGTTGCCCTGTGCCGTTGCTCCATGTGTTTTTTTTTCTTTCTGTCTTCTTGCACCCATTCTATGTAAACTCTCTTCGTTTTCGCAATGGTTATTGCTCGATCGTTCAACTTTATGCCACAATCATATGCTCTTGTGACCACTGCGTTCGATTACTACTGCCCGCACAGTGTGTGTGTGTGTGTGTGTGTGTGTGTGTGTGAATGTGTGTGAGAGTGTTTAATGCGTAATTGTTTGCTTATACTCAAGATGGGTATCTTCATTTTAGTAGATCCTACGGTGTATTGATTCCTCGGTTCCTGCATTTGCTTGCTTCAGTTGTGTCCTGGTTGCAACGTATTTCTTCAGGTTTCTATTTCATCTCTTAAAACTCAAACACCTCATTTAAAGTGCATACCTCTTTAACTCAAGGGCAATCTTATTGACCGCTACTTTTTAAATCGCTCTAACTCTGTCATATTTAAACATTTATCCGATCTGTAAACTGTCTGGGAAAGTTACATTATCTGTCATGGTTCATGTTTTGACATTTCCTTCTTTTTGCCTGCCATTGTCGCTGTTTCGGTAGACTAACCGTCACGTCTTGCTTCCGCATTTTTGCAAATCCTGGGGTTGCAAGTTTCTTACGAAAAAAAAAATCTTAAAACTTTTGAACAAAACATTGTAGATCAAAAAAAGAATGTGCACTACAAAGATAATTGAAAAGATAAGTGCTTGGAAAAGATTTCAAAATTTTGAAAAGATTTTCCTGTTGTGCTAAATATTGTTCATTTATCACCACTTAATTCATTATGTAGCACTTTAAGTAGCATTTTGCCGACTCATTATTCGCTTCAAACAAGCATGGTTCTATGTTAACATGGGAAAACAAATTTTATATATAGATTTTTATTTTAAGCAATTAAAAATCAATGGTACTGCTGCCCCATTTGAGTCCTAAAATAGAAGAAAATGATCTGAAGTGGGGAAAACAAACTATTTTTTTCAGATTTAAAAAAATGAAAGGTTGCCCTAAATATGTATTTTTTAACTGCCATTTTAGACCTTTTTTTTTTGTACAAACGTTATAAGAATTTCCTTCATAAAAAATACGTAGACTCCCGACTTAACGTCACGTTAAGCGAGACAGTGGGAGTGGAAGGCGGAATAGAGGAAATTTAATAATATCAAAACCAAAGACGACAAATGTAGCTTCCAAACACCACTGTTTATAGATCGGAAATATGTTTAAAAATGACGTAATGAAGATGATAGCGCTTTGAAAAGTCCGCTCAAAATAACCACTTTTGGCTGGACCAAAGTATTCGGAAAGATACTTAAAATGTGTTTCTGATTTTAAGAAAAGCTCTCATATTGTTCTTGACAAAGTAGCTTCTTCTACGCTTCTAGATATTCATTTCATCAATTTTTTCTTGTTTGATTTGGTGTGTTATTCAGTGTAAAGAAGTTAAACAAAGAAAAATAAAACATGAATTGAGTGTTGTGCCGGGAAAACTAAATGAAACAAAACGTATGTTTAAAACCTCTGTACGGAGTTAGTTAACGAGGTTTGATTTGATTGGAACAGATGCCAACCAACAACCGAAAAGACATGTATTTTCGCGTCGCGAATGCATAACAAGAAAGTGGCACAAACCAATTATTTGGAACTGTTATCTTCTTTCTACTGCTGTGGGCCCAGATCTAGCGGACAACGACCAAAGAAATACACGGATAATAACAATATAGATAAAAAAAAAATTGTTAGAAAGATCTCCCCTAGGAGCAGTGCGTATGCGGACACACCGGTTGGTTGTTTCGTGACAAATGCAAGCAGAAGTTTAGGCAACAGCATTCCCGACTCGCGGTCGCCCGGTGGTTTATGGAGCGCACGTGAGGGAAGGGATAATGATTGTTACATGTATAGGCGCTTGGCGCGATGGGTAGCAACAATAACGGTGGCAAATCATGCGGATGATGACAACGGTGACGACGGTGAACGATGATATTCCTTCTCATCTGGATTTCGTTGGTGGAGCCGTTAGTGCGACAAGAGGAGCAGCCATATGCCGTAAAGGAAATCATTCCCATTCCGTTGTACCGGGCGGTTTAGACGTCAGGTCTAATAGCACTCGAGAGATTCCCGGCATATTGGACAGCTCGTCTACCATTGTTTGTAGCACCTAGGAACAAAACAAAAAGTGAACATTTCACGCATACCCGTCTCTTCGGTTTCGGTATATGTTTTGGGCAATTTTCACTTACATTTGTCGGTAACCTGTCGGTACCGGGAATCGCTGGTACACCGGTCATGAAATCGTTCGTGACAAACGGTCGCAGGACGACTGATCGCATGCAGGACGGCGTCTTCTGCGCAGGGTCCCGATCGAAGTGCACTGGTATCAGAATAACGGGCATTTGGGAAATTTTACGCATACATTCGTGCTCCATCAAAATCTGGAATTACGAAATACGACCGCATCTCAGTCAATCGTTGCATATCCGTGGGCAGAACAACAGAGAAAACAATGCAGTTCTTCACGGTCTACCCCATACCTTATTTGCGATGCTGTCCGCCTGGCGCAGCTGCCACACGACGGCCTCGGTAAGCAATGTTTGCGTAATATCCTGCACTGGATACTGCACAACGTCACCGAAGATGTAACACACTCTATTCACATTGTGCAGAATGCGCGGTATTAGCTTCGCTAGGAACAGCATATCCTGCCAGTTCGGTACGGGATCTTTGCTGGACAGACCAACGGCGTAGCTGTACGAGCGTTTGTCGCCTGCAGGAAATAAATAAAATCGGTGTGTCATTTTATACAGGTCTGTACAAAAGACGCACAACGCAACTTACCCTGTACGCCGACGCTTCGTATTGGCAGTAGGGTAGCGTTCAATTTGATGGTACTAGAAATACGGCAGAGTTGCTGCTGATCTTCCTTGGTGGTCGTACCGGAAACGCGATTCAGTAATGCGTGATTTTTCTCAAGCTTGTTTTTGTAGTCCACTATAACCTTCACAATTACCTAAGCAAAAAATATAATAAATTGCGTAATTGTGAAAAGCAAGTAGAATCGAATAAAAAGCAATACATTTTTACCATATTTCATCAAACAATAGAAGACATACGCATACGGAACGAAAACAAAGCATTTCCCAATTTTATAAACGGGAACTGAACAAAAAAAAAAAAAAAAGCAAATGCAGAACCAACAAAATAGTACACTCTTTTTGTGTATGGAAAATATATCATCTCCTAGAATTGATTTTGTTGTTGCTTAGAATACTTTTGCGAAATAAATCTATAAGAAATACCGGTTCAAATTATTAGTTTAGAATATAATTATGGAATTGTGAAATAGAATTCCTTGGCTGTAATATACAGTTTTAAGGTAAATTATCTTTTGCCATCGAAATGTAGAGTTTGCAATCAATGGATAGAGAATTATTACAAAAAAAGTGTGCTCGTGTAATTTCGGTTACGGTAGTATCAAAGCTTGCTGGAACGCTACGCCGAGGACTCGTTGACTTACCTGCGTTTCGGAATAGTCTTTCATGAATGCTTCCTCCGCGCACAGGATCCGAATCGCTAGTCCCGGCCCGGGGAAGGGATGCCGCTCGACCAAGTGGGCCGGCAATCCGAGGGCGTAGCCGAGCTGCCGTACCTCGTCCTTGTGGAAGTCCCGCAGCGGTTCGATGACGCGCCCCGCCTCGCGCAGCTTTCTAATGAGCTCCGTGTCGTTGTGGTGTGTTTTGATCGTATCCGCCTTCGCGCTCACCAGCGTCGAGGCGGATTCGATCAGATCCGGCCGAAGGGTACCCTGGGCGAGGTAGACCTCGTCGGCGTTCAGGTTCATCTCCCGCAACACGTCGTTCGACACCTTGACGAACACGTCGCCGATGATTTTGCGCTTATCCTCCGGGCTGATCGTCTGGCAGAGCATCTGCGTGTCCTGATTGTACAAGGAGCCGGGCACCTTGATCGTGGTTGTACCCTTCATGAACTTGTGGATTGCGTTCTTCACGTACAGATCGACCCCCTGCTCGCGCAACGATTTTTCCACGTGCGCACTTTCGTTCAGACGCATAAAACCTGCAAGCCGTACAACAACAGGGTGAACATTTTAAAATGCGATCGTTAACGGTCCACTCTGGATAGTATCGCCACTCACCATTATCGATATGGACAGCAATTACTTGTTCTGGTTTTAAGGCATGTCTTAGCAAAGCTGCACACACGGTTGAATCCACACCTCCGCTCACCAGCATCTGTTTTAAGACCATAACGGAGGAGGAGGAGGTTCGAGAAAACAGATGAAATTATAATACAATACACACCAACTCAAAAATCCCCTAGCAACTGCTCCTTACCAACACTTTGCTATTTCCCACGTGCTCCTTAATGTAGTTGATACATTCCTCCTCGCGGTTGCGCATGGTATAGTTGGCCTGCAGTCCGGCTATGTCCAGCAGGAAATTAGACAGCATCTGTTTGCCGTTTACAGTTAAATCAACCTAGAACGCGGGTAGAAATAAAAATACGGACATAAGGAATTGCTTGCGCTAAGTTCGACCGACGCCGCAGACTACTACGATACCTCTGGATGAAACTGTACACCATAGATGCGCAACTGTTCGTTGTAGACAGCGGCTACGATGCGGTTCGACGAGTATGCCGCCACCTTTAGCTTACTGCCTACTTTGTCGATACTGTCGCCGTGCGTGAGCAAAACCTTTTGCGAACGTTGCAAACGACTGGAGGAAGATATAAGATTGTTTATTGCTCTAGCCAAATCCACGAAAATAGAAGGGATTGAATAGCGTTATTACAGTACAAGCTGTTAAACCAGGTGTAGCTTTCTGCAATCATTTTACAAGCTTGAAAGTTGTTCCTGGTTCATAGAAAAGTTCAGTTGCTCTAGGAGGATTGTATCAAAGATCACTGCAAACTCATTTAGTGATCCTTTTCTTATTCCTCCTCGCTCATCCGCCGGCACTTCTACTGGCGGACTGTAACGGCGATCACTCACTTGAATAATGGGCAGCTTTCCTCGACCTCTACCGTATGCTCTCCATCCTCGCGGACATCCTTTTTCTGTACGGTACCGTCAAATTCCTTGTTGATGATTTGCATGCCATAGCATATACCTAACAGGATAGAAAACACACAAAACTCCGTCAAGGCTCAAGCACGCAAAACCGCCGCTCGGTGTTGATCCCCTCCCAACTCACCTAGTATCGGTAAGCCTATTTTAAAAATATCTTTGTCGTATTTTGGCGCATCCTCGGCATAGACAGAGTTGGGTCCACCGGAAATAACAACTGCTCGGTAGCCGAGTTCTTTTATTTTTAAGGCAGATGTTTCCAGAGGCAAAATATCTGATTTTACACTCAGTTCGCGCACCTTCCGATCGATTACCTGCAGGGAAGCAAAAAAAAACACCAACACCAACACAAAAATTGCAAAAGTGCCGGATTAATGGATACATCTTTTTCGTACATCTTTTTCGGTTTTTTTTACATACCTTTCCATACTGTGATCCTGCATCCAGGATTGCCACTCGATCATTATGTAACCCGCCGTTCTCCGTAGGGCCAGCGGATTTATTCATTGAACTCATTTCTTGATCGTTGCAGCACTGGAAGTAAAACAAGGCGAGCGATCAGATTTGTGATCAGGTCGATCAGATTCGATCAAGATGGAAAACTTCCTGGTCGTTGGTAACAGAAGTGAGCAGTTTAATTTTCAAGATTGTTTTTTTTTCCTGTTTTACTGATAGTACTACATCTGCCAATTGGTTGTGCGGTTAACGTTTCCGAACGTCGGTGTCAGCTGTTATGAACCCAACGAGATTAGCTCCTAAATCCACCACAAATGCGTGGCATAGTTCTAGCATAATTTACACCAATGTGACGAAGCCATATGAAACGAATCGAATCGCCGGTGCACATTGGGGTGTAAGGCAATCGGGAAAGGAATCTGATAAACCAGAAATTACTTTTTTAAGCACATTCTGGCTTCTTCTGTTTGCAAAATGGGCAATTGTTAGAAAGCATCCCAACCGAAACCTGTTGGTTTCTAGCGATAGATGACGCGGGTAGGAAATTGCTTGAGTAGCGCGGTTGGGCAAGGTTACAGCTACAGCTACCGTCCACCGAATGATAAACAATGCACCACTTCTAGGTTATGATTTGTAGTATTTTAGTCTGTGTCCCCCGGATGACACAGTACATTCGCATCCTGCTGGGGATGAAAGATGATACGTCAACACAGTTGCGTGCTGATGCTCCTTTGGAAGGACGGTGGTAAACAGTTGACACATGGGTATTGCGAGCCGTCCATGATAGGGGTGCTGCATTTTTGCTCTATAAGGTCACCGTGACCACCATGCAGGGTAAATGAGGCGGGTGCAGTGCGCATACAGCAAAGGTACAAGCGGTGGGAGAAGAAAAACAAAAACGACAAACAAATGAATGATGAAAATACGCAATGGCACAATTACAGACGACACACACTCGGGAGTGGACAAAAGCGATAATATTTGGCTGATGTTGTTCGCGGTGTCGGCGAAGAAAACGAAGCGTTTTCTTCTGATGGTGTGCACCACCGGAAAGTGCAAGCTGGCGCGGTAGGGTGTAATATTTACGCGACAGAAAATACGTAAGAACATCCACGGCAGGAAGTGCGGCGGCAGGATCCGAAGAGGGCCGTTTTCTTTTTTCCCTTTAAGGTGACACTAGGCAGGGCGACGGAAACAGATCGCACTCGTCTTCTTTTTGCCGACGGACCGGAGAGCTCCTCTTTCAACCGATGGTGCACCCGAAACTGTGGTCGATCGGCGAGCAATTTTGCGCTACAGAGATAAGCCAACACGAACGTCACCGGCGGAGGACGGGATAGAAAAATAAATACAAGCCAAGGTGGGCTGCAATCGACACGGTTCCAACGCTTTCAAAACGTACGCGCTTGTCCGCCGACCACGGACGGGACGATCCGATTCTAGATTGACACCTACGAGAGATGGTGCTTGCTGCGCGCTGCACCTGATAGTTTTCCCGATCGTTGCTCAACGAAAATGCATCACTAGGCATACCGAATGATTGATTAACGCATCACCAATACTTTGCCAGGCTTCGTAGTAAAGGAAATAAAAATGGACAAGACCTTTCTTTTCACTTTGTACGGGGAGAGGATTCCACACCACACACCACTACTGTAAGCAAAGCAATGCGAACTCTCGAGCTGTCACCCGACTCGCTATCCTTTGACGGACGGATGACAATTGGCAAAATGCTCTCGACGAAAAGCTACGCTCCTCTCCCGTGTGCTAATCGAATTGCTGAAATGTGCACCATCGGCTGTGTTCTAAACACAAATCAAACACGTTTAATTTACTATGACGGAAGGATTCTTTCCCATTTCGTTCGAAGCTTCAATTTCTCCTATTTCGCTGCAACGCTGTATATGTGGGGCTTCTGCTTAATGCCCTCATGCTTCTCGTGTGGTTATCGGAGGAAGCGCGTATCAATATACCAGGGACAATTACCTTTTAATCGTAACACCCGGAATGTAACACTTTCAACCACCGATTTTTACCGCTGCTACAGCCTCAAGCAGGATCCGTAAGCAAAAGACACGAGACACTGTAATCTTCGTTGGCCGACGCTTCGCTGCTTCCCACTTCCTCTTTTGACAAATGCACACTTTGCCTTGCCAAGTGTCCACCAAATTAATACAAACAAAACACACTCGCACCGGCACCGCTACGAAAGTCGGGATGCTGATTTTCTTTCAGTAATATCACGACGCTGCTCTTCTAGATGTTTGCACGTTCCACAGCAGTTATAGCGAAACTTTTTCTGCAACATTCGGAAGGAAAAACGTCGTTCCTACGTACAGCAGCACGGTAGTGTAGTGTGGCGCGTTCCGAGCTGCACCCGACGTTCACCAAACGGACCAAAGATTACCCAACTGTCACGATGTTTCGAACCTAGCGAAACCTGCACTCCCGGGTTAAAATGCCCGTTGATGAGGACAACCCAAGGAACCACGGAACTGTTAATCACCTGATGAACAACTGGAACATTACCGGGTGATTAAGGACCCAATAGTGGGTTGATCACCGGGTGATTGGAGGACCTATTCCCCCTCGCTGTCAAAATTTTTGTGGCGGAACGAAAAAGATGAGTGTGACCTCCTTAGGCGCTGCGCTCCTGGTGCGCTGGTGCTGGTGCTTGCGTTATCTTCTTTAGGTTTTGTTGTGAGAATTTTTATAATTTCGCATTTTTAAGTGATTTTACATCACGGCAGTACTGAAATATATCCAGGAAATTTAACTATTTAACTTTAAAGTTGCATCATACTAATTTTTCTAATGAGATTCGATCGCTTATCTTTCGTGTTGACAGACTTGAATGCATCCTCTCGACCACGGGAGCTGTTGTTATATTTGAAGCCAATGATGAAACATAAAGAGTCTTCAACGTCAGTAGAGCGAATGCTATCATCCAATCACCAGGGGTAGTTTCATTTGAAACTAGTTTGAAAATATTCCATTTCAAACCATTCTGAACCTAGATCATCAATACACTTTTCACGTACATGCGTAGGATTACGCTACAGTATAAACAACAACTAGTGGTGGATAACTCAGTCGGACCGGGGGAATAAGACTCTGACAGGCCGCTTGGGAAGCAAAACGAACTTATTTGAACTTACTCAGAAACAAACCGTTTTATCCTGTCAGGATATAAAGTTGTATCCGCATCAATTGTTAAGCGATACTAGGGATCTAAACGGATTCATTCAGGAGAAAGAAGGTTCCACTTTTTGCGATTTTGAATTGTCCAAAATATATATATGGATATATCCTTCTTAAACCCTTATCACACGGTGGTTTTTACGGTGTTAACGGTAGGCTCAGCTAGGGACGTTTGAAAGAAAATTACCATCAGCTAATGCAATAACGAAAGTTCTGCAAAATGGTTTCTTTGTGACTTACCCAATCCCTGCAATACGATTAGAGTATCGATCAGCTATCGAAGTTTTCTGTTTGACAGGCCTTTTGACAACGCTGTAAGCTAGCAGAGCAGCTAAACATATATGTGTTAGTGCAGTTATCCGTCAAGCCATATTCTTCCACATCCCACCACCAGCTTTGATGATTGTCATCAGTTGCTGACAAACATTTGTGGAAAGTATTTCTCGATCAAATCAGATCATAATCATTAAAAATTGAGGTAGAACTGAAATTGAAATTGGAAGAACATGGTGCGACGGGTAACTGCACTAACACATATATGCCTAGCTGTGACATCCAGCTTACAGCACTGTCTAACGTCCTGTCAATCTGCTGTTGTCGAAAAGTCGTATCAAAAGCGGAAATACGTTGATCGATTCGTTCAGGCTATCGAACACTAGCTATCCTCATATTGCGTCCCTTGGGCAGATGGTAGCTGATGCACTGGCCTAGATCAAATTTTAATCTTTTTTTCCCACGCACATTTGGAGCTTGTTCCTGACACGTGTTCAACATTTATTCCATGGATTGCGGATGCGTTAAACCGCCTGTTTCATTCCTTTAGTTTGAGGGCTATAGTGATTATAGTGACGATTAGGGAAATGCAAAAGAGTGATCCATATATATTTTTTAAAAGGATATGGTCTTCGATGATCGGGCGATACTTATACGATAGATGTGATCCGTTAAACTTCAAATTCAGCATACCATTTCAATCATCACATCTTTTTCTTGTATGTATAAAATCTACGTAATTTTCATGTTTTTAGGGATCAAGCCTGTTTCTTAAGATTGTAGACATGACACCTGCAGGCAAATACCACCACCTTGCTGAGGTACGCAGAGGCGGTGAATGTAACATGGCAAATTTTACAGTCAGTTCAGGAAGTTTGAACGTGGAGATAATTAAATTTCGGGACCGAAAAAGTTTAGATATACCAAAATTAGGGTAATCCGTTGTTGGTGGCGGCATCCTACTCAATTTTCTTACAGGAACATCAGCAAGCAATTTTTTTATTCTTTTATTCTAGATTGTGCGTCGTTCAGTTGCCACTCGGATTGCCCGTTGAAGTAGCAGAGACGGATTCTCGCTGCTTCTTGATCGCATTCACAATATCCACAACCAGCGGATGGGAAAATTTGTTTTCCGTCGAATCGAAAAACTCTTGCAGTTGATTGGGACAGTTGTCACGTTTTTCATACTCGAATGCCTGCATCACCATGTCTAGCCGGTCAAGATCCTTAACAAACCTAGCCTCAGGGGTTTTGCCTTCTTCATATTCCTGTCAAAGTAAAATTCAAATTATTAATTGTTATAAAAATGCAAACAAGCGTGCTCACATACAAGCTAGTCAGCATATTTTACTCACATTGAATAAGGCCATGAGTTTATCTCTATTTGGACCAAGTAGATTAGCTATTTCAGTCATGGCTGAAAATTCTTTCAGAAGTTTTTCTTCTCGTGACACACCACAGTATGGGGTAATATCACCGACGATACCTTCGGCTAAATCATGCACTAGCGCTACATCAATGACAGGATAAAGTAATCAGGATGTTATCAGTGATGCCGATGAACTTCATGGCATATTCTTACACATTTCCATCACACGTGTGCGATCCAGTCCGTGACAATCATCAAGGAAAAACGACATCATAGCCATCCGGTACATGTGTCCTGACACAGTTTCACATTCCTTAACTTTTCTAAGTACCCATCCAGTGCGCTTCAAATGCTAAGAAAACAGAATTTTTGTTACAGCTCATGGAAGGCAGCTTTAACCTCTGTGCTCGGAACACTTACCTTTACATTTCCCAGCACTTCCATAAACTTGATGTAGTTATTCATTACTGATTACCGTTATCCGCTACAGAATAGAAATATTTCAACAAAAGTTGCTTCGTATTAAACGCTAATGTAACTCCTCAATCAATTCTACAGGAACAGATATAAATAACAACTAGGTCATGTGGCAAGATTTGGACAGAATTTTGGTGTGAATCTGTAGCACTTCCAGAGTGAATCTGTAGCAACAAATTGTTGCTTGTTTAAAGCACAAGCTATAGCTGTAGGTTATACTTAATCAGGAGTTTAAATACGAGAAACAATACGCTAGTCCATAATAATGGACTCTGAATCTTGAGTATCCTTGTTGTTTTCATTATTTCTACACCGGTTGTTTGACACATTGACATACACACACCAAAGTAAATTCCGCTGTCACTGGAAAATAAGGATGACCTCCAATTACACACTGCTTGAATAATTATTTAAAATCAATTCGAAAATGTATAACATTTGCTCATTTCTGTGCAAAATTGTAGAAGCAGAATAATTCCAACTCAAGTAATCCACAGGAAATCGTGTATGCTGAAAATATGATTAAAAATGATAAATTGCTTCGTTTTAGAGTACTGGGTCCTCTAATGTAAATTGAGTGTTTCCTTCCCTTTTCAATGGTAACAGCTGTTCGTAGCGAAATAAAGTAGTGATGGGTGACTAAACCCCATTCTGGCAACCAAACCTCTGCAACTCAGGTTGCCCGTTGGTTGCACGCTCGTGAACGAGGGTTGCACTGCTCTAGTTGCGCAGAAACGAAAAAAGGATCCCCAAGGGACACCTATCGAGGACGGCAAAATCTTCGATAGCACAATGATACTCTCATCGTAATTCCACTTTTATCGAGGATTTTTTGATTGACAGGACGTTTGACAGCACAGAAAGCTGGGTGCCGATGCAAGGCATACATGTGTTGGTGCGCCATATTCTTCCGCACACCACCGCCATCAAACATTATATCTCGATCAATAAATTGAATCAATAATTTGGTGCTTGCTAATATGGATCATATGAAACGTTTGAGAAAAACTGGTAGTTTTTATAAACGTGCTAGTCGATGGGGAAGAGGCAGGATCAAGCAGAGTAGGGAGTAGTAGTAGGCAGAGTTGGTCATAAATGCTTTGAATTACAAAAGAACCAATACTTAGCAGAGTTTTTTTCATTTTACGCTAAGAAATATGATCGAATGATATGATCGTGAAATATCTGTATTAATTATCTATATACTGAGTTTATTGCCATTTCTTAATTCAGCCGATCCGCCCAGCTCCAGCTTCTGCTTAAGTCTGTCTGTCAGATTGCTACCGCAACCACCGCTGTCACCTGCCAGTGTTGCCAGGAACCTATCTTATTACACGCTTTCTTTTTTTTTTTTTTTTTTTTTTTTTTAATGTACATTATTTACAAACCTATTTATACTAGCTAAGTGAATAACTGTGTTCTTACACCCTAACTCTTTTTATTCCTAATCTATCCTAACTAGATATTTAATTTTACTGGAGGGCGTACAACTCGTCCGCTCCTTGTTACGTATTGCGTATTTACACATGGCTCATCCGCTTCCGAATTATTACCTTCTTGCTCTTGGTGTTCTGATGTGTCTGAATCACTAGCAGTGTAGTACATTTCAAATTCACTTTCTACGTCTGTTATAGAACCCGCAGCCTGAGATTCCAGTCTATCAGTAAAGTCAGAACTATTTCTTCCGCATGATGCTGCAATATCGATTTCTGCACTTGGTAGGTTATGAACGGGTTTTGAATGCACTGTTTCGTTGTTTTCTTGGCTTAATTTTGTACTTTTTACTAACAATCTTCTATTTCTTCGAAAATGATTTCCGTATTTATCTTGGACTACGTACGATCTGCTGTTAACTTGACGTATAATTTTTCCACCACTCCATTCTTTTCCTCCCTTTTTAAAAATAACTGTATCTCCTACGTTAAGGGCTGGCAAATTTTTAGAGGACCGATCGTAAAATTCCTTCTGATACTGGCGTTTAGATTTTATCTTTGTCGCGACATAATTTTCATCAATATAATTCCGTACTAACAATGCGCTAGATATTGGTAGCCTAGATTTAAGTCTGCGACCGAAAAATAATTGCGCTGGTGAAAGGCCCATACTAGCAACTGGTGTGGTGTTGTATTCCAGCATATGGTATTGAAACATTTTTATGTCTCCAGTTTCATAGCACCGTTTTAAAATATTTTTAGCTATTGCTACGCCTTTTTCGGCGAGTCCATTACTTTGTGGGTATCTTGGACTAGAAAAGTTCACAACAATGTTGGTTTCATTGCAATACGACATAAATGCTGTTGAGTTGAATGGCACATTATCACACCTGATTTGAGTCGGGTACCCATAATTACAAAAGATGCCCTCTAATACATCTATCACGCATCTGATTGACTTTTCATGCAGTTGTCTAGATATAACATATCCAGAATACGAATCCATTAACACGATATGATCTTTTCCAGCGTATTCATATAAATCTATACCTACTCGTTCAAAAGGATAGTTAGGAGGTACGTCCTGTAAAAGAGGTTCTTTTTGTTGATTCCTTGTGAATTTTTCACAAACACTACATGCTTTGACAATTTCAGTAATATCTTTAGACATTCCAGGCCAAAAGAATTGAGACCTTGCTCTGGCAAGAGTTTTTTCTATTCCTAAGTGAGGAGCATGGATCCATTTGGATATGGTTGGCTGCATTACTGTGGGAACGATCAGTCTATGTTCCTTGAACAACAATCCATTTTCAAAATGTAGCAAGTCACGATGTTTATAAAAAGATTGTCCAAATGAATCCAGTTTGTGATATGATGGCCATCCATTTTTTACATATTTAATTATTCGACAGTATCTCTCATCATTTTTCAACTTCTCTACATAGTAGTTATAATTATCTTGTGATAAGCATACTTTGCTAGATACAGTATGAATTATGCCTGACAGTTCCTGGCTGAACTCTTTGTTGTCTAAAAGTGGTGCGCGCGATAAACAATCTGCTATTAGTATTTCTTTTCCAGGTGTGTATTTAATACACATTCCAGGATATTTTAACAAATATAAAAACATTCTTTGCAGACGCGGTGTCACATCATCAATATCACGCTTCACTAGTGCTTCAAGTGGCTTATGATCCGACTGAACCGTAAATTCACGACCGTATAAGAAATGATGAAAACGTTCACAAGCAAATACAATGGCCAGCAGCTCCTTTTCTATTTGGGCCCACTTCTGTTCACTTTTTGACAGTGTACGGGACGCATATGCTATGGCCTTTCCTTCTTGCATTAGCACACTCCCTAAGCCATCTTTTGAACTATCCGTTTGGACTACCACAGATTTTTTAACATCAAACATTGCCAGCACAGGTGCACTGGTAATGGACCCAATGAGATCATTAACTTCATTGTCATGTTGCTCAGTCCAAGACCATTCGACATCATTTCGTGAGAGCTGTCGCAATAAGGCGGTTCTTTTGGATAGATTTGGTATGAATTTGCCAATATACTTGAGCAGTCCGAGGAGACGCAGAACATCCGATTTATTCTTCGGTCGGGGCATATCAACAATTGCATTTATATAAGACTGGTCGGGTCTTATTTGACCAGCAGACAATATGTGTCCCATAAACTTGATCTCATTTGTTCTATACTGGGTTTTTGCAGGATTAAATTTGATGTTGTTTTGTCTGGCTCTTTCCAAGACAATGGATAATGTTTTATCGTGTTCTTCAACATTTTTTCCTGTCACGGCTACATCATCGAAATATACTTCGACTCCTGGAATATCTCCAAAAACTTTCACCATGCGCTGCTGAAACATTTCAGGCGCGCTACTGATCCCAAAAGGAACACGATTCCATCGAAAACGACCAAACGGTGTCATAAATGTTGTTAAGTCTGAACTTTTTCTATCTAATTTCATCTGCCAAAACCCATTTTTGAGATCCAGTACCGTAAATACACGTTTCCCTGCCATGCGACTTACAAGATCCTCTGATTTTGGAATTAAGAAATGTTCCCTTTTAATGCACGCGTTCAGGGGCTTCGGATCCAAACAAATGCGCAAAGAGCCATTCGGTTTCTCAACAATCTGCATATTGTTTACCCAATCGGTTGGATAATCAACAGTGCTAATTATTCCTTGCGTTTCCATTGCTTTGAGCTCCTCTTTTAACCGATTATGCAAACTGATAGGTATGCGCTTTTTATAATGTAAAGAAGGGGTAGCATCTTCTTTAAGTACTATAGTGCATGTTCCTGGAAGATTTCCCAAACCTTGAAATAAATCCACATTTGATTGGATGAAAGTTTCTCTGTCTAATGGAAATGATTGCAAAGATGCCACACGTTTCAATAATCCAAATTCAATACATGTTTCCAATCCCAGTATAGGTTGAAGAGAATTATCTACAACAAGGAATTTTGCTGAGTGTGATGTATTTGTTTCTTCATCAACACACGTTAGACAAACCTGGCCATGTATTTTAATATTATTATTATTATAGTCCACGACATTAAACGACTGCTCGTTCAACAAAGGTAAATTCAATGCGGCCACCACCCTCATCGGAATGCAGTTAACGTCAGCGCCAGTATCAAGCTTGAATTCCACGGAACAGTCCTGAACACGATATTTTTTAGTCCATGTGTAATTTGATCCTTCTCTAGTCGAATTGGAGTTTACTCTATAATTAGAATCACAAAACCTATGTAAAGCCCTAACATTTTCCATGACAACACTTTTATCATTATCTACGTTACCTGATTCAGACCATGCAATCATATGAACGTTTTTGTCATTTTTCTGCTTCGAACCATCGTATGCTCGTGTTGATTCTCCCGACGTACCAGTATGGTTGTTGTTTTTCGGTGCCTTGCAGAACTTCTTGAAGTGACCTCGTCGTCCACAGCTACTACAAGTTACATCCTTTGCTGGACAATAGCGACGATGACTCCCGTTGAATGGTTGACCGCAATTATAGCAGCTTACTTTACGAGTCTCGCTACGCTCGATGGAAGCCACATCCTTATTCCCAGTATGCAGTTCTACACTGTTTACATTGTGTGCGTCGTGTTTCTGGAACAGTTGTTTATGTTTTGAGGCAGCTTCATGTGTTTTGCACATTTCTACAACGTTCTTAAGCGGTTCATCCTTGGCATCCAACAATTTCAGCTGCAGAGTTTTATCATGAATGCCAATTATTAAGCGATCACGAAGCATTCTATTCGCGTAGGACGCATGACACTTTTCACACTCGAATTCACAAAATGCCATTTGCGTTCTTAGCATGGTTTCAAATTCTGCAAATGGTTGATTTTCTTTCTGCTCGATCATATTGAACTTAAAAGCCTCGACAGCCAGATTTTTCCTTGGAATGCAGTATGTATTAAAAGCACTGATGACGTCATTCAAAGTGATGCTTCTTTTAGCGATGCTAGTTGTTGCTGCTGCAGCAGCTTCATCAGCCTTTTGTTCACTGGTGGCTGAAGTTGGCGCTTTTTTTGACGTTTGCCCGCCAAACATAGTATTCATGTCTCCGTTGTTGGGAAATAATGTATTATATATCTCCAACCCATGATCGCCAATAAGCCACAAGAAGGTTGCGATCTTGCTTTCTTCGCCCTCATTAATTTTGCCTGTGGCCATCATGAAAATATTGAACTGCTGCTTCCATTTTGGCCATTCTTTAGCCAAATTTGTCGAGTCTAAAGCTCTTGGCAAACGATCCGATGGGTTTACAGCCATTTTGTGTTTTGCACTTTGCTGCACGCAGTACGCGACCTTTACACGTTTGTTTTGCAAACGACACTCTTTTTCCGATAATAAGAGCTTTTAATCGAAGTCGGCTCGTTTTTAACTTCTGACACCATGTATTAATTATCTATATACTGAGTTTATTGCCATTTCTTAATTCAGCCGATCCGCCCAGCTCCAGCTTCTGCTTAAGTCTGTCTGTCAGATTGCTACCGCAACCACCGCTGTCACCTGCCAGTGTTGCCAGGAACCTATCTTATTACAATATCTTCCACAAATGTTTGTCAACAACTGATGGCATCAATCAATGATGGCAGAATGGTGTGGAAGAATATGGCGCACTAACACATATGTGTCTAGCTGCTCCTCTGACATACAGCATTGTCAAACGGCCTGTCAAAACGAAAACTTTGATAGCTCATCGATACTCTCGTCGTATTTCCACTTTTGCGGAGGTTGGGTATTCCCATACTGACAGTTGTTCGATTTTGCTCTTTTAAAATTACTGCGCACGATTTCAAGGAACTTGGTTAATATTCCGTTTACAGGAACGGATTGACGATGAAAGTTGCACGGAGCTCTAAACGCCAAAATAAAAACAATACTGATAACTCGTATTTCAAAGTGATTTGTACGCGATGCTGAAGATTTCACAACAAAGTAGAGTTTACCAAGCAATTCAAGCGCAAGTGCGGTGAGTATGACTGAGATTTAGTTGAATCCATGTATCATATAGGAATCATAAAATCATTATTGATCATGTAACGTTACAGATATCCCAAGGAACCACGGAACTGTTAATCACCTGATGAACAACTGGAACATTACCGGGTGATTAAGGACCCAATAGTGGGTTGATCACCGGGTGATTGGAGGACCTATTCCCCCTCGCTGTCAAAATTTTTGTGGCGGAACGAAAAAGATGAGTGTGACCTCCTTAGGCGCTGCGCTCCTGGTGCGCTGGTGCTGGTGCTTGCGTTATCTTCTTTAGGTTTTGTTGTGAGAATTTTTATAATTTCGCATTTTTAAGTGATTTTACATCACGGCAGTACTGAAATATATCCAGGAAATTTAACTATTTAACTTTAAAGTTGCATCATACTAATTTTTCTAATGAGATTCGATCGCTTATCTTTCGTGTTGACAGACTTGAATGCATCCTCTCGACCACGGGAGCTGTTGTTATATTTGAAGCCAATGATGAAACATAAAGAGTCTTCAACGTCAGTAGAGCGAATGCTATCATCCAATCACCAGGGGTAGTTTCATTTGAAACTAGTTTGAAAATATTCCATTTCAAACCATTCTGAACCTAGATCATCAATACACTTTTCACGTACATGCGTAGGATTACGCTACAGTATAAACAACAACTAGTGGTGGATAACTCAGTCGGACCGGGGGAATAAGACTCTGACAGGCCGCTTGGGATACGCATCGGACCCACTACAATGTTCTGAGGCTGCAACCCGATTGCTCGGCCAGAGAGGTACGAGCCGCTTTCATTCAACTTTCGAAAGAGGTAAATTACGTTGTTCATTAAAAGCTTGAAGCAGTTCGGCTAATTCATGTTCTATTTTAGCTACATCCTGATGCGAACATCAGCCATAAAGGAAAGCAAAATGATAAATCTTTTGTTGAGCTTCTCGAAGCATACAAAGTTCTCATCAAGCCAGAATCTAGAGCAGCATACGATTTCGAATTATCGATCAGTAAAAATTCCGGTGTGAATGGGCAGCAGATTTTCCACAGGTATGGCGAATCACGACTATGTCTTTTAATTTATTAATAAATCCTTCAATTCAGACCATGGGCCAGCAATACAATGCGTTACAACAACGAAGAGGAGCCTTACTACGGAATAAAAGGGGTCAAAAAGGTTAGCAATTGGACGATTGTACTATTCTGCGGAATCTTCATGCTGATTGGCATTGTTTTGCAGGCTGTAGCTATCAGGTAAATGGTTGACCAATTAGTTGAAAAGAAAATTTTATGGCCGGCTTGCAATGCATTTTTTTCGGTTTTTCAGTAAATCTTTCACTTTTAAACGAGATCAACTTGACGAGTTTTCCAGAAAAAATGCAATCACGCATTCAGGAGTGCGCGAAGAAGCTGAAAAGTATGGCAATGAGATGCAAATCGAGCGTATGAAAGCAAAGCTCAACAAAGACAGCATGTGATGAATACGCTGTTTTATATTTGTAGTTTTGAAAACATATTACGAACAATTGTAATGACTATGTAAATAATAAAAAAAAACACAGCGAACCTCAATTAGTTCAAAAAATGTCAAACATAATTTTTAATTTCTCTCTACAGCACTGGTCATCGTCTCGTTACCACAACGAAACATGTAAAATTGCAAAAAAAATAAAGCGGGAGAGAACAACTTTTCGATACAATCAACAAAACCTTATTTGCATTCCTACGGGGTTTTTAGAATAGTATTTTGTGCAAGCCTAGCATATGATAGAACAATCGATGGAACGAAATTAAAGATATAAAAAAAGAAGTCCTCCACGTTTATTGGCTAGTGCTTGGTTTAACTAGTGCATTTCATTCTCATTTAAATCCGAATATTCACATACGGTCATGAGTGCAAACAATAAGAAACACTGTTATCGTCGTTTATATAAAATACTTGCGATAACCATTTCGTTTGTTTTATGTGTGAATATTGAACAGCAATAATTCGATTAGTTTTTGATGGAATAGAAGAAAAATTATCAAATTAAAATTTAGATAAGAGCGAATGGATTTACTAACGTACATATGGAGTTAGATATCTTTCGGATTGCTTTAGACAATGTATTTTACACACATTTAATAATGTTATTATTTTTATTTTAAAATAAAATTATGTTTGACTACAGTTCACATACATCTGCAACATTGTTGCGACTATTTCATCCCCTCGCTAGGATTTATAGATAGTTTACTTCCACTTTGATGATCAAATGTAGCACATTTAAAACACAAGCGTTATCACAAGTAGCATGTTTGAATGACTATTTAAATTTTTGCCCCGATACTTTACGTCTTTTAATTTTGTTTTTGCCCAGAGGTTGGATGGGAGGTTGTGCTTCTCATAAATTGATAGTAATTGACACCGCGCCGTCGCGATAGTTTTGTCAAACAACCCTTCTTTGAGCTTCTAATACCCTTGCATGCTGGTGGCCATCGAACGGTCTACTCGATGCAGCTACTAATCTAACCGTTTGGTAAGAATTCGCAGTGCCACGTGCGGTTGCTCGGGATCGAACACCTGCTCGCCATCAACCCGGTAGTCAGCGTACGGTAGACGGTACACCTCCGAGAAGTCCATCTTCTCCATGACGCGCGCCGAAAAGTGGCTGGAGCACAGAACGTGCAGCAACTTGATACCGTTGCGCGTGGCATAGTCCAAGGTTCGATCGGTCAGCATGCCCGCAATGCCCATTCCGCGATACCGTGTGTCAACCGAAATGATCTTGCAGTCCAAAAACCGGTCGATATCGGGATACAGCTCGAAGATGTCGAACTGCTCGTCCACGTGGTCCATCAGTGCCATGATTTTGCGGAACTTGGGATGCAAGCAGTTGTCCGCGAGCTTTGCCGGAGGTTCGTCTCCCGGTTGCTTTACGAGGCGATACAAAAAAAAAATTAATAAAAGTTTGTTTCGTTAATTTTACTCAACTAGCCAAAGCTTCCGATGGACCGATGACGTACCGGCTTCATAATGGTGCCATTAAGAGTCACTCCCACGATTTCGCCCCGCGAGTTGACCGCCTTGAAGGAAGAATGCTCAGACAGATTTTTGGTGCAGTATTTTTCCAACTCCTTGCACTCTCCGAGCTGCACGTACTTGTTGAGGGGCTCGTCCTGGAAGCGTGCAAAAAGAACGGATGATTAGCAAATACGTACGTCAGAATGCAAAATCGCAAGATAAGAGGAGACATCGAAGGCTTGGCTGTCCGAACTGAGTTGGGAGGATATTTGATGATAAATTGAGTCTGTTTCATGAAATATTCATTGCTTTCTCATGCTTATGCATTATCCTCGCGAATATTTAGATTTGTTTCGTTCGAAAGTTACGCACGACGCGTGGAGGGTGACAATGAGCAAGATAAACGATCATTCATTGAGAGGATGGTGCTTGAAGCAAATGAGGAAGCTTTCTGTTTACAAAATATTAGCGCTCTTTGCGTCATTTTCTGTTGCAGTGTTAAATATGCTAGTGACACATGGGTGGCGTGAAAGAATAGATAATGGTTACTATCGACTGATTGACGTAGGAGAGTCTGTTAAAATAATCCAATTGAAAAAAAAAAACTCCCTCTATCGCTATGTTAAGCGATTTCAAACGATTTACATAAAAAAAAAATCATACGCTCTCAAACTGCTACCATGATCAATAGGCGTAACCCGAACAGTCGAACGGGCTTAGTTAAACAATAATCCATCTGTATAATGATTGCAATGTTATAATTCCATAGTCCCGTGAAAGTGAAGCGATATAAACTACAGGAAACTAGGCCCTTGTAAGCTCGACGTACCTTGAAGAACAATCGTTTCAGCAGCTCCAAAACGTCCTCAGTGTCAGCCTCCGTGATTACCGAAATTGATAAATCTCGGTCCAAATCGTGCAACTCCTTCTCGCCGCTAACCATTCCATCGCCGAGTGCAGGAGCTTTTGAAGCCATGCTTCTCGTCAGCAAATTGGATAGCTGAAATAGAGACACATATCGCAAAAAAAACATAAATGTTATTCAGTATTGAAAGTCAAAGCAATAAATCGTAATCGATCTATTACGCCAACACGTTCCTTGTGCTCGACCAGTGTAGCATACGAGAGACGCAGAGCGAATTGTGAACAGTACATGTCTAAGTAATTGCTGACGGTGGAAAAGAGGTTTTAAATGAATATAATACAAAAATACTTGCCATGAGACATGTTTCATCCATTATATGGGAATCATGGGTGGATGTAACGGTCATGCCGCTGATCGCCGGGAGATGTTCGACGGAAGTTTGTACGTCGACTTGCATCGTGACGGTTCGTCGGTGGGTTCGTGTTACGTACAAGAGATGAGGTGAATGTGCGAGGCACAAAAATTGACCGCGAATTGTTAATGGAGCGAACAGACGAATATGTTTGCAACAGTGAACCAGAGGTGTATGTGAGTGGTGACTGTCGTCGAACTTGCACTTAGAATGTTGGGAAATTAAACTATAAAATGCTCATGCAGGACAACGAACGGGTCGGGTGCAGGAATGTTTTAGCTTAAGTGAACGAGTTTACCTGAAATGAAATGGGAGCAGAGGTGGGAGAAACGGAAAAATAAAAAGTGCGGAATAAAACATACATGGTTACAGGATTCCTGTGCATGCGTTCCCCAGATGATTGCATTACAGCATGTACTTAACGATTGAAATGGTGGCAACAATTTTAATAATTGAACTCGAAAAAACTCCGCAAAAACTAAACAGAACTCGTTACGTAGAATGCTTATGGAACATTTGGATAACATTATTCATTGAAGTACGCTTTTAAATCTGTTTAAAGTGGCTACATTTAGTTTGCAGAAAACCAATGTTGGGGGTGAGGGGTAGCCGAACGCGTACGCCGGCTAGAGCACAACCCACGAACGTCTTGGGATCGTATCCAGACCGAATCTCCCCCGTTTGACAAAATTTAAAAGTAAAACAACTACTAAGCCCTTAAATGGGTAGGCTTGGACTGCCCCATTTCAAATTTGCCATTTTTGGCTTAGTGTGGTATCAATCGCTAAGCCTCGCTTCATCCTCTTGCTTGATATGAGTATTTAATACTCCCCCATATCAAATTTGCCATTCCATGGTCGTTAGTAACAACAGAAGAAGAAGAAGAAGATAAGCATTTGCAGATAGCAGAAAGCATCTGATGGTTTAAATTTTTTAGTTAAAATGGTGTTGTGTAGCTGACAATTCTAACTGGGCAGATTGTAGCTTCCAGATTTAAAAAAAAATATTGCTGTACTTATCTAGCATTTAACCAGTACAGTTTAAACAGTTCTATATTATTGCGAACAACACTTCAATCTTCAATCTTCTTCAGTCGTTAATCGTATATTTTAAATAATATTGATTTACCCAAACCTGAACTGCCATTGAGAAAGGGGCTTGCGCTTCTCCGAACGGCATTTGCAGTGGGGTGTGTGTATCTCTAATCACGAAAAATCGATCAACCGATCGGTGCATTCAATGGTGCATGGGTGCATAACAATTAGCGCACGTACCAAGCCAATTGCATCGCTTGGCAGTACCTACGTAAGAACGTATGTTCACGTTGCTGGAAATCTAATGAGGTGCGCGCGGGGTTGACGCGTCTCAGCATCCAGTATCGGATGTGGCTTTCGATTTGCGATTGTTAGGAAAGAAAAACAGCCCTCCCAGCCGTATAATACGCTTATAGCGATCCGACGACGAGCACATCCTCATCGACGGCTGGTGTGTGTCGTTTGCACTACACGTGTTTAAGTAAAAAAAAAAACTGACTGCACGTTATTCGGAAAAACGTTATACCAGTGACGATTTAAACACTGATGGGCAATAACAGCGCACCGGCACCGATAGAAAAACGCAAACCACAATTTTCGCGACGCATGATTGGACTCATCCCAGGCTTTCGCCTACTTACACATGCCACAGGTACACGATCAAGCCCACGTACTCGCGTAAGATTCCGGGAAAGCTGTGTCTTGCTCTCGGCAACTCACGCGCACTCGGTGTCGACTACTTAAAGTTATTAATTGCCAATCTGTTCGCCAAACGGCAACGATATCCGGGACCGGCGCGAACAAACTCTGCCTGCCGACTGGAGGGAACACGGTTGCTGGATCAGCACATGAGATCCGTTGGACGGACGCACACAGAACGGTTCTAACCCGCGATTTAACCGTTAATGTCGGATCGAGCGCACGCGACTACCACACGCAGTTTTGCTGGGATGCAAAATATTGGGACACTCTGCACTGGAAAAGGGCCAGAAGGCAGAGAAACGCAAAACTGCAGGGACGTGAAACTACTACGTTGAGCAAAATACACGATTTGCGTGGAATTTCGCGTGCGACTCCGAAACACACAGTGTACGCCGTTGGGACAACTGCCACAATGAGCTTTCGTTAGAACCGCGCTCATATTTATACTGGCAGCGATCCATTCGCGAACCCGACTGGCGTTCTGTTCCTCCTCCTTGCCGCAAAAGCTCTAGGCCCACATACACACACACACACACACACGAGCACGGCAGGGCGAGTGTGTGGGGCCGACGTACGTTCTGATTGGATGCGATAGTGCAGTTGACACGGTGCGGCAATCGGTCACTCGATCGGATCGGCCGGGCGGGATGTTACGTCCGCCCCTGGTGCCAGTCCCCCCCCCTCCCCCTATGGTAAGGTCAGGAAAGCCGTGTGGAGGGGAGGGGAAGAAAGAGAGCACTAGGACTGTCGCGAGCGCGCAGGATGCGAATACGGATAAAACAATATGCAGCCTTCCTTCCGCTTTGCTTTCAGTTCTTGACGGACGCCCTTCCTGTTCTATGCGCATACAGTGCTTGGCGGAAGTTGTCGAACGCCAACGAGCTCGCTGCCTCGTGAAGTATTTCCGAAGCGTACCGTCTGGCAGTGTATGAAAAAGGCATTGAATAACAATTTTGCCAAAAAAAAAAAAAACAATTTACATCATTTTTTTACATTTTTATCGTGATCATGTTTATAATGTAAAAATGAATATATAAAGGACAAAGATAAAGGAGGCAAAAAATTCTGAGAAAAAATTCATATTATTTTTTTAAGGCGAAAACACACAACAGGTTTCAAGATAACGAATGAGTCCTTTTCAACTTAACTGTTGTTTTCTTAAACATTTATTTTCCCACTGAGCTTTGCTAAAACTCTATAGTTTTATTTAAAAAATAACAATTTTCATACAAATGAGAACATCTTTTATCACCCAGTTATATACAATTTAGCGTTTCCTATTTCATACAGCTTTTCCTATTCTCGGATCAGTTCAAATTGATTTATTGAACATTTTATCCATTTTAGCGTGTTCGTTTTGTTTATCCAGTTCATTTTAAATAACATTAACTAAAAAAAAACATGTCATATTTTGTAATAACATAATCATTTTTAATTATTTTGCTGTTAGCAGTAAAAAAGTCCAAATTCTTAATTTTTCTTTTTCTCCAACTCCCTTCGTTTGTTAGCCCGCATTTATTGTCTTTGCCGTTTGTGTACATTGTCTGCCATAAAATCGGAGCCGTCATCGTTGCGCACACCGAGGGCTGAACTACTGGCGCATGTTTGTATGTTAAACATTGAAATGTAATTTGAGTGCCCCAAGCCATAGTTTGCACCTTTAAAGGGCATATCGAATTTCGACCAGTACGCTGGTTTTCTGTTATTTTGACACACATGCATTCGGGTTTCAAGTCGCACGGAAAACAAACACATCAGAATGTTTGTAAATTTTGTGGTGGAAGGTGGCAAAAAAAAAAAACAAGACTGCTCCATTCATCGTAGACCCGTTTTAAAATCTAAAACAACCACTGGCAATTCTAAGGTCCAGGCCGATCCAAACGCAGACCTTCATTAGACTTTTAAAAATAAAAGAATAAATAAATAAATGGAAAACCGTCTATACGGAGGGAACCCGCAACTAGTCTACAGACCAACATCGAGCACGTATACGATAAACAATCGCCACAAACAGCGGTTCCTTGAGGAGCGCTGAAATGTGCTCGCAGCCAAAAGCTCCCGCGTGTCGTTCGAAACACCAGTACACGATTTTTCAAGGTAGTTCCTCTGCGGACTCGTATTTCTTTCACCGCTGCCAAAGTCAGGCTCATGGAGAAACTCAAAAAATCCTGTCACATGATGGAGTACTATTTTTAAACCACAGGGAAGCCTTGAACGTTTCACCAACGCCTGCGAGCTGCGAGTCGTCGACAATCGCCTGCAGCCCACTGCACTCCCGCTTGCTTGCATCTGCGCTGCAATGCGTTTTGATTTGTTTCCCGATCGGCGATGGCCTACCTGTGCAGCTTGCCCCGGCCGCACGGCACTCTCTTTGGCGGCATAGTAGAATAATTCGATGAAATGTTCCGCACTGTGTCGTTCGGGAGAAACACTCACAAAATCATAAATCTTTCCCTAATCCGCACGGGCAGCAGCTATCCTCGGGAAGCGAAACCGACACACTACTTTTCCAACTACTCGGCTTGGCCCTACTGAGACGCCAACCGCAGAACAGAAGTGGCCTACCAGCTGGCCGACATCTTCAGTCGCCGACTGATTGATGGCTGAGGAATCGCTGACACTGACGGACAGCACCGAATCATCTTGTCTCATCAGCGCTTCCTCGGGCGCGAGCGAGCCGCGAGGATAGGGTTTTGTCTCTGCTAATCTAAAAATACAATTCTCAATGTTTCCGCGCGAAAATCGACCACCTTCCAGCTGCTATCTGTACGCGAGTATTAATAGATTCTACGAACAACGGACCAGTGAAACTAGCGAGCCATTAGAACGGGCCAGCTTCGTTCTCATGGTTCGAGCAAACGAATAAAAAACCCCAGCAAACACTCGCTAGCATGCTCCTCAATCTTTACATAGGATGCGGACGCTGAGGCCAGGTGACGAACCGCAGATGGAGCGCCGCGGTGGATGGTACTCTGGTTTAATTACATTTTCTCGTCAGTGCACCCTTGCGCTCGAAATCATAGCTCGGGAAAAGCGCAGCTGTAGCGCTGTCGGGTGCATCATTTCTAGCTGTAGTCTCATCCGGGATATGCAATTATAAAGTGACAATGGTTACAAGTTTTTTCTGCGTAGGAAGCTGTTTTCCACTGTTGAACAAACAATCCAGCAGGTAAAGTAGCAGCAAAGAAATAAACTGTCAAGTTCCCGACTTCCCGGATGGACGCAGGTTTTTGCAGCGCTACCTTATGTTTCTAATTGTGTCCCTGCACTTTTTCATTCTTTTCGATGAACTTACATATTTTTTATTTAAATAAAAATCGAATCGAATAAAATTACAAAAACCATTTCAAATATGGAATCACAAAGGATTTCTGAAACTTCCAACGTAGACATATCCAGCGGATTGCATTGCCATCTGTGAGCTCAAAGCTGCTGCAGCGAGAGTTCATGGAACTCCAATGTTTCCAAGAATATCCTTAACCTGTTTCGCAGGACTGGAATCGGTAACGTATTTTCCCACTCGGTAAGGTTTCTTCACTATCCTAGTGCACTTTGCCTAGACATGCCCATAAACAAATGGGCAAAAAAGAGTCAAACGGTAAAATATTTCTTCGCTCGTTTTTCCTGGATCTCCCTTACGCAAACGGCAGTCCAGAGGAACAGAACCGGTGGAACCCGGTTTACCTGCTTCTTAGCCAGGCCAGTAACATAAGATTTTTATCTTTGCGTAGAATCTTCACGGATAAAAGAAGAACCGGATTGCAATGACACTTAACCAGCTGATTATTGTCAGTTTATGTCATAAGCCCTTGAGAGTAGTCCGTGAGTTTAGGTAGAATATGCAACTCTTGAGATATACGTTATTCGGTGAATGTTTTCTTAGAATTTACAATTTATGTCATTCTATAAATTGAAATTTAACAAATTTTCAACTGGCTAACCATTCTAATGATCCATAACGTTCTATCTTATGGAGTCTTTTCTCTCTAAGAATATGAAGTATATTCTAGACGAATCGTCCATAGACGAATCGTCTAGAATATACTTCATAATATTAATATTTATTTCTCACTCATTTACTGATTTATTTCTCACTCATCGGCCATTCTTGGCTAAACGAGACATAAGCTACAATTAATTCTGGAGTATAATTACATTCTCCGAATGCACACTAAAGGACGGGAAGAAAAAAGGTCTGAGATTGGGACAAAACTCACATTCGCTTTGTCACATTCCTATTCATGACAGACGACATCATCATCACCATCATCACCATCATTCTGTAATACTGAAGTGCATCGTGTAAGGACATGCATGCGTTCTGCTAGAAAGAAGCACAGCTGTTGGGATCGCAAGACGTACAAAACCTGGCGATAACCTTGCGTGGAGGCAAACAAAAAAAATGGACATGGTCGCAGCTGAAGCGGTGGAACTATTTTTGGATCAAAGGAAAACTGAGACCGATCAGCTCCTTCAGCCCGGGGTCTCCGGTGCCGTACGCACTTGACATTGAAACTGCAAACTGGCTCTGGGACCACCGATATGAAGTGCACGGCGAGTCCATTTTCAACGCGTCGACGAAGTGTTTTGCTTCACCAATCTTCGTCACACGGGACACAGCACCGTAGCAGGTAATGAATGATTAAGCCTAAAATATGCAGTATGTGCTTTATGTTTTGCTGCGTTTTTGCCCGTTTTCGCTCCAGGTTTTCCCTGTCCCTTCGATAGCCCCGAACCGAAGGCCCGGGGCTGCGGCGAACTTTGGATGAATTTATTGCCGGATTCGGTCGCATAAATTAATTTGCCTTGGTTTCGAGACGGACGGTTATCGCGGCGCAAGTAGCTGCCCGTGTCCTTCCGCGCGTTTGCTCGCGTATGCTCGCACGAGTCGTGAGCCACGCGACCACTCCATTACGGCGGATATTTGCTCCAATCCCGCGCGGCTTTTAATTTATGCATCGTGCGGTGACGATATGGACACCGCTCTCCTGTTCTTATTGGGTAGTACGGCAGTGGACGATTAGCATACAGTCGTGATCATCCGGTCAGCTGTGTGGGTAACCCCGTGCGGCTGATAAGATACCTGTCTGGACACCTGCTGTGCTATAGTACCTGACCCAATAAATATTGTCCGCGGGAGACAGAAAAGGGGGAAAATGCATCGGCCAATAGGCCAGAATGCAAATGCAGAAAATAAACTACGGTCTATTCATAAATATTTGTCTGTGTGTTTTTTTTTATTTTATAAACTTATTTATGTTCTACCAGCAATAGTTGGTCTAGCCATGCCAACAATCGTTGAATGATTTTTTTTAAGTAGAACGGCGAAAAGCAAAGTTAATGCATGTTTAATAATTTAAGGGTTTTTACCGCCTCACTATTCACTTCTGCCATTGGAGAAAATAACGTATCCCAACAATATTTTCAAAGCTTACGTTTTTTAACTTGACTCTTTTATCGTATTTCAGATAATCTTATTATTTTCAAGATAACGCACAACTCAAAGTAGGAATAGCAGTAGTTTCACCTTGTAGCTAATACTTAAAATGTTGAAAAAAAAAAACAAGTTATCGACCGGTTTGTCGTACAAAGTAAAACATGCTGCCATTTGCGCTACGATCGAAAATTGAAATGTGCGTAACAATAACAAATTGGCACTACAGTTTTTTTTCTTCCAATATCGCCACTGCAGACACTTCGGAGGCAGATAGACTTCCGGTAGCAATTAACTATCGGTGTTTATAGGCAGGTTTCCTACATGTTTGTTGCTGATCAACCAAAATGTGGATCGTAAATAGTCGTGGATGACTTCATGTTCTAAATGTCTTAAGTCGAAAAGCTTAAATAAATGCATTGTGATTGATTGCACGTGCTAGTGCTCGTTCGAGCGTTTTTTTTTTATGGCGGTAGCGGTTTTCAGTCACATGGGATGGATGGTGGTTGAGAAGCGTTTCGATTGAACAATGCACGAAACAATACCCCCGCTTTAAACCTGTACCTACTAGTCAGCATGGCGGCTGATCCGTTTGCCGAACGGATATTTAATATCCGCTGCTCTGCCGTTGCCACTCGTGGCGTTGAATTTAATTTATAAGTATAATAATCCGGTGAGGCAGACAGGGTGTGCATGCCAGTGAACAAGTGAGCCGGTGCACCTACTGCTGTGATAAAACGGTGACACACCGCCGAACGGCGCACCGCTTCCAGATCAATGTTGTGGACTGCGATGACTCCGGCCGATACCGCTCCGACTAAAGGTTTCGTTCCGGCTGGCCCCCAACCGGCCGAGAATGGTGTGTGCTTCGGTGTGTCGCTGCTGTCAGGGGGAGACACAGCAGGAAGGTAGTTTTCCGTGGGAACGTACAATATGGCTGGCTCGAACCGTCCCCCAATCGGGCGCTCGGACCACCGCTCCTAGTTGCTGCTGCAGATGGCAGGGTTCACGCGGGAACAACATTCACGTTCCGCCGGGAGAGGTCGGACGTGCCGGGGATAGGTGGGCCAGGGATTTCTGCGTTAATAGCAAGTCTAACCAGGAAATCAGGCGACCAGCGTCCTCTCACCATGTGAAAGGACACGAACAGGCCCTGTCAGATACACTTATCTACAAATTAGTTGACTAGCAGGCACTACGAACAGGTGCACCACTGGTAGATAGTGCAGAATTTCAGTACAAGAACCTTACGAATTCTTGCGGAGTATTTTTAACATTTTAAAAGATGTTTAATTGGTGTTTTTTTTTTAAATTAAACGGCTAGGCCATACTATAAGATACTTATTAGTAGAAGTAAAACAAATTATTATATAATAAAAAGTATGTGCAATAACTTGTTTGTGTTGGTTTCAAATGAATCAAATGTAAAGTCTTATAAAAAAAAAACCAAACCATGTGTAGTATATTTGAAGAACCGAATAGGATATTACACCATGTTTCATGGATTCCGAATATTTTTAAAAGTAATATCTATTTTGTTTTTATTCATGAAGAACGGTCCGTGCAGTATTACTGAAAAAAAAGAATATCTTTCCTTTGGAAAAAAGCCAATGATGCACTTTGTATTACTGGTAGAGAATGGTAATTCCGCTTACTGACAAAAATAAGGACATTTCAAGCCAAATAATCAATTAAATGGAGGTCTGAATTGTGAAATTGAATTTTCATTGTAAATCAGCTGTGGCCATTTGATTGGTGAATGAAAAAAGCAGCAATAAAAATAAACTTAACGTATCTTGGAAATCAGTTTGTGATGTGTAAATTGCGAAAACATCATTCTAGGATATGCTTTTGTAAAGCCAAAAGCAATGTACGAACAATACTGGAAGTCCCTTTCTCTCAGGTCTCTAAAGCAGAACAGATAACAGATTCTTTGCAGATGGAATTGATGCCGAAGATGTTTTAGCACTTGAAGCTACTGGATCAAGCGTAAAAGCATAATTTTATGCGATCGTCATGCTCCGATAATTTCTGTTGTTGTAATTATTGTGTACCGTACTGTATCGCTGCCCAGCAGCTGCTCCACAGCTTAGAACGGAATCGTCCACCGGTACGCACGCGCCACCTGTCGGACCCGTGGCTCGGGAAGGTAAACGGAAGGTAGCGAAACAGAATCTAACCGATCGCCAACCGAAAGGAACGCGCCGTCGTCCTAGGCCAGCCTTGCGTTCGTACCCTGGGCATGGCGTGAGACACGCGCCAACATTTCAAGGAACGCTTTTTGCTCCCGTCGCGCTGTTGGTAGCGCCATTTTTTTATTGTTGTTGCCAACGGGGTGACTTCAATGCGTCCACGTGCCGCATTTAATTGGCAAGAGGGCAAGCATGCCATGCCGGCGGGCAACAGTGGAATATTGTATAGTGATAATAAAATATAAAAACTCGATAGTACAAATCAGTCGCGAAAGGCAGTCGCGAGGACATGACGGCGAAAGAATTGGGAGATTGGGGGGGGGGGGGGGGGGGGGATCGGGTTGGAGAATGGGGTTGGAGTGCAACATTTACAACTTATTGCCAATCATTCACTCCATCCGATCGCACCTCTATATAGTGCGGCCGAATCCAGTTTGAAAAACTCGTGCACCTACCGACCCCTTCGTGCACGAAATCACGGGGGATCACTTTACGGAAATGTGGCGTTTTATGTGTGTGTGTGCGTATTGGGCAGGTAGCAGGAATACGCGTGCCTCGGCTTTTAAAAAGTGAATTTAGCTTCGGGGAGAACACGGGGCGAATTCGCGAACTGGACCGCGAAAACGGGTGCTGCTGAACACTGTGTGATCGAACGAATTGGATGGAAGAAGTGGGGTGTGTCTGGAAGTGCGACCGAGCTGGAGGGTGAGACCAACGAAACAAAGGACAGGGCAACTATAGCCCCGGCGGTATATGCTTCACCTGTCGCGGTGGCACGCGCCATTCTATGCTGAAAGCACAAAGCGCCGTTGTAGTTAACACGACACACTGCGAAAATTGCCTTTCGCGCTGAAAAGTTGAATGCCGTTGGCTGCCTCTGCATCTCTGACGGATCGGAGGCGTAGCGTGTAGGAGGTGGCACGGAAGTGGAGGGGGTAGGAGGGGTGGTAAGGGGATGTTGTCGAGGTTTAGAAATTAAAGCAAGTGGGCGTTTAACAGATTGATTTTTTTTTCTTGCTTGCCGGTTTGACATCCCGGCAACAGACGTACGTATCGATCGATCGATTGATCGTGATCAAGTGATTATTTATGGGCAATTAAAGTAATTGTTTAATTCTACTTCACAATTTCCACTTTAGCGAAGGGCTCGCTGCATTGGCGGACAGTGGTTTAGAGCGCTTTTCCAGGCCAAAAGATGCGCAACTGGCGGATGTTGTTTCCCCGGGGAAGTTACGGGTTAAGGGTGCCGTTGTGGGCCTGAGATTAGGATATTCGGTAATGTTTGATGAATTGTAGCAATTGAGGACCTTCAACGTGTCACAGATTATTTATTGACTTATTGAACACATTTTGTCCAGCAAACCGGGCAGAGTGATGATATGCGCAGCTCTAAACAATCGGTGCAGCATTCCAGCGAGTGCACGAGAGGAACCCGGCCCGGCCGGAGTTACTTTGCCAGCTAATTACGTTTGATTTTGCTATTTTATGTACCGACCAGCTGGTTTTTCGTTCCCGCCGTGAGTTTTTCGTGACACTCTGCGATCCGATAAGGGCAGCTGGTATCGTCGGCCATCGTGACCCGAGCACGGTCAAGCGCCTACTTCCTGGTTGGTGTGTAACACCCTCTCACCCTTATCTGGACACTCGACCACGGCCAGGGACGGTCCAGCCAATTGTTTTGGCGCGGCAACGGTGTGTGCGTGTGTGTGCTTGCACCGGGTGAACAAAACACTTGAAACAAAATGCACTTAATCAATTACGGCAGGGCCCTCCGGCGCAGCAGCGCAAGTTTCCGGACAATCCATCCTGCCAAAGGATGCTGAGGGGTGTGGGTGCTGCTCCATCAACCGGTGCAATGAGTCTGGCACGTTGCAAAACCACACGAGCACCCAAGCACACACACACACACATATACAGGCGAAGCTTGTTCTTTCTACGCCGCCTGCAAAGTGATTGCTCTTTCGTGTTTATCTGGTCGTGCTGCGCGAGGTATAATGCCTTTCGTCACACCTTATCAATTCGGCTATTCGTTGATCGTTTACCTTTATCGTCGAGCACACATTTCGAGCCATTACATTGTACCTTCGGCTACACAAAACGGTGCCAAAAGACGTGGGCACCGTTCTTTTTTGTTTCCTAGAAAGCTTATTCCAACCGATTGTTGCGAATTGTCCACGGTGCTTAACGTGCGATTAATAATGCACTTGATGTTTTCAAGCTAAGAAAGTTGCACGTTTAATAACGCTTTAATAGTTGCTTTTAGGGACAAAACAATTTTATAGAGCCTACGTTTGCCCGTGTACTTAAAAAAGAAATTTAAAAGGGAGTTGAAAAATGGCAATGTGTAGAGAATGTGGTCGCTTTAGATCGTTTATTTTTTTCCGGCCAAATCCTTTCGAATGACAATGAAACAAGTTGAACACCCGAGGACTCAGCAAAGCGTTTCCATTTCAGGGCTACCGCCGGTTACTTTGTATTTCATGATTGTTGTCTATATTTATATACTTCCGACTTAGCATGGTTTATCCCCAATCCAGTATTCCCGACATAGTGGATAAAAGGTTACCAGCGCATAAAACCGACTTCGCTTGGTTCTTCTATGCATTTACTTAAAGTTACAATTTACTCTATAAGGGCCTGCCTGCAGACCAGCTCCTAAATCCTGCCCGGATTATGTTAAACAGATTCTATTAAAGTTTTTGTTTTGGAAAATCGTTATTTAACTTCTTTTGTCAAAAGAATGCTTGGGATTTGATGCTTGATGCTTGGGATTTGAAAATAATTTCTACTTTCATATCTATCAGTTAGGACCCAATATTAGATAAGCAATAAGGAGATTATATACTATCTAATATACTAGATTAAGATATAAAAACAAACGAACAATATAAGTAAGTCTGCTATAAACCAACCATTCAATTGGTTCTCTTGAGCCGAACTCGGAAATACAAAAATTACAAGGCTCCTATTTTATTCCTCTAAAATATTTTTAAATTTGGCGAAACAATTGTACGAATTGTTTCAATTGTACGTAACAATTGTTATTGTATTGGTACCCTAACGATACCACTTACAATTTAAAAAAAGTTAGTCATACGGTGAAACTCAAGTTATTTGGCAACTTATGCTTATTATTGCTACTATTACTAGGTTAAATAAGCTTAAAAAATGTTTATTTATCCACCCGTTTGCATACTTCACATGTTTGCTAAATGTAATCTAAAGGGATACATTCGCCAATGTTGGTTCATTTATCCAAGTATTGCTTAGCAACAAAGTCGTTCGGTGCTGCTCCTGCTAGGAACCGAACTGGTGTATGAATTTATTTGAAGGGTCAGCTGTGAGTCGGAAGCCTCTACTCGCAATGCTATTGAACTTGCCTGGTTGACGTATATTGTATTGCCTTTGTTAAACTTCGTCATTCACAATTTGGAAGTTATCGCCCTCTTAAATTCATTTCAGTTTTATTAAATTGATGATTGTATATGGTCGAGAGTTATTTTTTTAAATTACAGTTATATCAATTATTGACTAACCGTTTTGCTATAAGAGAGAAATAGTGGCTCTTCATCGACTAAAAAATTTAACTGCACTACTACTTGCTTATCGGTGTTATTTTTCGTGCTAAAGCATTCGCCTTCATTAAGCGCAATGTTTATATGAACCAAGTGTTAGCTTGTAACAAACAAACTGGCACTCCCATTCTCGATTCTTCCTGGCTACTCGGGTTGACTTTTCCACTCTATTTCCGCGATCCTTCAACGGTTCGCATGGCGTTGGATATTGGATAGCCCTGCACAGGGCAAGACCGTTTCCACGTCAATGGGATATTTATTTATATTCCACCGACTTCAAACGTGCATCGAGGAACCGTTGTGTTCTCACTTCTATCGCGACATCGTCCGCGCCACGACATAATGCACCACGAGACACCCGTGTAAAGTCCGCGGCGAACATCGACCGGATATGCACCGGCGTCGTGATTCAATGGCGAGCCGATCTCACGCTTTCGCAACGGCTCTTGGGCCAACATCTGTTCGGCGGGCGGCTGGCAAGCGTCTGCTATCGGTCGACGCCGAGCCGGCCGTGCAGCAAAGTCAACGCAGGCGAAGGTAGCGAAGGTCACGGTCCACCGATAATCGGTGCAAAGCGTTGTTTCCCCCCGTACGCTGAGATGCTGAGGCATTTCGCTAGCGAACGGTGAGACTCCAGGCCGACGCAACGAGCCGGGTGGTTCACACGGGTGGCGAAGGAGGCCAGCATCGTTGCTGGCCATCGCTCCGCAGGCCCGTCCCGTCTGGATGGTGGGACAGATGGCGTTATTTATAGCACGATCTACGTACAATCCATTTTCCTCCGCTGCATCGATGCTGCAGACCTTAATTCTAATTGTAATTCTAATTAATGGCAGTCGCTGACGCGAGTACCACCGCGTGGTGGCGCGATCGTGTGTTGTTGAACGCTGCTATAGGCGCATTTTCCGCCCCTTTCATGCTCGACGCAATCGATTGCCCGCCGGCGGTGTTCCTAACGTGGTGGTGCAGGTATGCTTTCGTTCGCCACTCCTCTCGCGAACCTTCCCGAAGCTGGGCTTACTCTAAGCGATCGAATTAGCAATAAATCTTTGCGAATTGACAAAACAAAAAAAAATCGAGCAAGCGACAACATTAATGTAATCCATATACTAATCTTTGTAAATCTCAGCGTGCGCCACCCGTGTCGCCGACAGATCGTTTATCAGCGTTGAGGTTTTCTCAGCGAATTACTCCATCGTTTCAATTTACATTCGGTGTGGGAAACGCAACATGCAGGAAGAAGAAGGTTTTGCTCCTTCTTGCCGTAAAGACCAATTTGGTCAAGCCTACCCATTTTTTAAGTGGTTACGAGGCTTTTTACCGTTTGCTGTACGTGGATAGCCCGTCTTTCGCACAGGCGGAGGTCTGGTCTGGATTCGAACCCACGATACCGTGTGACATATTATAGCCGGCCTACGCGCTCGGCTATCCTGGAGCATGTTTTACTATTGATAGCGTTTTATTCAGGTGTTTCAGAATTGCATTTTAACGCTATAACACGGTAACGTCTAGCAAGATTAAACATAAACTACCCGAAAGAGTTGTCCAAGTTCCAAGCAATGCATTATCGGCCCAACGCCATGGATTGTCACTGCAATGCGTTTGATAAGATATCTTGAAATTAAAGCAAGAAATAAATGAACAGGGATATGACAAGGCATTTTAATGATTGGACAATCTACAAAAGCAAAAACAGAAAATCGTTCCAGGAATAATAATCGCAAATTTCTCTTAACCGATAAGTAGACAAACTTACACACACACACACACATCGGTCGAAGGGCAGTTGACATATTTGCAATCTGTTTTTCTTATCTAGTAGGTCATTATATGCTTCGAATTACTTGACTTTAAAACAATGCGTTGCTAACGACTGTTTGTTCCGCACAACAAGACGATAAGCGAAAATCACTCTTTCCATCTACTGTTCATTTCTAAACGGTAAAACAGAAATATCACGAATGTCTATTCTAGGTCCTGTTTGTTTTATAGCGCAAATAAAGGTAACGGTTTAATCAAACTAGCTTTTATTTTGCCTTGTTACGGTGCCTTGGCGCCTTATATTCGTAACGTATCTGTCGTTTGCGTAACAACAGCCACAAATGGCGCTATCAGATATGATTAGTTGATCAGCTGCTTTTTCCCATTTACCATACCAAGCTACCGGTGAACTTTTGAGCCGACTAGCTGCTGATGACGTTTTAGCTACTGATGGCGCTATTAGCTTCCATCGACAACAATTTGTTTCTTTCACGAAAAACGAAGAGCGTGTTAAACTAGATTCGTCATGGTCCAAACTCAACAGCATGTTTAACTTGTCGTTTGTATGAGTTGATCAACAGCACTGAATGGATTAAAACTGGCAACATACTAAAAACAACCCTCTCGGGAACAAGCCTGTTTTGTGTTTTGTGTGCTGTTTAATGAAGTTAAAGTTTGTATCCGTGAAATAAGCTGACCTCTATTTGGAACGCAAACAGAAACCTTAAGTCTTTAAACAAGTTACTCAAAATGCAATATTTGAGGACACAGTGGATTGATTATCGTAAACCTGTAAATCTATCAACAGCTCCCTACTACATTCCTGAGTTGCACCGATATCATGTACTTCTGAGAGCACAAAAATGTCGACATTTATTAACAATATTAAGCGCATAACCATTCGTACTAACGACCGAAATAAAACAGCTTTTCAATTTTCACAGCAAAATGTCAAATATTGTCAAGCAACGGCGTATTTCAACCTTGTTTCGGCCGAGCAAATGTTATTTAAAAAAAATAAAAACGTCTTGAGAATCAGGGGAATGGGTCTTAAACATTTGCAAAACTTGTGAGTGTGCTAAAATAATTCTAGTAATATGAACTGAGCCTTTAAGATGACGAGTTTAGTGTCGTGTACTATCGTTGACATTTTAGTTCAACCATCGATAGTTATGTTTATCACAATTTCTATCATCAAACATTTTTTAGTAATCTTTTTTAATTTTTTTATTTGATCCCTAAAATTTAACTAGTTGGATTCGGGCGAGAGAAATTAGGCCTCGCAACACATAACTTGTACATCAAACACTCTTGCTCTATTTCTCTTCAGGTACAGAGACTTTATAAAACACTTTAAGAACCCTGGTATCGAATATTCAAACTGTTCGAAGTTAATAATTGATAATTTTGTCAGATGCTTTTCTACTCAATTTTGAATAGATTTGACTTATTACAGTTTTCAATCCTGAATTTTCCTACCCGCAACACGTTAGGTCCTTGCAATATATGTTCGCAATAAGCTATGCTGCAATAAGTGTATGAATGATGTTGCAATTTCGAAATCCTTAAACAAGGAGCGCTCATCACGGAACCGTTAACAAACGTGCCCATTTGAGGGTAAATAGTTCTCGGTCGGTACCATACGGCGTCTTGAAACATCATTACGCAACATCATGTGCTGCTCCTGGCAATCAGTTCAAATGGGATTTCACTCTACCGACAAGCTGTGTGAGCTGAAGGTGAGCAGATGGAGCAGCAGAAAGAAAAAAAAAACGAAAAAGAAAAAACATAGATTTCGTGTACGTAATCGCTCTTTTGGCACGCTCGTTCGCCGGGGCCCCACCGGAGTTTATGTCGCCTCTGCCGAAACCGTCCGTTAGCAATGGCGCGATTCCGCTATCATCCGCACAAGGGCACATAGAATTCCTGGCCAGGGACAAGGCAACGGTGGGATAGCTAGGACGCAAGAACGACGAAATGTGCCGAAGGAGACGGATAAGAAAAGAAGACCTTGGCGCAAAAGGATGCGGCTCCGACCAGTTGTAACACTTTCCACACAACCCGCCCGGCACACACATAGCTTTGGTTATGTACTGAATATTTTCGTTGCTCAACCCTGGGGAGCCCACGGCAAGGGTACCCCCACCAGCGATGGAAAAGAAAACCTCAGTTCCGATAGAATTACCATCGTGCAAAGGGAGCAAAGGACGTGCGAGGCAATACCATTTCCATTTTCCTGTTTTCCTGCGGAGGAAGAAGCAAGCAGCACACTTTCTTTCGCGGCAAGGCGAAGGAAGTGGGTGGAAGATCCTGGCAAATAAAATCAAATAAAACATTAGTCAGCAGTCCGAACGTGTCCGACTGGATTGTCGGGAGCCACGAAGCGATGCTGGATGCTACTATGGATAATTTCCTGGGAGATAAACAGGCTTTAACTACACCCCCCCCCCCCACCCCTCTTACCTTCTCCCATCTTCTGGTGTGTGGAGACGGGTTGAGATAGGGCGCTAGGATTCTTCGCCCGAAAGGGGTCGGTATCGTTTAATGCCCTGTTTTTTTGCAGAGCCGTTTTGACTCGAGAAAAAGGGCAGTGAAAGTGAAAGGCAAACGACAAGATAGATGGACCTGTGAGGCCCCGGGATCCAATCCAATCCATTCCAATCTAAACCGATTCAAGCGATTCCAGTACATAATGCCCGGAGGGTCCCCAGATTGCCGCCCGGTTTCCCTCCCCCAAACACAGTCATTACCACGCTTATATAAATAAATGCGGGTAAATAAATATCCTCCGTGTTGCCGGATGGCCGCACGGCTCCGATGTCCTAGCTCTGTCCCGTCCTAGGCTGCCGAGCAAACGGACCGAATAAAGCGGAGCGAAAACCCCGTTTCCCTCTATCAGCGGCAATCACGCTACAAAACGGAAAGTTTGTCGTTATCTTTTTTCGCCATTCCTTCCCCGGACCTTGTGTGGACGCTCCCCGGTCCTCGATGGGTACGGATAAATGGGCGCGAAAAGTTACTTTCCAAATCCCATGCTTCCGGCAGACGATCAACCAAGACACGCCATCAACGTGGGAGTCCTGGGACATCTCCTTTTGCTCCAGATCGGCAGAAGGGCACGTACACTGGCGGCGGTGACTTTCGGAGATTGGAAAGCACATCCCGAGCGCTACGTTTGCTCGGCTTCGCTTGTTTGAACTTGGCATCGTGCTTATTTGCATGTATCTCATCAGAATTCTCTTTTGAGGCCACACGGCCGCATCACGGTTCCTGGGCGCAGATTGGAAGCTGTCGGGTTCCGCAAACCAATAGGTCGCACGTCGGAGAAGATAGTATCAAACGGTCCGTGCTCTCGGTGCACGGGTTCCTTTCTACCCAGGGACTCGTTGCTCTAGTGCATTGGAGCTTGCTAGAATTTCAAAGGGCTGATAAATTATGCCATAGCTCTTCGTCAACATTGCTTGCGTGTTTGCACGTTCACGACGCACATGCTTTGGCATAGTAATTACCCATGACATGTCCGGAATGCTCTAACGTGCTCGGATGTAACATTCCATACGGGCCATACTTGAGTGGAAAAGAAAAGAAACAAATAGACACACTGTCCATCTATGGTACAAGCTACTAATATCATGTAGGTGACCCGCACATTTCATCCGTATCGCTAGGCATGATTTATTTTAAAAAGCCACTTCCATTCCAGCTTCACCAGTGCTAAAAATGGAGTCCTTGTTAGCACATTGACGATTTGATCACGTCTCAAAATTATGTAATCACCAAATATTCTTGCATAAACTTTTCGTAATTTGCAGCAGAAATTTAATATGCCGATTGACTTTAAAAAAGCTTGAAAGTCAAGGTCACGTGTGTCATTGAACTACAAAGATTCTCCAACTTAGCCTTCAATAATTAGCACTTTACAAACACAGGGGTTGTAAATAGAACGGCAAAATTGTTTGGGTAAATAAAATTGCTGAAGTAAATGTACGATCCAACGAAGCGAATTAAAATCGATTTAATTTAGAACTATCGTGCTAATTGGTACACTGTTTATGCACGTATGGGCAAATTTGTATAGGGCATGTCGTGAAATTGATAAGCTTAATGGGTGTTTTTAAAACAATTTTGTCCGAAATATTATTTTTACGATAAAATATTAAAGTTTTTTGTAGAATGTTATGAAAAAAAATCTGTCGGATTGAAGTGAATTTAAATTGCGTCTGGCGTGAAAAATATGAAACATTAAATTAAATAAATGGTAAAATTAGTGTGATTAGCTAAAATGATTCTTTATTAATTTGCAAGCAGTTGCTATTTTCGTAAAAAGACCAAGCGTGAAGTCCTCGAATGCCTCGAATTTTATGCACCTTTTTTTTCTACCGTATGTACTCGATTCAACGAGGCACAGATTTATACATTTAATAAAAATCAGTCACTGAAACATCCAAAAACGCAGTCGGATGTGCAGTCACAAGATTCTTTTTAAGTTCTTACCTCGCACTGGAACTCGAAATCGTCCGTGTGGACGCGGAAGCAGAACAAAGTTTGAAGCACGCCCGCACCGTGCAACCGGAAGTGCAGCACTGAGAAGACGGCAAGGGACAAAACTGCACCACCAGCCACGAACGGCCCGACCCGATGGAACCTCGTTGCAATTGAGGCCCAAGACTGACCGCCGAAAACTCTCGCCGAAACGGGGAAAACTCTCGTTCGCACCAAGCAGCGTGTTCAGCGTTCTCCGTGTGGCCGCACCGTACGCCGGATGGAAGCTCACTGATACCCGGCCACCGCGCTGGGGATGATTCGTTCCGTATTCCTGCGCCGAGTCGGAATCCACCGTCCGCCGGCCCCTCCACGGGTGCCCGATTTATCCACCCACCCCCCGCCAGCCAGCCAGCGGCACCGATACGGGCGAGATTTGTGTACTGCCAAGGAGGCAAAGTCCTGCCTCTACTATCGCACGTCGTATATGCCGAAGTCGTGGTCTGCGTCGTCGTCGACGACGACGACGACGACGTCGGCGTGGTTGTTAGTGTAGTCGTCGTTTTCTTATCACTCTCGCTTATCTCTTTTCACCCCTCCGCTCCTGCCAGGCCCCGGGCACGAATCCTCTGGCCCGTTGTCGCACGCCCCCTTCGCAGTGTACTAAATCAACGGCTAGAGAGGCACTACACGTGGTTGGTGTTGGCGGCACGGCGGCAAGATGTATCGGTTTTCTTTCAGTGCAGTATCGAAAGTGTGCGCTCGGATCACGTTTCTCCACGTTTGCTGGTTCCGGGCTGGCAGGCCACCGGGTGCCAGGTTTGGGGTGCTGCTTGTGGTTGTTGCCAAACAACGGGATGAGCAGCCTGACGTACCTTTTCGGGACGACGCGAGAACTCGCCGGTAGAACCACTTGGCTGAGGTTTTCCGAGAATTGTTCGACTCTTCTCGAGATGAGTACGTGCTTCGTTAGTGGCTTCGCCTTGAGTGTTTCTTCACCGGTTTGCTGATGATTTTCCAAAGAAGCTTGTGGGGTATTTTCACGCCGATGGAATGGGGTGGGCGTTATGGAGGGTTTCCTTTTCCACACCACGAACTGGGTCCTGTACTTTGAGCTAGACTATCACACCGGCTCCACTGCCGCAAGGACAAACGCGAGGATCCCAGGGAAAACACACGGCAGGATAGACCGCACTTTCTCAAAGTCGTTTGATGCGTCGAGTGGTGCGTTCAAACGCTGGCATACAACTGTCCATCCGTTGGCGCGATGAAAGGCAGTCCGACGGATTTGGAACTGATTCTCCCTCGTCGCGCGCAAAACATAACAACAATCACTACCGGGGGCACAACGAATGTATGAGTTAGAAAATTCTCTCCCCTATCTGTGTCACTTTCTTACGTTTCCACCATCGCCACACTGCCGACCAACCCGACTAATCCCTGCGTTTGCGACTATCGACGATGGTAGGCGGGGGTGAAGAAGAACGGCACCTCCCCCTCCCCTTCCTCTATTTTCAGCAACTCACAGAGCCCGGCTTGAAATCCACAGTTACGAACACACGGTGTGCGACACTGCCAGGGACGATATCGACGTTCCAATTTCGTCAAACTCCCGCACCAAACTCCCAAATCGATTGTGGGTCGTCGGTCGCTCTCAGCGGCCCTTTCGGATGGCAAGCAAACCGTTGGAAGCGGCCGCAAGTCCCAAATTAGCATTCCCGGTGCCTTTCCCGGCAGGGCGCTGCGGAGGGTAGAAGCTTCCTCCGAGTGGGCGAACAGCGGGCGCAACGCCACAAACGTATAAATAGGGCAGCCAAGGATGGGGGCGCATGTTTCCACACGGAAAGACTCGCATATGAGGGTGTGTGCATTCAAAATATGAATCACCACTATACGTACAGCGACACCTTCGTGACCAAACCAGGATACGGTGGTTTTGTGGGGGAGGCCCGAAATGGAAGCCACACGATTGGGAGCCCAAGAGCTTTTCCCGCACCACGCTCCATTTGTAGGTAACGTATACATCCTTCGCAAATGTAACAGTTGTTTGAGGTTAATTAATACTCAAAACCATAACTCGGAACACACTGGGGCTTAGAAGTTCCTGAGAATTTAATTATTTATTTAGAATTTATTTTTTCGGGAATATCTTGCCACTTGGCAAACATGACATGAGCAGTTAGAAATTAAAAGTTTTTCATTCATCTTTCTCGATTCCTATATACGGTGCACTTGTACATTTATTCCCTTTTGAACGCATATCCTGCATCAATGAAAACTTGAGATGTTTCAATTAAAACGAAAGTAATTAATTTGAACGGTAGATATTGGATGATGATTTCTCCCCACAGCGGATGAAGGATAAACAGTCACTTGACGGGCCTAGATGGGACGTCAGGTTGTCCACCTGTAGAAGTCAATTCGAACATCACTCATCACATCAAGTGTTACTCGCCTAGTCCACGTGCGCTCGCAATTCTCAAAACTTTGCAGTTTCAGTCAATTTTAATTTAATTAAACTTAAGTTACAATCTTTTAACATTGAAAACGTTAGTCATCAAAATGTTGACATCATCATCAAAATGTTGGCCAACGTTAGCTTAATTCTAGTCCTCTTGACGACAAGGATTTTATTATCTGTAAGTGAAAGTCAAAGAGTTGGTAGAAAGGGAGAGTGAAAGCCATTCAAAGAAGAAGAAAAAAAACTTGTCTGTGTTGGCCAAGACATAATTAAGGAAGTATGACTCTTCTAATATGGTCAGCAACTTCGGCGATACTTTCACATTTTTGGAAACTCCTTTTTAATAATAATAAAAAAAAAAACTAAACGGATTTGAATGACGAAGAGCAACTGGCAAACGACATTGTTAACAAATGTTTTAACATTCGAATACAGTGTACATTTCTTAAAAAATCATAATTTGCGGACCGCGAAAAAAAAGACATCAATGTGTTATACTTGCCCGAATGAAATATGAGTAGCGCAGCACGACAAGCCCCGGTGAAAGCCGTGTTGAAATACTGTTGATGGTAGTCCGCTTAGCACTGTAGACAGATCTCTTGGGAGAGGATGCGGTATACATCGGTGTTGTTTTTTGCTGCTTATTATGGACACAACTGTTCTAAGCGATAAGCAAGAGTGTCTGTTTCAAGAGTCGACTGGCCTTCAACAACCAGCGCTTGGTCTATGGTTTGGTTCGAATTGATAACTTCAGTCATGAAGCTGCATGGTCTGTTTTATGCGGTTAAAATTCCCATTCTGCATTTCTATTTTAACTCCATTCATCCATTCCATCTATCAGTGGGACGAACTTTCGGTTCGTTTGGAAAATAGGGACCAATACCACAAAAAAAAAAACACCACATCCCTATCTGCTACACTTCAGGCCGGCTCAAGAGTACAATCGGAATCACTTGAAGGGAACTTGAGGGAATTGAATGTATGCTCCCGGAAAACGGAATGAAGAGCATTTTGATCATCTGTTTTGTGTACTCTTACAATTTTATCTTCGAGGCATGCATACAATTCCCTAATAAACGAGATGTATTTGAATTTTGGTTTAGGGTTTCGGGAAAGGATATTTTAAATGTGCAACATAAAAAGTGCATCATCGACTCGCTCTTGACAGCCAAACAAGAAATCGATGCGGACGTAATTAGTGAAAAAGGAATAAAGATATCGTATAATATGCAGAGAAGAAAGACTAAACACAACAGCAATACTTTGTGTCCGGCGTCCAGCCCATCCAGACTATCATTAATACACCTCTGCGGAACTAGAGCAACCTTTTTAGTTGAAGGGGTTCGCCTGCCGCCAGGGTGAGCAGTTTTATATTGCATTTCGCGATGCAGGAAGACTGGAAGTGCATTATTTATAGTCCAATGAACGTCGGCGCTCAGTGAATAAAAGTACAATACCCTGATGTTGTTGTCGACCTTGTGTTTTAAAATAACTCGAAAAGTAGTAAGAACCGGCTTGGTCCGATTACCCTATGCTAAAAATACCCTGAACTGCATTGTAATGCGCCCATGAAAACGTTCAATGTCACCCAGTACACCAATTCATTTGTAATATTCAACCAATTCCGATTTTATTTGTTGCAGAAAATATACCCCGCACTTGCAACTACTCGGCGTGGAGTCGGTGGAGGTAATAATTGACGTTGACGATTCAATAAAAAAAAATAAATCCAGAACAGCTGAATTTAAAGTTATTGATTCACGGTTCCTGTAAGTACTTAAGTGCTATCAAAGCTATACGAAGCATGCTTTAAGTTGTTATTTTTCAGTAAGTCTTAATCTCTTTATTTTAATCAGTCGAACTCTCCTGCATCGTGATAGTATTCTATCACGATTTATTTATTATTCTATTTATCTATTTTTCTTATTAGCGACGTGAGATTTGCAGATTCGCGTTTTTCTTAAATTGCTATACGGGGGTAATGAGGTCAAAACAATTCTGGAAAAAATTGACTGTCTATAGACTGTCTATACACAGTTCCGACGGGGGCCCGGCGTACCGTACCTCCACGTGATGCAGCTCGTACCCCTGGAGTGAAAAATCACTCCAAGGTTTAAGATTTATGTACGAAAGATATTCATAACTCGTAATAAAAGGAGGACAGTCTTTGCTTTTTAAATTTTGTTTTTTATACATGAAACGAATATCCTAACGCTCAGTTCAGAAAGAAATTGATGGTACGTTACATGCGCGTTTAGACTTATGACCAATATTATTCACAGGATTAAAAAAAAAAAAGTTTGAGAACGACCGCCCCTTGAAATATTGTTTAAATACTACTGGCCATGTATATCGCATCTTACTTTATAGTAGAGGCATTCGGTCGGTGTCTTCTTTTTACTTAGAGTATTCTACTATCATTGATAATGTCTCCTCTATCCTCTATCTTCCGTGCCATGCGGTCAGTGGAAGAGGAAAATTATAGATAGTATATTTGTATCATTAATCAATAATATTGAACGAGAGCGAACGAAGTAAAACGTTGCAACTATGAAACAAGTATAATGTCCGAACGACAACATCGCGTTAGCACCCACCTGCGTGCCTAGGAAAGTAAAATAATTTTAAAAATTGGTTATTTCAATAAATTTTGCCATTCCTATTATAATTATCCAAGCAAAGTGTATGTTCTTCCTGGATAGGATGATTGTGGCTCCAAGCAACAAGATTCAAAAACAGCAAAAAAGGGTATTTAGCATAAACCTATTTTTAGGCACGCACTCTAGAAGCACTTGCAAGAAGCACTTTTCCGACGCAAAACAAGCTAGATCCAACTTGTCATGATTTGTTTGTTATAGTTTTACGAAAGACAATCTGAATTCACGTTGAATTATTCCGTACGGTGTATTACTATGTAACACGTGTATCACCGGTTTGTAACGGCCGTGCCGCCTCTTTGCTGTCAATTTTCAAAACTCGAATTTGAAGGATCATTTCATATCGAAAGCTTTTGAAGCAACCCTGCCTCGTCCAGTGCAGCAATTTGACAGTTGGCTTGGCTAGTGTTGGAAATGTAGATCCGCAACTAGGATTCTTTTCATAATTGGAACGGACTCGATGAGCTAGGTGTGGGGGATCGGCTGTTGATGTATTAGGCTGGAGTCATTGCTCTGCCCATGGTTGGTCTAGTATATCTGGTTGTGTTACAGGGGATTTGCTGTCCGCCATGTTAATTATGCCGGTGCGGTACCTGAATGTCAAATACTGTTTACAAACCAAAAGCCCTTTTCTTCGTTTCGATAAAATTCGGTACCCCAAAACAACACATTAATTACTTTCCATAGTCCTTGATAAATCAATTCGGAGTTTGTTATGATTCAACGCTGGTACTTGGGGTGTGTATACTTTTAAAAACGTTTTTGAGTGTAAAAGTACTCTAAAATTTACTAATTTGCTTCTTGCAAAAAATGCAAAATCGCTACGAACAGACAATCCACATCGTCGATCCAAAAGTTAACAAAGAATACATAGCCGTCAAAATTTTCATGTATTTTTCTTTTCTCGATTTGTCAAAATGCATCAAATGACTTGACCAGGTTCTAGACAGTCCATGGTTCTGCCGCTCGTGATTTCGCCGCACGTACTGTCAAAATTTTGTATAGAATTTGACAGAACACGACGTGCGAAAAAATAAGTTGCCCTTGGGGCAGCATTGTGAAAACTAGGCAACATTTGAAAGAAAACCACTTGTATGTAGCGATTTTATACAGTTTTCGGTGTACCCACAGAGTGGGCAAGTTTTTCAAAAGTTGTTCCTGTGAAGGTTCTCATTCTGCAGTTTCCCTTCTTAGTATGCGGAGTGTTTGCTCTAAAAATAGGCATATTTTTTTTGGTGATCACCTCCTTGTTTGAGCTCAAATAATTTTACCAGCAAACTTATTTTTATTTGCGGTTCGTTTTGTACTTTCCGCTGTTTAAATTGATTTTTTGTTTCCGTTCCGAGTAACCTGTAATCCCGTCATCATTTCCTTGGATTAGGATTCTCTGTCAGCGTGTGTTCTTGGATCGGAGCGATCCAGGTAGGTGCTTCTCAGTTCACTCAACACTACGCTACCTGCCATCGATGTCAAATTTTCTTACGTCTCCATTTCGTGTGAAGAAGAAAATTTCAACGCGTCGATTAAAAGTGAAAATTTGGCACAGTCTGTTAACTTATTCATGTTAATTTAACTTTGCATTAGAAGTTTCCCGTGCTCAGATTCGAACAATAGTAAAGTTTCTAGCAATGCTTCACTGCATAGCCAATAAATAAAGGCAGCAAAGTGCTATCGAAAAGAAGAACACTGTCAGCATAAAACTACCGCAGAAAGTAGAATTGGTAGAATTTGCAGTACCCTGCTGGGCGTGCTGGTTTCATTGAAGTGGTCAAGAGTTATTTGTGATATTTGGTGGGCAGGCACTAGGCAGTGATAGCTGACACCGTTCTACTCTATCTTCATTCAACGAAGACATGGGGCGCAAGAAGAAGAAGGCATCGAAGCCATGGTGCTGGTATCCTTTTATGAAATATTCACTTTTTACAGCATCTGCCCATCCCAGTTTGTGGCGCATCATTTTTTGTCATCACCGTCGGTTGTGATGTTGGATTTTTTTTTGCTGCATACATTTGCTCAGCGCCTGTTTTTGCTGATTATATAATGGTTTTTTTATTTTGCATGCCAAAATATGCGTACCAAGTTTTCCTTAGCGGCACCTTGTTCCCTTTCCTGCATTCTTCTATAGGTACTGCAACCGAGAGTTCGATGATGAGAAGATTCTCGTTCAGCATCAGAAAGCGAAGCATTTCAAATGCCACATCTGCCACAAAAAGCTTTACACCGGTCCGGGCCTTTCCATACACTGTATGCAGGTTCACAAGGAATCGATCGATAAAGTGCCCAATTCGCTGCCGAATCGGTCAAACATAGTAATTGAGATCTACGGTATGGAGGGCATTCCGCCGGAGGACATTCGTGAGCACGAAAAGCAGAAAAACGGCAACCGATCGGAGTCGGAGGAAGAGGAGCCAGCGCACAAGAAGATGAAACAACCTGAAGGTAGTACACTCTAGCAGCATGTGCAAAATGTAACTGTTTTCCTAACCGTGCTAACAAAACCATTTCATTTCAGCTCCCGTTTCGCAAGGGATGATGATGCAGAATATGATTCCTCCCCATTTACAAGCAGCGTACGGCATGAACCCAATGATGGGTGCAATGGGAGGCATGAATACCTACATGCTACCGCCCGGGATGCAAATGATGTCCACGATGATGGGGGCCGGGCCACGGCCACTCTTCCCTGCGGCTGCCGCTAGCTCAGCGACCGTAACTAGCACATCCAAGGCGACCTTCCCTGCGTACAGCTCGGCCACGATCAGCGCACCCCCGACGACCAACAGTGCCATCTCTGCGGCTGCGACAAACAACAACGCGGGCAACAACGGGCTGAGCGGTGACAGTGCCAAGGCGGCCGCGTCCTCTGTGATACAGAACTCGGGCACGGCAACGTCGAAGATAGTGCATCCCCCGGAGGATCTCAGTTTGGAAGAAATCCGAGCACGGAAGCCACAGTACCATAAGCAAATCCAGCAGGCTACCCAACAGCTGCTGCAGCAGAAGCAACAGGAGAAGCAGCAGGCGCAGGTGGCTGCTGCCGTGGCCGCGGCGCAGCAACAATTGCAAGCCCAAGCACAAGCTCAGCTCAAACATCATCAGCAACAGCAACAGCAGCACCAGCAGCAACTACAGCAACAGCACCATCAACATCTGCAGCAGCAACACCAACAACATCTGCAACAGCAGCAACAACAACAGCAACAACAGCAGCAACAGCAGCAACACCAACAACAGCAGCAACAGCAACAACATCAGCAGCAGCAGCTCCACCACCAGCAATTGTCACCGTTTTCGTCGGCCGCTGGAACAGCGACGATTGCTTCAAACACCCAAACAACGGCCTCGATGAAGGACAACCGAATGATGTCGCCGCAAGAAGTAAGTGTTTGCCTTACACCAGCCACAGGCCTGCCTGTTGTTTTTCTTTCTTATTCCCTCTTCATGTTTTCGCCTTCTTCCTGTCCTTCCTTTACTGAGTAGTGCTTCTGAATGTGTTGAGAAGGTGCGTACGCAGGCTCGGTCGTTTTCCGTGCCTGTAGGATGCAGCAATGCATTTCTGTCGGATATATAGTGTAGAACATGTAACGTTGATTTGAGTTGTTTAAGCAGACAATCTTAACGGAACGCTCTGCCAAGGCGCCACGGTAGTTGCATCGTAACAAATTCGCATCAGTAACATGAAAACGTATGTAAATGTGTGTGTTTGACGTACGCCCGAAACGCCGCCTCGGAAAACGGTTTTATCGTTTTCCCCGAGCGTGGTTTTATCCTTTACTATCTTGGTCAAGTTATGCGTAAAATCTACTCAAAAAAAAAATTGGATGGGACATTGGTCTTGTAACGGTCTGCTTTACCTTTTCCTTGTCACAAAATGTGTTTCTTTTGTTACGATCCTTTATTAAATACAGTAGCATCTTGTATCCGTAAAGGTTTGCTTAACAGTCACCCAAACTTGAAATTGTTTTCCTATGCATGGGTGTGGGTACTAATTGGATTTCTTATCTCATCGTTCTTCATCCGGTATATTCCAAGCTATTCGGTCCATCTTGCCGGATTTATTCTTCTGGTTCTATAGTACATGTATGCTCTTTGTCTTTGAATTGTTCTATGTGTTAAGGTTTCAATATTAACTGCTGATCATTCTTATTGATGACATTTGATGGTCATTTTTAACTAGAGCAGAATGCATAATGTTTCTTAATCCCTAGCGTTGTTGATGGAATGGTCCGAAAAATAATCGAAGCTAAAGAAACATTGATTTCTATCCGTTTTCGTTTATCCATTGCTGGAAATATTTGTCAAAGTTCCGCAAGGAATTATAATTCAATGAGAGGCTCGTAAGGCCCGTTGGTCTTCACGTATAAGATGAGAAAGGACATTGTTTCTGTTAATGAGCTGATCATAAGATGCGACATAGCCAACGCTCTTCTCTCGAACAAAAGAAAAGTACTCAGTATACTTAAGAAAACCACGTTATGAAATCCTACCTTCCAATAATGGACTGGATCTGAATTCCCTTTCAAATTCGACTATCGTTTTTCCTCACCTAAAATTCATTCCCTCCTTCAATTACTTTTAAATCATGTATGAATCTCCACGTAGAAATGTCGCGGAATTTCTTATCCTGATTTTTTATGCGCTTTCCAGCAAGCCGCCGTGATAGCGCACGCCGCACAGGCTGCCGCGGCGAACCATCATAAGCAGATGGAGGAATTAAATCGTGCCGCAATGATTCAACGATTTCAGGCAGCGAATGCAGCCGCGGCTAACGCTGCTGCCGCTGCTGCCTCGAGACCAGGCATGCCAATTGGAATGGTCAGTTTAACAATAGCAAATGTAGAATAGTACTAGCAATCGGTAGCATTATATACTAGTGTTGTGGGTGAGGTAAGACAACCATGGTTGAGGATAACTATTGCTAAAACTTTGCTCGTAGTTTGCACAGATATAGGTAGTCTGGAACACAGACGAGGCGTGAGTGGTGAGTATTTATGCTTGATTTTGGTGTTTGCGTCACTTTGAACATAGGCTAGACATGATTACATTTCAAATGTGAAAGTTATGTGTTAAATTTCTATTGTTCCACAACACTAGATAAGAATAGAGGATAAGTTATGTTGCATTGTCTTATATCTTTTAATGCGGCTAATATCTTCTAATTTTTCGGTGTCGTTTTAGGTGCCAGTGTCACTGGGAGGTCCTGTCCCGCTAATGCAACCAATGATGCGCCAAGGATTGGCTCTTGGTCCTCCGGGTGGGGGAAACTTGGCGCTTTTAGGCGGTAACATGTTACGCCCTGGTCCCCCACAAATGGGTCTTGGTCCAGGTAGGTACAATCAATATTATCGAAAGTGATCATTACCCTTCCGACACGGTTGATTTACCTTTCGCTTCCGGGCTGTTTTTTTAAGGATAAAGTTTTGCAAAAGCAAATACCAGACAATTTATTTGAACAGGGCACAAAAACACATACTGATAATAATGAAAGAGTAAAAACTTTATTTACTCATGCTATGAGATTGAAGAAATAAAAATTATCCATAAATTTAGAGAGAAACACACTAAATAAATTAAACAAATCAAATTAAAAAAAAAAAAAACTGTCAGCGGTTATTTTAACACTAGAGCTCAGGAACAATCATTTTAAATCTATTTTGAAATGCATTACATTTTGTCGAATTTTTTTTGTATCTGCATTCCTATCTGGCTTCGATCGAAAAGCAAGAGAAAAAAAATGCGGTTTTCGATTAAGAGACTTCGGTTAAAATTTTAACGACTTTTATCTCGGGTTATTACTAAATGGTCTCTTTATTTTACCTGTTTTATTCCCCAAACCCCTTTTTCAACAACAGGACATTCACTCCCTGTGTTGCTAAAAAAGTCATACAATTGACAGACAGACAGACATGCGAGGGGAACGAGAAGGGACTTGAAATTCTAAAATTGGTAAAACAGGAAATAAATCATGTTCTTAACTAAAGCAGTTTATAGATCTTAACAAATCTTTTAAAATAATAGAGCGCGAGTACTTGAAAATACAAATGATTCAAAATCCGAGTGTTCTAGTGTTAATGTCGCTTCATATTTACATAGAATTATTGCAGTATTACAACAAAGTTTTTGTTTCTCGTCAACTACATATACCACTATGTATGATCGATTACTTAGTTATGAAACTTGTAGTGGATTTTGTAATGTAAAACAGATCAATACATTTAAGTTAAATCATCTTTTTTCACTGTACCGAAACATAGTGCGTTCACTTAGTAGCGTTCACTAAGAAAGTTCATATGCTTTGCTAATTTGGAAAATCGTGATGCACGATAGTTTATTTGCATTGAGTAAAAAGCGATCTGAATCCGAACTGAAATATATTACTGACAGAAGGTCAGCTAGACAATGAAGAAATAAAATAATGAAAGATTTAATAATAACACCGCTTTGCATTGAACATAATAATGCAATCAAAAGATTTTAACGTCAAAATCAGTCCACATTATTATTTCATTCCAGAAGGACAATACGGAATTTTGATTGAAATGACGTTACATTCTGCATTTCTTTCTTAAAAATAAAACATTTCAAATTCAAAAATAGCTAGATACGATGAATGACCAGAACATCAAGAAATATACACTAAATTGCATGAAAGAATAAAACAAAATATGTTTTTAAAGCGTATCCAGATGCTTTTCTTCGACGGATCACTTTTATTATGTTTGAAAATATAGAAGTGTTGTCTTAACCATAGCTTCTTTTGGTAGTTTTTTCTGCATCTGGCATCAATGGGTTAAATATATACCTTTGTTCCAAGTATCATCATACTAATTGTTACTGTTTTCCAAATAAGAACTCTGTGGTATATTTTTTTTTCCAATCACTTTACTTTCAGGGTATAAGTGTAGGCAATCCAGCAATAATGTAAATGAAAAACACGATGCACAAACGTCTCTTTTTTGTGACTTTAGTACATCAACTTTCCAGTTATACGAGCAAGAAAATTGACGCGCATTCCACAATCCCACGTTGCAATTTTTAATACTTTGAATGCATCAATACATTTCATTAGACTAGCGATGAAATAGGGAAAAGGCGTATGGGCCATTCAAAGTCACATTTATATTTGAATTGTACGTGGTGCAGGTCCACACATTTCATCTAATCCTTAGAAGCAGCTAGTTTTTAAAAGTTATCAACTCTCACTGTTAACTTTTGTCTTATGCTCGGTCTATTGTTTTACATTACAGAATCCAAATACAAGATCTACGAACTTATGTCTCAAAAATTAGTTTATTTTGTTGGCTGCATTTGCTAGAGCAATTTTTATGCTATTTTATCCGTATCTGTTATCATCCGTTTCTACCGGCGGATCATTACTTCTCAATTGTTTGTCACGCGTGATGTAATGCTGCAGAGATCTTCAACACATTTTTCGTCATTCATATTTATAAATACATTCAAAAACATTCTCCTCACAAGTAGCATGTAATAATAGGACGTTTTTATTCGGTTTAGTTTCCCTTAATGCTTTCAATTTTCTGTTACTTTTGATACACCACCTCAAAAGCTCGATTTATTATATCACTGATAAGTGAAAACAAAAACATAAGTTATGACGGAGTCGTGCGTGATAAGTAGCAATCGTATTCTGCTCGTTGGACAAATTACACTTCAAAAATGGCTGAGAAGATAATCCTTACCGCCTCCTACCGTACGATTTTCATGAATTTTTCCTTCAGTTCCAAAACGTCATTCTAATTCTATAACTCGTCCTAACTAAGAGAAACAATATCATATTGTGTTTATTGGTGTTATCTCCTTCTGCTATCTTATTGTATCCCGTATTTTCTACAGTGCAATGACGTCTCACAAATTCGAGTACACCGCACTCGAGATTTGCTCGTGCGAAAACTGTGTCCGCCCAAGGTATAATAGCGAGGCACACACCTATGCTCATATAGACTAAAATACTTTTCTTTCTACACTAATGTTAGCTCTGTATCATTATCATTGTCACTTCTTTTCGAAAACTTTTTATTTCTTTGTGTGTGTGTGTGTTTCGTTTGTGTATGATTTATTTTGAACATTACAGTTTTCTTGCCGAAGTGCATTTTTCTCTATATTGAATGTTATTCCCGTGAGCCCTATTATGTTTTAATTAAGCTTGCTAAACTAGTTTTTGCTTCACCTTCTAGTGACTTTTCGTTTCAAAAAGAAATTCCGATTCACGTCCTAACATCTTTTTTCCACAAACCGGTTCTCGGTTTTATTCGTTGAAGGCTGTTTGCGATACAATTTTTTCGGAACACATTTGGAACAGTATACAGTATTTTACATCCGACAAGGCAATGTAAAAACATATGTTAAAAGCTTTTTAAAAGAAGAAGTTGATATAAGTTCACACGCTGGATCAATGCATGCTCCTTTGTTTATTCTAATGTATTTATATTAACAAAATTCGTTACTTCTCTTCATCTATAACTTCACATCATCGAACCGTTGCGATTTTACCAAACTGCAAATTTCCGGTGACGCTAAGCATATATTATTTACTTTTTTTGTATTCGTTTTTTATTTGATGGTGAGTACTTTATCATTATTATTCCACTTCAGCTCCGATTCTCATCAATTTGTATCTTCGTGGTAAAAAAATAGTATAGGTTGTAAAATTACATAAATTAAACCACGCATTCCAGGACCTAATGGTGCATGATTCCATGTTTAAATTGTGATTTTGCACATCTAGATGGTAACAGTGGATAATTATTTGCCCACATAGTATGAATAACACAACACAATATTTTTTAGGCATGGCTTGAGTAGTGTACATTACATTTAAGGCGAAAGTATAGCATATAAGTTAAAACAATAGTTGTATCTAACAAAATTTTCAAATTTCAACCATAATTATTAGCAGAGCAACTTACAATAAACTATCTCAAAAAGGCTTTTTATTTTGCATTCATTCATAGGAATTCTTATTAATAAGGAGTATATTCAGTATAAATCTGAAAATTGGATTATCTGTTAATGTTGAAATTTGTTAATATTTAACGTTTGATTTTTATTGACTCGGTTTAATAAATCACTTTGCTTTTAAGTTCATCTTTGTTATTTGGGTCGCTTTGCTCGTAAACAGTAATTGTTTGCTTAGATATTAATGAACATTTAATCAACTAGAATATTTTGCTAAGATACTATGTTTGCATGATCAGTATACGATACAAGCGATTAGCGAATAGGTTCACAAAACTTACCAACTGCTAATTGAACCACTTTATATTGTTCCAACCGGTGGAGGGATGATAAGTAGTATATTTACTGAATAATACAACTCATCCGACGCTGTTTTGAGACTGTCGTATCGGATGTGGTTCGCTTGTGATGTTCGGTTGGCGGGAACATAATCCACAGTGCCGATTCCTGTTGTTGTTGTTGTCTTTTTTTCTTTTGCAGGACACCCGTGCAGTACAGTCGCGAAATGAAAAATGAAATAAAATATTGTAAAGGGATGGATGATAGTTTCATACCTGTTACCACTCTTCCTCGTGTCTAAGATAAGCCTTTAAAAATACTACTAACATCACTTAAATGTGTTTTCTACCCTTTCCGGTAGAAACCGTGTGAGTGTGTGTGTAAATGCGTGTGTGTTTGTGTGTGTGTGTCTTAGGTCATGATCCCTTCGTGGTTGAGAAATATTTGCTTTAATGTGATTTTATTGTTTCTGCATGCTTTGACAATAACTGTTGTTTACTGCAAAAAGCCCACCAAAAACATTTTCCACACTTTTCAAATTTGATTTGTTAATCAACTTTTGTAATGCTTGCTGGTCTTGGTTATAATGCTTGCTTGTCTCTGTTTTAGTCCATTTAAAAGATCTTTCTGGTACATTGTGTACTATGCAAAAATGTTACAGTACAAACCGTAGAATCTTGGTTGTAGATTTGTTTGAAAACGTGTTTTAAGGTAGTTTGAACGGAGCGTGGGGTTATCGTGTGTCTGAGCTTTCATTTTGATTGATCATACGTCACGTAAAACAATAATTCTGTGTGCTACTTTGAAATGTCGTTCAATTATAGTGTTACTAGTATTGTTCATAATCGTAGTGTGTTCGATAAATTCATTATTTAAGGTTTTGTGTTGGGAATTTTTAAGAAAGCAATTTTCACTTTTCGTCGTTATGATCTGTATACCCATTATTGCACACAAAATGGTCACCTCTAACGTTCGAAAAGCAAATGTTTAATCTGATCGACTCCATGATGTGAATCATGGAAAGAAAGGCAATCCAATCGTATTTTTTGTATTCCTTTTGACATTTATTTCCTTTTTTGAACACTGCCATTGTTACTATAAATATTCTTATGAGTTATTGTAATTAATTTAATTTAAATGTAATTGTTACCATTTTTATCTTGAAACTCCTTTCAATATTAATACTGTTTAAACATATATTAATACTACTACCTCTACTGCTAATACCATCACAACCACAACCATCACCTTCACCATTATCAGCGTCGTTTTGGTTCGGATTAAATATATAAAGAATGAAACCCCCAAAAATCAAATAATCTAGTTACTGCGTACGTGAAATAGCGAGGAATCACACTGTGAGCCATTTCTAATACCTTTGCTTGTTCATGTATTTGCTTCTTCCCGTTGTTTTTACGACGAACAGGTGGGTTACTAACGCAAATTCCAACCGTTTCCGGCATGGGTGTCATGTTCCCGGGAGCGCCGATGCTGCCGATGATGCCGCCGCGTTTTCGGTGATCGAATCAGCCAACGCTGCTACCGCAACATCTGACTTTATCGTCTTCGCACCAACGTCCTCTAGTTCCAACGGTAACACCAACGCCGTTGCCGCCCTTGCTGCAACGACTTCCGTTATCAATTATCTATCCATAACGGATGGGAAGCATCCGAGAGAATGTGCTGCTCACCTGAAGCATCAGCCTAAGCGTACTTCGTGAGTGTCGGTAGCCAAAGACCCTTAAATAGGGACGATAAGTAAGCATTGAGAGAAAGAACTGATGCACATGTGCTACTTGTGTTATTGGTGAAGTGATTTAGGTCCATCCTCGCGTTGTCCATAATATGTTTCCATTTTAATCATTTTGTCTTTTACTTGCAGGTTACGACTCCTAAGTGTCTTTGTACACTTCAATAATAAAAACATGTATGCAAGGATACCTATAAAAAAAGAAACTAAGAGAGGATGGAGTTTCATCGATCATCGTCAAAATGGCTGCGGTATGTGGTTTTTAATTAATCTATGTTAGTGGTACGATTGGACGAAGGAAAGAGATATTATGCTCTTTATTAAAACAAATGGACATCTTTTATGGCAATACTTTAAACAAACAGTCAAGAATGTAAGGTAAGGAAAATAGCTGCTATCTGAAATGAGAGAAGGAATTTAAACCATTACGAAACAAACAAGAAGTGTAAACAAAGTATCGGGCAGAAGTGATGGTCCGCATACAATAACGCTCAATCTTGTGCAATGTATAATGATTCAAATGTTCAAACTCATCTTTTGCATAATGGAAAGGAATGACACACTAATCTACGCATAATAAGAATGCAAAAGAGCTGGCAGATCAGTTATGGTAAATTGGAAGTAAGGAAAGCAAAATACTTGGAGTGTATAATCGGGTCGGGATGGGTTAACGATTCACATTATCTTTACGCAGTACTTGGATGATGTAGCGATTTTCGTCAGGTTCGTTGGTTTGTCCCATTTGTTAAATAGAGTCGTTCGGCAGCCAAGGCAAACCGTAATAATCACAAGCCCTCTTATGTACAGCGCAGGAAGTTCAAAGCCAGCAGCAGACCGGCATTGGTAGCGGTAAAAAACTCGTTTGTTATTGTTGCCTATTTCGCTCATGGTTCTGTGTTCTTAAAAAGTTCCCAAGCTGTTTGTTAATGGGCATTCATTCTAATTTTCACAATTCACACCACCGCTTCAAGTCACAAAACCGTATAGCACCTTCAACATTAACATCTTTATTTCCGGATCAAAAGGCACCAGGAGCACATTTACATCCTAATTTTCGGGTTATTCGTTGTTTTAGAACATTGTGTATGCATCTTTAGTACCTGTTGATATCATGATAATCACGCCTGTTGCATTCTGAAGGCCAATTTAGGACTGATTAATAATCATCGAATAACATGTGGTCATTTGAATGAAGATTTTATTAAAAGTTTTTTTTCCCGGATGGCCCAGCAAGATACTGCTCCCCATGTATTTTACATACTTTATCGAATGCTTTTGCAATTGTTGATACATAATAACTGGTAATTAATTGTCTCTGCTACTTTTTGCGATGTAGATTTTATTTTTAAGATGGTTGGAAATCAACAACAAACCTTAAGATGTTGAAGTGAAGTTGAATTTGTTCGACAGTTGATCTAGATGTTCGCAAGTAATAGACACACAGATAGTAGGATAGGCTTTTTCAAGGAGGATTGAGGAGTGGTATTTGGTCATGCACATAAATTTGCAGTGCATTCGTTGAATATGAGCAATCAGTAACAGTTATTTTAAAGCAGATCTAGGTATGTAATGTTTGATTCAACATAATAACAAGCATCTTCTTAACCCCCTCGCCGCCTTAGTTGCCTAAGCTATGTTAATTGTTTTATTTTGTCGATAAGGAGTATCCTTTTCGATGATGTACACTTGTCCTTCTATTCAATTAGTTCGGGTTTATGCTCTTTTGTTCATCTTGCTTGAGTTTTGTGGTGTTTTAGATTTGAATTATTTGAAATTTCTCGGTATATCTCGTTTGTACGCTTATAGGGATCCCGATGCTATCGTACTTTGCCTCTTGATTTGCCCCGTTTTTTCGACCCTGTAGCATATTGTAGCGTCCACATCAAGACTCTAGTGATTTTCCTCTCATCCATTGCGTGTGTGTATCAAATTGATCAATTAGGAATGCTAAACGAATAGCTAAGTATGAGCTAAGCATGGGCAGTCAAGTGTTCAGCTGTACTGATACCATTCTCACATGTGCAGTCCTTCCAGTTTGCTTACATATTTCCAGTACGCGCGCGTCCACGCAGTGCGGTACATCAATGTCTTCGCGGGCAGGGCGTTGTCGGCATCCATTTCCCAAGTGCAATGCTCCAAGACCTCAGCCAAAAAGCCGTACGTACACGCGGGAGAGTCGTTTGTTACTACCTAAAACGCCGCTTTGAAGGGCTATACGCCTGGCCAGCCCGTATCCAGGGTATCCTTCTTATGTTAAGCTTTTGATTTGCTCTATCTCTGTCCCTTCCCTTTTTCTCTATGTTAATGTACGTCGCTGGTGAGGCGTCCCATTCATTCCGTGACCGAACAGGTGATTGCAGAGGAATTTCATATGGTCAGCAGCGGTGCGCACTGTTGCGCATCGTTTTGCAATGGTCCGTACGCAATCACAAAGATGATGTTGGATGGAAAATGTTCCATTCCCACCCATTGGACGGTAGTCGATTGGTCATCTGCTGCCTCCTGAACCGTCGTCGCATATGGGTTGGCGACACTGTGGCTGGCTGTTCCGTCACCGGAAAACCCTACCGAGTGTCACATCAGTTTTGTTGAGTGGAAAGTCCCTTGCTGTAACAGCGATCTGGAGTTAAGTTTCGCCGAGCGTGTTCTGCCTCCAGAATCGTGAGCAGGCGAAATTGCAAGCACAATTTCACAGCTCTTACTAACTATTCTGTTACTTAGTATGGATAATATGGGAATAAAAGGGATAACTGTATCAGATTCGTATGTTTTTGGTATGGTGTATGGTGTGGTATGGAAATGTGGCATTATGATTTGATTGAAAATAGCAAATAGCTTCTATATAATTGACTGGATTGTACTAAGGAACGGATGATGGAAAAATGAACCCAGTTTTATACATTCTTAAAATCTTTACCATGTCCATAGCTCCATTTTCTAAACAAACGACTCTAGTGTATTGCATCTATTTATCTCTCTAAGCCCGATTCTATGGATTGCAGTGATGCTTTTAGCGTTTAGTTTAGCGTTTTTCCACCATCCATCGTTTTGATGCGTCCTTTCGTCCAGTCACGTTATGATAGTTGCACAACATGCAGTAGTCTTGGGCTTTTGGTAATTTGAATAATAATTTTGTTGGTACTTGTGATCATAAGTTTTGTTTTCTTCAACTCTCAATACCTACCAATGCGAGCTGTTGGACTTTCCATCCCCTGTTCGGTATCGGTCGACGGGAAACAAATCACGAGTTGTGTTCCCACGAGTTTTCCACATTTGGTTGTTGTATTTGTTTTACTTGCATTGTCTCACTCTCGTTGTAAACATATCTCTCTTTCTCTTTTTCTTTGCCTTTCTTTCTCTGCATCTGTTTACCTCTTTATTTTTCCATTTTTTCCCAGCGAATGATAAGAAATGAATTGTGCGGTTGAGTAAAGTTGTCTGGGGTGCAACCATAGTTGACATTCGAATACGCATTGTCGTTCAGCCGTAAGCATACATTTTTTATACGTTTTGCCAAAACTATCATCCGTGTTGTGATTCCTAAAAACCATCTTTCGTTCGTATCCGGGTGTGTACGTCTGGTGGCTGTCCATTCTTAAATCTTTTAGTTCGTACCTTCGCTGCTTCGTTCACATTTTGACCCGTAGGGACATATTGGAAGGCGTCCTTCCGAATCTCCATGTGCATTGTTTACTTTGCGCAGAGAAATGCGCCAACTCTGAGTGAATGTGCAATCGTTGTTGTTGAAGAATGAGTTTGCTATGAACAGAACATTCGTTGCAAAGCACTCACCCTACTTTATCGAATAATGAGCTGAGCGCGAACAGCTTCATGCTTGATTAACCGTTCATGTTTTATTCCCATCATCTAACGTACCTTTTGTTCACTCGTGTTCTCGACGATTAGCGTGGTGTCGTGAATGATCTAGCATCGGTTAATACATTCATTCTACCTGTCAGATGTCATAGTTTTATATTAATTTTTTGGTAGTATGGTTTTATTGATGTACAAATCTATTTGTTAATGTTCAACATAAAGTAAAGAAACAATCTGCTTCGTCAAACCCGACCCATACGCTTGTTTATGCAACTGTGTGCATTAGACTTATCAGCTGCGTGAATCAAACGACGTGCTGCATAATCAGACAACATTACTAGGCAGTCATCTTTAAAAAGGACATACTGTACATCCTCGGTTTGTTACTACGTTTGATACAAAATATATACACAAAACACAAATGAACCGGAAATGCCCACAGTGACTGTTTGCTGGTGAGTGGTGCAAAAAAGCAATTGACGAAAAGGATATGGTAGCAGCTGCTCACGCGTGTTTTCGTAGTCGAAGTTTGTATAACACAATGATAGAATGATAAGCAACTACTAGAGTGTGAAAAGCAATTTTTGACGTAAGTTTTTAGTGTCCATCTTTTAGTTCCGATAGTTATAGTCAACAAAAGTTGTATATATAGCGATTATGTGTAGTTCTTATGCATAAAGGTATATATACAACAGGTAAATTGTGTCACGCTAGGTGAGTCGTTTTAAAGCAATGACTTTTTCAATACGATTACTGCAGTGCTACACGATAGGTGATTCCAGCTATATTCTTTCTTTATTCATCTGCATAGCGTGTCACCTTGGGGAAAACGATAGTTAATGGAAATATTGCATGGAAAAATAAATGTATCAGTTTAAAAGTGAAAGATATGCTTAAAATTTTACTCCTCGTAATGGCCCGATGACAATGTACATATACATGAATAGTTGTAATCAACCTGGTTTAACCAATCCGAAATAGCAAAAAAAAAGTGACCTCACAAAAAAAGTTGCCAAGAGTTCATTCTCAAATTGTTATTCCGTTCCAATTGATATTATGTACCACATTACATGCTCTTGAACCCGAATGTTCATTATGAGAGGATTTAAAACACTAATTTTTATTAAAGAAAATGGAGGTAGAGCTGCACCTCCGGAATATTTTCCTCTATCCTATGGAAAACTATATCTAATGGACAGTTTAACAAAATATTTCGTTTTGTTGTTTTCGGACTATATACTCAGTTACAATTTTAACATCTTGTAATATAAAATAACAATTGTAATTTTATTTCCTTTTTGTTTATTAAAACGTTTTTGTTCATTTCTAGAATTATTTTGGTACGTTGACTAATAATTAACAATTATGACACAACTGTACACAAGCCAATTGCAAACGACTCTGTAACGGTTATGGCCGTGGATGTTAAGGGTTTTGTTTTGTCCTTACAAGCGTAGTGTTGCAAAGAACGAACGATAGAAAAGATCAGCGTAACGGTTTTGGATGGAGGAGGAAAGGAAAATCTAAATTAAATGTATGCTCTCCAAGGTGATTTAAAACCAATTTTTTTCAAGGATGCTACATAGATGATGGTCAATTGGAAGGACATGCTATATCATCTACAAACCGTTCACATAGCGTTTATATAGACTACTTCTGGAAAAAAAGTCCTACATCTTTCGATCGTTTCTCCCTCTTCTGTTTCTTGAATACTGATAAAAACTCAAAGATAAAAAAATAACATATCGCTTCTTCGCTACACAACACGATAGCGAAAGTGATCCTTATACGTCCCTGATTGCTGGTTGCTTCGCAAACCAGTCGTGTGCCGATCGAGCGACTCAATCTTATGCTGCTTTACGATATTCGGCTAACGTGTGTCGTTGAAAGTAGCGTAGTAAAAAGTATCACTAGAACCGTGGCTAGTCCAGTAGACGATTGCCGTATGACTGCGGCACTTGATCCACTCTTCGGCGCTATGGTACTCGTGGAAGGTCGCAAGATGTCGCCCAGATTGGTGATAATGTCAGGCAGCGGTTTGATGTTGGTATCGCACGCCGTATTCTGAATCGCATCTTTGACGGTTGCGGTGAGAATGCGGAAGTTCGTGTCGTTCCGGTTGAGCGAATCGTACATGTACTGGTGCAGGCGATCGGAAAGCACCCAGAGGTTGCCTTCGTCGTCGACTTTGACGTCGTTCGGGAACACCATGTCCACCGTGCTCATGTAAACACGGCCGAGCGATTTGATCGTGTACGCGCGGTTGGACGTTTTCCAGCACGTGACGGCGTTCAGGTTTGGCAGGGCGTAGAAAATAACGCCTGTCTTTTGGTCCACGAAGGCAACGCCCGCCTGTCCGTTCGGGCCGCGGGATCCCAGAACCTTGAACTCGTGATAGTTAGCCGCTGCATCCGTAGCGTACGTTTGGTTGCGTAGCACCTTCGTTGACACGGAAAACTCGTTGAGCGAGCTGAGCGGATGGAAGAAGAGCGTGGAGTAGCCGTCCGGCTGCGGCTTGAGCGCGATGCCGAACAGCCCGTCGTCCCACTGGAAGTTGATGCCGCTAATATTGTAGTTGCCGGCCAGCGGGTCTGGATGGAAGTAGTGGTGCTTGATGCGCCACGATTCCTGCTGCTTCCAGGAGTACACCACGAGCCCGGGGCTGCCCAGGTCGGCCGAGTAGGCGAACGTGTCCTCGCAGTCCGTGTCCTCCACGGCGATGTTCGCGTAGAAAGAGTTCTCTTTGAGGTGGTCTGCTGGAAAGCTGTACCGTCGGAGCAGGTTGTCGTTGTGTAGATCGTACACCAGCAGTGACGTTGGGCTGCTTATCGTGGTGTTGCCGAGAAGCTCCTCGACTCCGGTGTCGAGCACCCAGAGGCGCCCACAACGATCCGCCCGTATTCGGAAGGGGGACACTATTTCCGGTGCGTCAGCCTCATTGATTCGTTTGTGGGCGCTCCAACTTGGATACGGATGAAGCCGTGGAGATTGCGTTGTAGTTTCTGTAAAAAAAAAAAAAAACAATCAAAAAATGAAAGTCAGGTTCATATTTAACATTTAATCGATTGGACTACATTCTCTTTTTCGTTATTCTGACTAAAGGTACACATTGTGGACGGTTCTAACAAGGAAATTTTAAAGTCAACCCTGGTAGACCATATAAAAATACTTTGTTATACTACAAATAAAGGACTGCAATGGCCTTTAGTAACAGACGATTCAAGAACGGACAGATACGCCCCGAATTGTTAATTTCATGCTCCACGTGCCAAATGTGCCATTCGCCATCGTGGTTCTACGACCGGTGGCCGTTGATAGGTGTAGCGAAACCAAAACTCGGCTACCAGTTGCCGCTCTTCATACCGGAAGAGCTGCAGTATTTGATTTGCGCAAAATGTGCACAAGGCTATAAATGTAGCCGCCGACAGCTGATGGTATTGTATTCGGTGCCAGCACCAGCCCTGACTGGCTGGCGCACGCTTGGGCGTTTTGTTCACTTTTGTGCATTCCCACCAATAAGATCACGCACTAGTAGCCTAATTAAAGAGGGTTGGTGGAGGCATTGGTCAAGGTTTAATGTCCGCCAGCGGTGACCACAACCCCCACGGCGATGTTAAGAGCCTGCAATAAGCTGCTGGAACGGAGACATGCTTATTTTTAAACAGGAAATATTTTACACAGTTTTATTTTACCAGTTTTTACATAGGAACAACACATCGATATTGTAGTGTTGAAAAAATAGTCATTCTTAGTGGATTGAACAAAACGAAAGGGATTGTAAATATAATAAAAAAGTGAAACGTATGAAAAAGTTTGATTTCATTAATTCATCACAAGAAAATCAATTTCTGTTGTATATTTTGGTAATTTTGTTACTGATCAAAGTATTCAGCTTGTTACCTGATTTTATCTATATGAAACTAAAACATGTTTGCACATACAGCATCAGTATTGTTGAATAATGTTGGAATGTTGTTTTTATATTTTATCGATCAGTTTTTGCCAGAGCAGGCGTCCTTGCGAGTACGAGTGAAACAATAGTAACATTCACTGCCCAAGTCAAGGAAGGAATTAAGGAATTGCAAAGGGTGCAGTAAGGTTCCATAGTCTTTGCTGCCGACGGGGTCAGTTTGCGACTAGAAAAACTGCAAATCGATCACCAAGCATGATCGTTAATTTGCAATGTTTATAAGGTCAACCAATGATCTGACCAATCGGGGCCAGCGTTTAAGCAATAATAACTTCCCAGAGGTCATCGCCATTCGTTTGGTTTTTTTTTTGAATTCGGGGTGAACGTTCAACTGTGTATGGCTACGATGACTCAATCGAGGGAGTCGAAGGAATCAGTAAACATAAAAACTTTATATAAGACGCTTTGTCATTCGCTTAGGTGAAGATAGTAAAGCGAATTAAAAAAGACCCCGATGCACGTCCAGTAGGGCCACACCGTGACTCATAAAACGGTGCCGTGTGCCTCTCGAGCAACACACAGAGATCGGGATTTTCGAAACAAGAAAAGTATTGGCATGTACTTTGAAAGCTCCCTGGCGTGAGTCACCAAATTAAATTTCCCAATGAAAACCACAACGTCGATTTTTTATTGTTATAATTGAGCAGTTGTCGATGCAAAAAATGTCCTGCTACCTTACATGCGGTGTGATAAAAAAAAACTGTTGCCTTCAAGTAATTGACGTGCGGGGGTAATAATCAATGCCAGTCTGGCATTGAAATTCAATGTTTGTGGAGCTCGTGTTATCTGGTGAGCTGCAGGTATACCTTTACCGATAGTTATGTCACTCTGATTGTAATCAATTATTGCGAAACTAAAGTTTCCAAGAGATGAACGAGATTAAAAATTCTACAAAATTCCTGGACTGGAACCTTAGGTAATTTTTTAATTACATGGCTCTCTCCGGAGGGTCCGGGTCAGCCGAAGGCGTACGCTGGTTCAACACGGCCTACGATGGCGTGGGTTCGAATGCAGACCGGACTAACGATTGATTCGTTGTGCCAGGAAGAAGAACTTGTGTTTTGTAGATTCCAAAAGTAGAAATTAATAAGTTTTAGTACTTGCCAAAGTTCAGAATTATTGAGGACATTTTAAAGCCAGACAAGTAGCACTAGCCGCTGTGTGCGTTAAAGGGTCTTGTGATAATTTAGTAAAATAGTTAAACAAGTTTTCTGAAACACAAAACTAGTAAGGAGGTGAATTTGTTCAGGCTTATATGTTAAGATTAAAATTTGCCGGTGCAATAGGCCTGAAGGTGGTGGTGATGAAGCAGTTGGCTGTGTGGGTTAATGGGCTGTACCTTCAAAGGTGTAGTAGCATTCCGATTGAAATGGATGTAAACGGTAGCGCACACCTATAACAATAAACATAAAATCTGATGCGGATTCTCCCCTACCAAATGGCCCACAACAGTGAAAATGCTAAACAAGACGCCTGCCAGTGGAGATTAGCCTTAATGGAGGTACCATCGCGGTTTATGTCTACCACTACCCGAGTCGGCACGCGCGCATGAAGGTACGCGGATGTGTAGTACGCAAGAGGGCGCATGCAGTTGGTATTCAAAGGCGTGTGAATTTGATGTATAGATAATCCGATCGTGCTGCTTGATTTGGCTTCCTCATTTCACGATCACGGTCAGGCTACGGTCAGCGCAGTGAAAAAAAAAATGCAATGAACAAGATCACCCTTGAACCTCTCTCGGCTTTATTGGTCGGGCTGCAGGAACCAGTTCGGTGGATAGCGGAACGGTGTTTGGCTAAACGGTGTGCGGTTGCTTCGCCCTAATATTTTAATTGAAACACTTGAAATTTCGCATTTTATATCCGTTGGAAGGCCGATAAGGCTATGAATAAATGTGTATTAATGAATAAGATGGGTACACATGCTACGATCTAATACCATTCTGTCATAAGCCTGACAATGGTTGCACGTTGTGGAAAAATGCTCCTTCTGAGGATTATATATTCAATAATAATCTCATATATTTCTTTGCTTTTTTTGTTTTAATAGGTTGGGTATAACAGCTCGTCCGTCACTACTTACCATTGAGATTGATATAGGCTAGAGATGCAGGAATGCCCTCCTTCCATCGCGGCAGCGTCAAAAACAGACGTTTCTTGTAAACCTCCAGACCAACCGGTATCACATTTGCGGGGATGTATCGCTTGGACCCGAGCGCCTCCTGTCGATCGGCGGCGCTGGAGAACTCGAAATCGATCTCGCTCCACTGATAGGCCACGCGCAAGTTATCGTTGGCCAGGGCTTGGCGCGGTAAAAGCACCATCAGCCAGCAGCTGACGGTGGCTACCAGCATCAAGGCCGCTCGACTGCACCTGTACATTTTTCCGCGGTTGTTTTATGTTATTTCGCTCACGTTTCAACCAACGCGCGTACACTAAGGCGCGGTTCGCCCGGAATGGATCACTTAGTTCTTAGATTTTTCCGATCACACTATTTGCACTGCTGAGAGGTGAGCTCATAACTTTGTTCAATCGGTGAAAAATATTCGGGTGGTAATAATGGCGCAGCAGCAATTTGCTGTATTGACAATCTCTTTTTTGGACCTTAGACTTACCACTAACTCAAACCGTACACCGATCGAGATGCACTGCACTCATAAGCACCGAGACAACGCTTCTAGCCTGTGGGTTGCACGAGCCGCGAAACACAACTGAGGGCATTCACTATGTCCGGTTCACGAGCTAACGCCGGCTTAGAACGGTTGCGGGTGTGTAGTGTCGCTCTAACAACTCTCCGCTCCACTCGGCCACGGCCGCGCCTGTTCCGATCTCCACTGTGCACAGATACACTGCGACCGGCTCTCCGTGGAGCACACGGTCAACCTTCAACGCCAAACTGCTCAAAGCACGGTTGTGCGCCGTCTCATTTGCTCCGCTCCGTGCTGCGTCGTGCTTCTAACATTCTTTGTCGCCGTCAGTTTATTCGGGCCGCCGGGTCTTGATGGTCAGTCTTGTCTTGCAGCCTAGCTTCCAACCTGGATACCTGACGATAGTGAGAGGAAACAAGAAGAACACACGGCACACGACGTCCAAAAATTAAAAGGCACGACAAACTGAGGTGAACCGCTTTGGGCCCGTCTCTCCATCTCAGTCGCTCGCGTAACTCCCGTTGGTCTTGCCGGCGTCTCTCTTCGACGCGAGCTGTTCCCTGGATCATTTTTTTTTGCACAGCCTCACTGGGGCTTACTTCACTTTTCCCACCAGAGCTTTTTTCGCTTTCGCCCTGCCCGAGTAGTATAAACGACTGTTCAGGGGGCCCAACGACATGTCTGCCACTAGCTCACGTCACTGTTCGTCTAAAAATAAGTGCACCTGGATGACAGCTTTTTCCACTTTTGCCCGCACAACTGCCAACGTGCTCTTGAGGTACTTCAAGCATTTTGCTAAAGATATTTGGCTGTTGTCAATTTTCCTTTTTTTTTACATTTTATTTGAAATCGCTTTTTGATGAGATGGATCACGCGCCGATGGAAGATGGAAAACCAATCTTATACGATGATGATGATCATAATGAAATTAATGTATGATTTGTTTAACGCCTTGACATAACATGACGTCTGGAATCTATCGTACATTGTTGGTGTTAGTAGTCTTTGCAGTCTTGGAAGCATTCCAATTGGTTGGAGAAAAACATAGAAAAGATAAAAAGCCACATTAAATAGTGTTCTATGCACGCATCGACACGCTTTTAATGTGTATGATAAGGTACGAGACTTTTTCCCCTCTAGCGTACGTGGATATATCTTTCGTATGAATAAAATCATGGTGTTTAATTTGCTCAAACTGAGGAATGCTGGTTTAAAGAAATACTAACAAGATCTGGTTGCAACCATTATGCACAGTGAGCGCATAAATTATTCTATGTTTCTCAGATTTTTTTCACAGCTTGGTAAGCGCCGAAAAAACAAACCAATGGTAAAATCGGGTAGAAGCAAGGCAAATTCATACTTACGATTCAAAATTTTGAAACCAATCATGATAATGAAAGAACTAATGTTCATAATACCATAACCACTTCATCTGACACATGCACAAAATTTGCCTAATTAAGTTTTGATGTATTACATAAAAACGGGTGCCAACGTAAGGAATTAATACTTGGTTGAGTTTCCCTTGGCATCTACGACAACTTCCAACATCCGTGGTATACATCTGGACAAATAAGTCGGGACAGTTGTTCAGATTCCGTCCCATTCTGTTCGATTTATTCCTGTTCGAAATGACCCTTTATCTAATTGCATCTTCCAGCTTTTTCCACAAATGCTCTATTAAGGCTATGCGGAAGCAAATGGAGTTGTTTTGGAGTATTATACATGAGCCACAGCTTAGAATTTGGGCCGGTTTTCTTAGAGTTGTTATTCTTCTGGAAGATGTGTGTTCCTTGTAGGCCGATTTTCTCAGCACTGGCATTCACATTGTCTTCTTTAATACATTTTACATATGTTCAATAAATTGGTATAACCAAACTACTTTATGATTGTTTGGGAGATATAACCAAAATTTGAACGATGAAATTAAAATTGGTGTTCTGCAACCCGATTTGTCTATTGGTTTATTTTTTCATTGCCTACCATGGCCAAAATTGATTTTTTTTATAAGAAATTTGCTGCTAGACGAAAAAGAATCTACTATCTTATCTTTCATTTTTAGGAACACACTTTTCACAACCCAACGGAGGTTCACGCTTTGTTGTCGATTGTTTAACTTAATTTTATTCATGGCCATTTTCTCCAAACCGACAGAAACGAGGTCAAACGATCATTTTAATAACTCACTGCGTTGATTCATATTACACACAATTAGTCATACGTAAATGAACCATTGTGGGCTATGACGTTCGGGTTTTCCCAATCGATACTGGTGCAAAAGAAAGAAGAGAGGGTTTTGTTATTCTGGAAAGGAACAGTAAGGGGAAGGGATGGAAATATTATATCCTCACCCCGTCACCCGGAAAGTTGTAGAGAATGACTCTCGTTCCATTGACGAAAGGTGGAGGAAAATATTTTTTCAATCAACGGACAATGTTGACTTGTTTAGATATTATATCAGAAGCCATCATTTATTCATGAATAAGATTCTCTGATGTTCCGATACAACTCCAGTATCAATTATAGTATCGATTTGCTACGGTGCTCGATAGAAAAATGAGGTCTATTTCAGTGGATTATCGTATGCCGATATTAACCCTCTCATGCAACTGATGAAACGTTTTCATGGGGATCAAACCGAGCCAACACATGTTCACTAGCGAAAGCGTTCGCGGCAAAACAGAAAACCCCACGAAGCCTAGGACATACGATCGACAATCGAATTGATGACTTGCAGTTCGAAGTATATCTCGAAGGCTCGCTGGTAGACTTCGAGCGAGGGGCTCGTTCGAGGCGAATGGAATCGGAGGTGAAGATTACGACGCATCGTCGTTTGCCATTGTAAGATTTACTTTCTGTAACTGACTCAGCTGAAACAGAATGGGTCCACTTTTTGCCCCCCTGGTTTGCAAGGCGAACGAAATCGAACAAAACGATTGGCAAAAATGCACCTACCCAGACCCTCAGGGTCTTTCGCCAATTACACTGTCGCTGTTCCTAGGTTTGGTATAATTGGTGAGGAAAAAAATAGGCAAAACTTTTAGAGAGACAGAATTTACAGTCGCAATTCTTTCGCAGGACCAGGAGGAATAAGCGAACAAACGATTTCAACTGATGTTTCTATCCTGTTTAAGGTGCGACAATTTTGCGTGTTATGTTAGTTTGTCACACAACTGTGTTGTAAGTGCGATGATTCGAATCGGAGGATCAATCAGAGTGTGCCAAAGAGACAGCCGCTGCCCGCATGGGGAAAGATTTAATGTGACCGGTCTCGGCTGCACCACGCCAGAGCAGGTCTCGCTGGTATGCGCGATGGTAAGGAACGAGAGGGTGGGAAGCTTTAAAGAAAATATAAAACTACAAAACGGTTGGAAAGAGAAGGAAAATGGTAGAGGGGTAGGTGTGGTTAGGAGGATAAAATAAAAACAAGAAACACGCCTGGCACGCCGTGGCATGGCGGCAAAATCTAGCCAAACAGGAGAAACAGGTTTTTTGCGCCCGTCCGGCAGGGGTGAGAGAGAGCCCTTGGTGACGAACAGGGGTGAGGGGGGCACAGGAATCTTGTGAAATGAAGGCTGTGCGCATGTGAGAGGGTATTGGTATTGGCTACGAAATTTACGCTGCACCCTCTGGCCACGGTCGAACATCTTCAGCGCTGTGCCGGTGTGGGGTCGCAGAGATTGGGGGAGGGTATACAGAGGCCGCGTGTGGCACAACGTGAGCCCAAAAAGCGACCGGGAACAAATGGCGGCTCTGACGGTGGTGGAGGAATCTAGGGAGGTCGCAAACACCGGGGTGAATTGAATCGACCCATTCATCGTCCGTACAGAATCGTACAGCATTCCAAGTCCTTCGAATGTAGCAGATTGTTCAGTGAATGGACGGATCTTAGGCAGACGCCGAGCCGCTCGGAAACTTGATTTGTAGGTTTATTCAGCGGCTTGATCTTGGTCTTATATTGACCGATGTCTCTCGCCGACCAAATCCAAGGGTACGGGCTGGAAACGAATGCCTTCTCAGTGACCAAAGTTTCTTCAGTTTCCAATGAAACTAATTTGCCATTTTTTTTTCCTACACATCAATGGAAATTTTGTCTATGTAAAATCATATTTACCGACAATTTCACTGCAACGGATTTTCTGACAATGTAACAACGTGCGAAATTGCTTGTCACGCGGAACATTCCGGATGAGGCCCAACCCTGCACAAAACCGTACAAACGGACAGTGTTTGACCATTTTCGCAGTTGTTCGCGTTATCGCCTCCTCCCGCTGATGCTCGCCAGAAAGTGTCCATTCTGTGGAAAGTGCGCTGCAGTCGGTCCCCTGGGGGGTTCATCATAATACGGTGCGGGAAATTTCACTTTCTATTTCGCGCATACCTGTGGCGTTCCCAGTCGCCTCCATCGTCGCCGTGCAGCTAACGATCGAATAGGTAAATTACTCGTCGCTTCCCTTGCGCAGGTTTTCAATTACGTTTTTCGAACAGCGTCAGAGTTGTTCACCGTTTCCTCCCAAAATTACCGTGGTCAGTCGCGGCCGCACTCGGTGGCTGGTACGCTGTGTTATTTGCTTGCCAAAAATCGATGCACGCCACCGCATCCGGTATGGCACACGTAACATAACGGTACCGCGGCGGTACGGCCGCGTCCCAGCACTTCGCAGCGGCTATTGTGTGCCACGAGACGAGAGGCCACTTGGAAAGCAGGTTCACCGTTCTCCGCCCCCCCCCCCCTCTCCACCGCGCGGGGTTGTTGCACTAAATTGTTAGGCAAATTGTGATTTTCACCCAGCGTGAAGTTGCTGCCGTTGGCTAGGCTGGAAGCACACGGGTCAAACATCACTCCTCTTCATCAGCAGCGTGACACCTTGGTGGACATAATTTTGAACTTTACTTGCCACCTATTGTCACCTTAGGTTGCACCGCTCAGGTCCGGGTGATAGAGGTCTAATGTCGGTCTTAGCTAACCCTAACCAAACGGTATACTCACTGTAGTACACACACACACAATCACACACTTTGCCAACGATTACTTGTTCGGGGGACCCTCAGGGTGGAGAATATTGGGACCACGAACTGGCCAGGACCCAACTCACAAAGACACGTGCTGATTGCCAAAGCTCCCGAAACGCGGCGATCTGCTCTCGGCGGATGCGAAACAACAAATGACGTCTGCTGCTGGAGTGGAAAGTATGTATGCGGCCGTTTTGGAGCTTTTCCGTTGAGAGGCTCCAACCGCGGTGATTGCGGCGCGCTGTTCGGCGGTGCACGGCGCGACCGATCGAGCGCACACACATATTCATGTTGTTTATGATCGTTTCTCTCTATTTGTTCTTCATCTCTCCCTCACGCATACAGACACTCTATCTCTTTTTAGTGCTTGTGAGCCGAGATCTGAGCCCACTGGTGGCCTCTCGGTCAACGCATTGCTTTTATCGGAATACAGCATCACGCGAGCAACTATGTTCCCCTTTGATCAGTCGACTGTCAACGTGTTCTGGGAAACATGTTTGCGAATGTGCGCCATCCAGATTCGCCGAGAAACTGACAGAGCATTCTGAACGTCGTTATGCTTGCCATGACCGGAGGCAGTTCACGCTGCGGGTGAAGGAGCGGACGGGATTCACAGGCACGTCTGCGTGTGCTGGACGTTGTGGTATTCGTTGTGCACCACTGCACGTCAATGTGCATGCGTGGACGCATATGCGTAGCCGATGCGTGTGTCACCACGTCGGGAACGGAACGACAACGAACGCGAAGCAGCATACCCACGTGAGGTGCCCGCGCAATGTACGACACACTAGGCGGTAAGGAATTCCCGATGGTTTCCAAACAAACCAGACGTGTGACGTTACCAGCGCCCTCCGTCGATGTGACCATGGCACATGGTGCCAAGGTCCGGTGAGTTGTGGAGTAGCAAAAAAAAAAAACCCAATAGGAACAGAATAATAACACGCTAATGGCAAAGGTCGGTGCCCTCTGGTAGTGATTAGCATTGTTAATCACGACACTTCTCACATGCGATCGGATTGCAACAGATATGCCACCTGCTGAAAGATTGCCACCGAAGGACAGCGTGTTCTAATGCAGCTTTATGGCCGGGGGCCGTTATTCCTGTCAAAGAAAACACTGCATGAATTTGAAGATCGGAATTTGTGGCTTGGCCTATGATATTGAACGGATGATGTACCAATCTCGAATCGCATTTTAATTAAGTCACATCATATATCTAGTATATCATGTTTATTGTGTTAATGATAAATGTAGAAATGCTTGACTGTACCGCTAGGGTCCTAACCCTGAAGGAACTAGTATATCAAGTTTATTGTGTTCATGATAAATGTAGAAATGCTTGACTGTACCGCTAGGGTCCTAACCCTGAAAGACCCTCTCTCTCTCGTTTCTTCAGCTGAATTGTTTAATCCTTCAGAGTTTGCGATTCTTCAAAAAAAATTTTTATAATGCTTGAGTTCATAGTTGAGCTCGCATTCTGTCAAAATTACCCATGGACCCTATTTACCCAATAAAAATGTATTTTTACATCACATAAACCAACCCGTTTACATGAACCGTTGTTCATTGATAATGTACCTTTGAGAAGGTGCTTTACAAACCACAAAAGATTTCATCGAGTATCCAATGGCCGTCAGGATACACTTTAACCTTAAATACCTTGCAGAATACACTTCAACCTTAAATCGTTGATGTGAGGTTGTGACGTGGCTCACGACCTCAACAGACCTTGGTTTTTTTGGCTTTTCGACTGGGTCTGAATTTTAAACACATTATCACCCGCCTTTGTTCACGATGTTTCTAAGGAAGTTTACTCTTTTGTTTCAACATTAGCTGGTTATGTAGAAAATGCTCCCGCGTAGTTGGTTATCAAAATGATTTTTTGCAGCATCCTGATTGAATTTACCTGGTTTGTTTTTCATGTACGGATTTTCAATATTTGGACCTATCCTGTGATTTCAGCTAGAAGAAAAAACTTGTAATTATTTTATACATATACACGTGAACCCATATTTTTTTAAACATTTAAAGATAACATTGCTATTATCTTCCTTCCTGGCAATTAAGAACAAAACCCTAAAAAACTGCGATCAAAGCGTCCTTGCCGTTTTTCCATGATGCCTCTACATACATGCATTTCATTGTTATTGTCAGTTATTACTTAATAAGGGCCTTGCCGTTCTTCCATGACGACTCTACGTACATTTGGGCAGTAAAAAAAAAATCAATTTTCGCCAACAATAACATTTAACCAGAAAACCAGATACAACCAAACCTGGTTTGGAAACATCCAAAATCACGACGACAATTACTTATTTAAATTTGAAATAACTAAAAAATAAAAAAAATCGTTAATACAAATTGTTGATAACTTATCCTCTTCAGAATCAACAACGGGTTGAAGCACTTATCAAAGGTTTCAGCTTTCACGGTTCTGTTACTCATAATGCTTGTTATCAGCAATGAAATATCGGCAATAAAAAGGGCAATGAATGGAACGATCCAGATACGGAATTATTGATCGGTATATTCATTTACTGCAGCAAAAGGGCAATATGAAAAGGTGTATTGATTTGGTTCTTTAATACGAAAAGAGCTCTCTTCAAAGTCCCCATCATAGGATGACTAACACATATCTTTGAATATGAACCTTGCCCCCTTCATTCGTATATCCAGCAGTTATTTTGAGCAAAGTTTGTAACACAGTTTGCTTCTTGTTACTTCTTTTCAAAAACTTATTCTAGGCTTTATATGTATGCATGGAATAACTTAGAGCCATCTTTCAATTTCTTTTTACTGCTTTAGAGTCATGTCGGCGCTGGATGTGTCGCTTATTTGTTTTGGGTTTTCAACGCCTTTAGACACATCGTCGGATTTAGTAGATTCAGTTGAGGTTATCTTAGCCTTTTCTGCTTCCTTGGCTGCCTGTTTTTTGCGCTTCTCGGCTATCAGACGACGGATGAAGACCAGCTCCACGATTTTCTCTAATAGGCCGATAAGTCCCAGCACCGACAGTCCGAGCAAGAATCCCAGCGAACCCCCTAGGTCGGATACGAATTGGTTGAAGTCATAACCGTGGAATTCCTCTATAACCTACAGACACCGCAAAACAGATGCAGCGAAGAATAGAAGAAAGTTAAAATGGATACCCGGGGCTCGGGTAGGAAGTAGTGCTAACTCACAGAGACCATTTTCGAAGTGTAGTACACCCACAGTTGGGAAGCGGGCACGCTGATGTGGAAGGGCTTGCGGTTCATGACGGATGCTGTATAAATCGTGGTGGTGCAGGGTTGGTAACATCCGCATTGCGTTCCATCCAAATCCTCCAGCTGGCGGTAGAGCTTTATTAACTGCTTTGTGTCAGCCGCGTTGGTGCAGTACGGCACATTCAGACCGGGCATCCAGGGACCAGAACATCCTACCATGTCCACCACGGCATTCCAGTGGCAGTCCTCACCGCACTACAAAATAGCATCAATTTCGCTCGTTATCGTTCTTGGTGTATGCTGCTAATGCGGCACCAAAATGCTCTTTCCTACCCTAGTAGAGCTCACGGAGGAATGTTCGACACACTCGTTTTCGTAGCTGGCTAGCATGAAGAAGTGTTGCGTCGAGAGGCGTATCTCCATTTCTTCGTTCACCTCCAGGTAAAGGTATTCCACGCGGCCGGATGATTGCATACGGTTCTCTGCGAAAAAAGCCCTACCTGATGATTGTTGACAAGGAAGCGAAAGCGCCTGAACGGTATGCAACAGGCAGTGCTCAGCGTATGGTGATCGGTTAGCTTACCGGCGAAGCCCTCGTTTTCGTCGTGTATGAAGACGTGCCAGCCGGGTGGTGTGTCGCCAACGCTGACGTGCGAGAGGTTCGTATCGTGGCGCAACATGATCGAGTAACCTGCCTCCTTCCAGGAATGTTTCGTGGTCGCCTGCGGATTCAACGTGAAGCATCGTCCCATGTCGAGATGTAAACCTTCCTCCACCTGTATATCTGTTGGCGGAAACACATTTGAATAGTGATTCTCATTTATGCTTGCACTGTAGCGTTGGCACGCACTATTGGAGTCACCGTCCAGGCCGTGCTGGATGAAGAATTCGCTATGGTTGTAGGTCGCTTCGGTAAACAGATCCTCCAGGGAGGTCTCGTTGAAGAGAAATCGATCGAAAGCGCTGGTGTACTTGGGGTGCATGGCAAGGTTGTATTTCGCCATCACCTCCGCCTTGTACGCCGGCTCGCGGCAGAACGTGACGGACGGGTAGAACATGGAGTCGTTCAGATCGAACCGCGAATGCGTCGAGATCGGTGGGTTGAACAACTTCTTGAAGCAGTCAGTTAGCTGATAGATCACGACAATGCTGCAGATGAACAGCACCAGCCCTCGCACCAGGCGCTTCGGATCGTGGCACAGTGCATGCAGCAAGTACCATAGCTTATGCCTCAACTTCACGACACTAACCATTATTGCAGTGCTGGTTGCCGTTGGTACCAGTAGTCCTCTCGAATGATCATGGTGGTGAACTAACGTTACTCTAGCGTGGCACTTGCACGACGAATGGCGACTCGAGGTGAGCAGCCGAGCGATTTTCATGCCCAGCCGCAGGCCGCGTGTGGCCGCGCTTTATGCGAACAACTTTTGAGCCGTAAAAAAAACACATTTTGAGGATATAAATCAGCGGGTTATCAGGTGCTGTGCCAAGTGTTTTATCTGCAAACAGCAAAACTCGTAAATCATTACCCCGGATGCTATTGGCAAGGAATACTATTTCGATGATGCGGTGCAGTGCTTGTCTGTGATATAATCTGCGCAGCAGAAAGTAACCCCTGCAGAGCGCTGGTACATCGTGCTCCCATACTGGCAGCATGAATACTTTCATCTAATTGATAGATATGACAGTGCAGTATCCGCTGCGCATCAATATGATCAATAAATTTTGCGAAGACGTAGTGTGGTTGTTTTTTCAATATTTCTAAGAACACATGAGCGATTCACGATAGATTATGAAACTGCGTTTACTAAATCAAATATTTTCGAATAATGTTCGAATGTGTATTGTGACGTATACAAAGGCACAACAGACAAGAATTATTTTAGATATTCTATTCGTTGTTTCAAAGACTAAATGATGATTTCTTGAGCAAAAAGAAAAAAAAAATCACATGGACGTAGGATACGAAAATATACAGTATCGGCTGTAAGCTTATAAAAAACGCTTTATTTATTTACACATGGTTTGGATTACTAATTCGTCCTAGAAAAGACACAGTTCGGTGGGTTGGACAACCTTACACTAAAAAAAAAAAACGTTATAATTCCACTGGATCGCTTGTCTACTGTACAAAGCTACAGCATGCAAACCCCTGACAAAAATTGCTTGACTTATCTCTCATACTGTACGATTTGAACAAATAAGATAAAAAAATAATGAATATCTTGCACTACATCCGTTATTGCACTACATTCGTGTTCGATAGGAAGATGCTCAGGAGGATTTTTGGCCCCGTATGTGAGGAGGGACAATGGAGTAGCCGATATAATGACGAGCTCTACGAGATGTACGGAGACATCACTGTCGTACAGCGAATTAGACTCGCCATGCTCCGGTGGGCTGGTCATGTCATGCGAATGGCACCGGACGAAACCCGTAAAGTCCTTTTTGGGCTGTCCCCAAGGACAGAGGAGGCGTGGTAGGCCTAAATTGAGGTGGAAGGATGGCGTAGACGAAGCCGCCAATAAAGCCGGGATACGGAATTGGACCAATGTGGCGAGCGACTCTGAGCGGTTTCGGATGGAGCTTCGTCAGGCCAAGACCGCTCAGCGGTTGTAGCGCCACCAAACACAACACACATCCGTTAAAATTGATGTTGAGTGCACAGTAAAAATTTTGAATTTTATTTTTATTCTCGAACTAAGGCTAGAAGTCTTAGAGGGAGAGAACATAATTCGTCACCAAAAAGCAAGGCGAACCTCGGGATGGCATTCTGAAAAGCAACGAAATGCGCATACCTTTACGTTTTTTTTTCTTTCTAATGTTGAACACTCTCTAGTAGAAGGTCAATACACTTTCAAAATTTGGACTTCGTGTATTTTACAAACTAAATGATATGATTTTTTGTACGAGCTTAAATATCACCATCTCGTAGTCGAATTCATGCGAACGCTACAGATTGCTTCCTAATGATTCAAAGTTCAGTATCATTTTCTGCAATACTTGTTGTAAGCTTTTTGAACTTTTTATAAACTTTATCACCAGATGGCTCTTCGGGTATGTTTTTCAGATGTGAGGCTTAAGATTCACGTTAATATAGATTAATAATATGCTATCTGCAGAAGCGGTATAGCGAAACTAGTTCCTATGTGAACAACATTTTGTTTTCACTCTGATAGTTTTAGCCTTTTACCACTAAAGCAATTTATTTTCCCCAAAGAGAAAGTGGGGACATCTTTTAACCACATACCATATGTGATGTTTAGACGATTTTTTTACTTCAAGGAAGGAATTTAGATCCAAACAGCTATGGCTATATTTTTCTGATCCATTAAAACTATCGAACAAGCGTTTGGCGGTAGTTCACGATTTATTTATAGAAATTCATTTGTTGCTCGCTTTATCACTCTCTTTGAAATAAAACCTTTTTCAACTGGCAAAGCGAAGCTAAAACACAGCAAACGTATTGCTGAATGAAAGCCAGATTATCGTGGGGATCAAAACTCTCGACCAATCATTCAGCGTTGAGGCGCAAATTTTCCCATCTGCCCGCGGACAGATATTTATTCACCCACGGGAAAGGGCGAGCTTGCGTTGAATCTTCATCTCGGTCGGAATGGCGGCCTTTCGTACAGATGGCACGAGCATTCGCGCTCGGGACGTATGCTGGTGCGAAGAATTTCTCTTTGGTGGGACTTCTGCGTTTATGCCGCTAGCGCCGCCCGAGCGCTACGGTTCGGCAGCACCGTAAAGGCGAAGCAAATGCCGACGCCGGACCGAAGCGGTGCACGTCGGGAGCACGAGAGTTATAATAAAAAGGAAAATCCTCAAACACACAAAAAAAAACCCCCAACAGTGGGAACAAAAATGTGTGAAAGTGAACAACAAACACTGATTATAAATACGACCAATTCTCACATTCCTTGCCGAATATGGGCCGCCCAATCGTGTGAGCACGAGGTGGTGGAAAATGGAAAGATGACGTAGGCCGTAACCGACGTCGCGAGCGCATCTTCGAGGAAGTGAAGCGTCTTGTGAGCTAGCGTTGGAATAGGGGTTGCTAAACGCACATCAGGTACGCCCGATCATTGTTAAGGTGCGATGTTTGAAGCAACAAAAAAAGGATGGAAAAGATAAATCCAAGCCACGACGGCAGAGCAGGGAGGCGTTGTAGAAAACGGGTGTTCCGGAGCAAAGCAAAAATAGATCATTCATCACGGAGGTGGTCTTTTTTTGCTTAAAATTTTACTCTTCACTATGGCGATTCGATTTTCTGGCCAGGAAACAACCTGTTTGTTGACGAATGGTGTCAGGGATGCTGTCGGTCATATGAAAACTCAGCCAAACGTACCGCTTTTACCTTTCCTTTTTTATGTGAAGTATCGTCATATCGGATCAGTTCGTGGGGTGAAAATAACAGAACTTTGTCCGCTCTGTCTACAAAGGTGCGCATTCTATAGACATTTTATACCTTTTCAGTTTTAGATACACCTCCTTACTGCTTCGCCTGAAAAACTGGTGCCCAGAATCCTGGAGAATAAAATAAAACACTGTTCCGTGGTGTCGATGGTTTAAAAACGAGTAAAACCAGGTATAACATAAAACAACAAAACTATTAGCACCATCATGACAATTAACATTAACAACCGTTGTAGAAAAAATAATAAAAAAGCTTGTATTGCACATCAAAAGAATAAGTAACTAAAGCTTTGATGAGTTTTTACAATCAAATCTCATTCATGCCATAGCATACTAGCTGTGCAGAGCCTGTCGGTGGTGAAAATTGCCGGCGTTACATTTCCTTCTGCCCGAGACGATCCGACTTATGAAGCGTTAGGTTCATCATGCCAGTGCTTAAATGTAGCGTTGCATCAAATTAGCTGCATCTAATGATATTGCTATGCTAGATGAGTTTTATTTTGAATTTTACAAGGCACGTGCATGAGGCGACAAAATCTTCTATGTGCACAGAGTTTAGTCGGCGAATTTAATGTGATAATGATACAGACTAATAAACTCATATCCTTTTTAAATTTATTAGCTGTTTTCACGTGAACCATATTATTACTTTAAGAAGAATCAAGTAAAAATCAAGAGAATAGCATGTTTTAGAAATTTTAAACCAAGGGTTACATAAAAAGTCAACATCTTGATGAAACATTCTGATGTTTCCTGTTTTTACGTGCCCATATTCTAACATTAAGGAGAATCAAGAGAACATAAAGAGTATAATATATTTTAGAAATTTTAAACAAAGGGTAACGTGAAAAGTCCATGTCTGGATCTAACCAACGAAATAAGCGAATTGAATTTTATTTTATTCTTATCAAATAAAACCATTGATCATGATAAGGTGGCGTGAGCTAAGTTTTTTTTTAAATTGAAAAAAATAAACTCTTTAAAACCAAAATACAATGAGTATAATCCAAAATCATTTATACTTAGAACGAAACAATGATCTTCGACCACTCATTTGTGACGTTGTTTGTCTAATGACATAACAAGATATTCAGTACAACAGGGGGCCGTTGAGAAGAAAGTGAAAATGTCTGGTACCGACATTGGTGACAAGACCTTGAATTTGCAAAATGAATGACAGTCATGGCAGCTTTAGTGAGAAAAACGTTGGCTAAAGTATGTTTTATTTAAACGCAGTCATTATAAAGAAGGTCATAGAGAGAAAAAAGGTGTCCAACATTCCTAACACATGTTCTTACTTCAAGGAAATGCTGTGATTATACATTTTTTGAAGTTTTTTTGCTCTTTCTTTTTAACGTTTTATATACCACGATTCGAGTATTGGAATACAGTAAAACTTCGTTGAACCGTCACTCTTTTTACCGTCAGTTTCTGTTAACTGTCATTGGAGCCAATCGTCAATTTTGCTTTTGTCTCCCTTGTTAGTCACCAGTTTTCTTTTAAATTATATTTTTACAAAAGTTTTTATTTTTTTTACCCCGAAATATATGTATGTAACATTTCCGTGTCAGCGACATCTGTATATAATGTAATTGATTGAGGTTATGTTTTGTAGAAATTATACAGTTTAATTATATGTAGAAATATACCCACGGGCACGGTTTCGTCTGGAAAGTGGTCTTTTTTCCACGATGACCATGCCATCCGTACAACGCGTTCTTGGAGTGCTTGCTGTTTCGACGCAATCTGCGATCGAACCAACAGCATCCGGGCGTAATGAAACATGCCACCTATTTCTAGGGAGTCTTCTTCTTCTTAACTGGCCCGCTCACGGTTGAGCACGTCTTGCTGACATGGCCTGGTCACCAATCGCTTTCCAGGATACTCGGTCCATGGCTGCAACTCTCCATCCCCGGTCGCATCCGATATCTCGCAGGTTCTGCTCCACTTGGTCCATCCACCGGACTCGCTGAGCTCCTCGTCGTCTCGTGCCGGGTGGGTCGCTGGTGAGCACCTTCTTGGTGGGGCATGAGTCCGGCATCCTCATGACATGCCCCAACCAACGAATCCTGCCGGCCTTCGCCACCGTCAGGATGTCCGGCCGACCGTATAGCTCAGCCAGCTCGTTGTTCATCCTTCTCCGCCACACGCCTTGCTCGCACACGCCGCCAAAAATAGACCGGAATACGCGCCGCTCGAAGACTGCGAGCGCGTTGGCGTCCTCCGTGAGCAGAGTCCAAGATTCATGCCCATAGAGAACGACCGGTCTTATCAGCGAGCGGTATATTGCACACTTCGTGTGGGGGAGCAGCCTTCTGGACCTAAGGAGTTTGTGAAGCCCATAGTAGGCACGATTCCCCTGAACAATGCGCCTCCGGATTTCGCAGCTCACGTTGTTGTCCGAAGTTACGACAGTTCCGAGGTAGCAAAACTCCTCCACTACCTCGAGTTCGTCGCCGTCCACTGATACACTGCGCCCCAACCTGACTCTGTCACTGTCAGAGCCACCGATGAGCAGGTACTTCGTTTTCGTCGCATTGATCATTAGTCCAATCCTTGCGGCCTCGCGTTTCAGTCGGGTGTACGCCTCGCACACCGTCCTGGTGTTCCGCCCGATGATGTCGATGTCGTCCGCAAAGCCGAGGAATTGGAGTGAACGGGTGAAAATCGTGCCACGGATGTCGAACCCCGCGCTTCTCATGACACCTTCCAGAGCGATGTTGAATAGAAGGCAGGAGAGTCCATCACCTTGCCTCAGACCCCGGTGAGATTCGAACGGATCCGACAGCAAGTTCGAAATCCTCACCTTACACAGCACCCCCTCCATTGTAGCCTCTAACAGCCGTACCAGCTTCTCAGGAAAGCTGTACTGCCGCATGGTCCTCCATAGCTCCTTCCTGTCTATGGTGTCGTAGGCTGCCTTGAAGTCGATGAAGAGGTGGTGCGTCGGGATCTGGTGCTCTCGGCACTTCTGGAGGATCTGCCGTAGAGTGAAGATCTGGTCGGTGGTGGATTTGCCTCCAACAAATCCAGCTTGGTAGCTTCCGACGAAATCTGTAGCAAGGGGCGCGAGTCTGCAGAAGAGAATTTGGGAAAGGATTTTGTAGGCAGCATTGAGGACTGTGATGGCTCGAAAGTTGGCACAGTCCATCCTGTCACCCTTTTTGTACACTGGGTGGATGACACCCAGCTTCCAGTCCTCCGGTATCCTTTCCTGGTCCCAAATTTTCACAATTAGCTGGTGCATACTGACAGCAAGCTCTGCCGAACCCATCTTAAACAGTTCTGCCACCAGCCCATCGCTACCAGCTGCTTTGTTCTGCTTCAGCTGCTTGATGGAACTAGTGACTTCGTCCAAGGATGGTGGGAGCACATCGTCATCTACCTCCAGGCTAATGTGCTGCTCTATTCTGCCTGCGCCGTCGCTGGACTCCCCTGATTCCGCTCCGTTCAGGTGCCCGTCGAAGTAGCACTTCCACCTTTTGATCACCTCTCGCTCGTCCGTCAGAATGTTGCCCTCCTCGTCTCGACACATAGCGACGTTAGGCGTGTAGCCGCCTCGTGTCTTCTTCAACATCCTGTAGAACTGGCGAGAATCTCCCGACTGAGAAAGCTGCTGCATCAGTTGCTCATCCGACTCCTCGAAGCGACGCTTCTTGCTCTCGAAGAGCCGGTTTTGCTGGGTCCTCAGTCGTTTGTAGTGTTCCACGTTCTGACGGGTTTCGCGCTGATGCATTCGGGCGCGCGCTGCGTTCTTCTCGGATAGTGCCCGCCTGCACTCGTCATCGAACCACTCCTTGTTCTGGTTGCGTGGCTTGTGGCCTAGTGTCTGCTCGGCTGTGCTGCTGATGATTTGCTCCACCATACGCCAGTGGTCATCGAGGGACATTGTGGCGGTCGCGTAGTTGTCCGGTAGCGCTTCCCCAAGCGCTGACGCGTATCCCTCGGCAACAGCAGGTGTCCGCAGCCGATCCGTGTTTAGGCGTGGGGTAGGCCGGTGACGCAGAGTGTTTACAGCGCAGAGCTTCTGCCGTAGCTTCACCATAACCAGGAAGTGGTCCGAGTCGACGTTTGCGCCCCTGTACGTCCGTACGTCGATGATGTCCGAGAAGTGCCTTCCGTCTATTAGAACGTGGTCTATTTGGGAGTAGGTCTGTTGGGGTGATTTCCAGGTGTAGCTGAAACGAGGTTTGTGCTGGAAGCAGGTGCTACGGATGTTCATGTGCCTCGAGGATGCGAAGTTTATGAGCCGGAGGCCGTTGTCGTTGGTTAGCTGGTGGACACTAAAGCTTCCAATCGTTGGTTTATAGGCCTCCTCCCGCCCGACCTGAGCATTAAAGTGCCCGATGACGATCTTCACATCGTGTTGTGGGCAGCGGTCGTACTCCCTCTCCAGCTGCGTATAGAAGGCATCCTTATCGTCATCGCTGCTCCCAAGGTGCGGGCTGTGCACATTTATAATGCTCAGGTTGAAGAAACGGCCACGTATCCTCAACCTGCACATCCTGTCGTTGATCGGCCACCATCCGATCACACGCTTCCTCATAGCACCCATAACAAGGAACGCCGTACCGAGCTCGTGCTTACCTCCACCGCTCTGGTAGATCATGCAATCGCTGCGGTAGCGACGCTCCGTGACTCCCTTCCAGCGAACCTCTTGAAGCGCTACTAGTCCGAAGCCGCGGGCTCTCACTTCGTCTGTGAGTATTCTGGTACTCCCGGGTGATGTCAGAGACCTGCAGTTCCATGTACCGAGTTTCCAATCGTAGTCCTTTTTCCGTTGCGCGGGTCTAGGGAGTCCAGAGAGCTATTCTCTTGAAGAGATAAAAAAATTGCGCTTTTTACTTTAAATACAGAAAGGTATGGAACTCATTCTAATTTTTTATTGAACACCCGTTAGACCTATAATTTGGCAATTTTCTATCCATTTTTCATCTGGCAAGCATTTGTTTTTGGTCTGCGAATTGAATTTTACTGAGGGTGACCAATTCGGTGGGTGCGAAAACAATTTTACCCTTTTTAGCAACAATATTCAGAGACTTGTAACACGGAGCATCGTTTTGGTGAAAGAGCACTCTTTTCCATGTCTACCAAAGCCATATCTACCATCCGATGTGGTTTTGGACACTTTTTCCAACGTTTCTGACCGCTAAACCGACTTCCAATTCCGGAGTGTTGTGGTGGATCAACATTATGTCCATCGTTAAATACGGATGCTTATATCCGTTTTCTATTCCGCCAGAACAGCACCGAGCAGCAGCAGTTAGCAAACGCTGCGTCCAGCAAATATTTATTATTATTACATAGTAGTAGAACGTAAACAAAAAAATGGAAAATACCGAGGCATTGAATTAATATTAGTCAAGCTTAATTGGATGACTCTTGTGGTTGAGCTTGACTTTTCTTTTCCAATCCCTTTCTTTTTAGCGTATCGCCTTTTGGGGAATCAATTCAATATGTAAGAAACACTGATAATTATGGTGGATATTTCAGTGGATGGAAAGACGAACGATTTGTTTAAAATATTATCGTATCGCCGCAAGCTGTGTATGAATAATAGAGCTGTATTATTTATCTAACGTTAGTCCCACTCACTCATTCACACACGCACAAAGCTTGGACATGTGCATGTGGCATCTCTAGCATCGAGCGCCCTGAATCATCAAGACTTGGCGAACGGCAGACATTCCACTACCCTCTGTGTCCGATCGTTTCGTGTTGCTCCGCTACGCGATAAATCATCACAGGGTATGAGGCGGCGCCTTTCCCCTCTCTTTGTCTCTTTCGAATATGACTTCCCTACATTCGTCCACCCTTCATAATTATCCGCCAGATTCTAGAAGTGACATTTGCCTTAATTTCTTTCAAATCTCGAAGAAAATGACTATGATTTTTGCTCGACGAAGCCGGGCAACGGATCGGATCCGCTAAAAACAACGTCCCGTACCAACGATCGCAGTTTTCTGGCACGGTGGAAAACAAGCTGTTTACTTAGCAGCCGTGTTGAGGTTTCGTGTCAAACTAGTGACGTTTGTCCCTAACCGCCCCAAGAAGACACTCCACTACGTCAAGTCGCGCCTGTGGCTGCGATGCGTCCTACAGACACCCATACACACGGCCTGAGGCATAGTTCGGATATAGTCAGTCCGATCGCAGATGACACTAATTATAGCACAACCGAACTATTTTAGCAGAGCGCTCGCAGCGGACTGCTGATGGCGAATCGCCATCGCACTCGTAAGATGTTTGGCTCTGGCTTCGCGAGGGTCCCGAGCTCTTCATCTTTTGCCTCGTTGCAATAATGCGATTTCGCACCAGCAATAAAGAAAATCATTCATAACGCTCGCTGCAACCTGACACACCCCGATGCTTTTCGAACTGGGCGGACAGAATGAAAAAAAGGAGAAAGAGTGAGAGATAGAGAGAAAAATAAAGGATGACTCGAGTGTCCTGTTGCCAGCCTGCTGACTTGGCCGGGCGGGAGACGTGCCAGCTGGAGAACACTCTTCTGGCACGGTGCGTGGTTTGCTATTCTGATTCCAAACGGTGAATCCGACGGTGGCATTTCGCGGCTATAATTGATTGCCGGTGTTTGGTGTTTTATAAAATTGGATTCTATTTTCGTCCGACACAAGTTTTACCGTTTTGCCACTTTTCGAAGAAACTTGAAACCAGCATGACGATGGTTTTAGTTAGCTCGAAAGGAAGCTTGCTGACAGCTTGTGGTCATCTGTTTGGGCCCACTGCGAACGTTATCTCTATAATCTCTACGATGGCCGTCCACTGTTGCATACAGCTGATATACCTCGATCACCCTCGTATTCTGTTATTTCCGAATACCATATTCGAGAGATGTACCGATCGTTCGACACGCGGTTCTCCGACACTACGGGCTGTTCAAATAATCATCGCAGCAGGGCGGAAGGAGCGCGGGCGCGCGTACGAATCGCATTCACCGTCACCTGCATTGGCATGTGCCGACTGTTCGAAGACGAGTCAGCGCCTGACAATGCGCGTATAGGTTGCCAAAAGTGCGATCGCCAGCAGTCACGCCAGCCGTGTTGATCGATCGCTGGTTTCAGGGCGCGATTTGCGTTGATTATGATTTGTGCCAAAAATAGGGAACGGATAGCCGACGGATGGCAACACACTTTTTGGCTCTTTCCTCACATTAACTGCATAAGAAAACAGTTTTGTTTTTCGCAAGGACGTAACTTGCTGCATGTTTGAGTTTGTCAACACATATGCCTGCATGCCAAAGGGTAGTACATTAGTAAACATGTATCGAATGTTCACAATTTTAACCTTAAATTTCAATGACCTTGTGGAACGATAATGTGAAACATGCACTGTTCATTGACTTTCTTTATAATACGAAATCTATTATTTAGTTATTTATTAAGTTTTTTATTTAGTTTCCCGTTTTTTTTTATCAACAGGTGCTTAATAACACACACACACATTAATATACTAATAATCTTAAATCTTCAGTTACCTGGGTGCGCAAGGCCGAATCCAAGTCTTTAACAGATGAAACGAGGCCAACTTTAAAACTAGTCGAGTTATACTGCCTGATCATTTGACGAAAAGGGAGCCTCCGCCAGTTGCAATTACGATAAGAATTATTCTGAAAATTGGTTGCATAGTTTTGTATTGACCTTTTATATTTTCTTTCATTCTAGTATTCAAAACAGTTTGATTCCTTCATTACTACTTTACAACCAAATTATAACGGAGTTATAATATGTTTCCGTGCATTTCGTGTGTCACAAAAGGACCTCATATTATCAAGGTGTTTTAGTTATTTCATTAATAGCTTTATAGATAGAATTGAGTATTATCCAACGCAAGATGTACGTTACTTCTTCCATAAGCATATCTTTAGGTACAAAATACTGCTTTGTATTTGGTTTGGTTGAATCTATGATTTAGGTCGTCGTTATGACGGGTCTACGTAGGAAATTGAATGCATTGGGTAGGTATGCAAATTTCAGTCAGTGCTTTCCGAAAGGTATTTATGGTATTATAAAATGATGTAATGATGGTTATTTTAAAATAGAGTTACAAAACATAACAGAAACACGCAACTCTACACACACAATAAAGCTTTTTATAAAGCAACATTATGAAGCATAAACGTTTGGTCCACAATTAACATAATATTCGCTTATCTAAAGACCATGTGAATTTTATTTTCGAAAAATCTCATTTCACCCGTACATGATGCTGTTATTTTGTCACTGTAAAAAACATGTTCAATACCGACAAAAAAATTGGAAAAATGGTTGTAGAATCAAAAGGGGTTTCTCTCCTTCACGAGATTCATGTTTTTGATTCATCGCTTGACGAGTAAATCGCATTGCAGCTGGTGGCGAAAGTGTTTATTATTTCTCCTTATATCAATAAATCGGCCGACTTTGACATATTAACACCTTCTAATTTGTGCAAACGGCCGATCTGGTGGTAGTCAATTAATACCACATTCATACACCGGACGCACAGTGGTTGAGTAGGTGAACCAACTTGTCAGCTCTGCCCCGGTCTGGACGTATTACGTAATATTCTGCAACATTTCAATCAGAAGCTCTGGCACAAGCGGCTACAGCACAATGGGCCTGTGCATTCTTCTGCCCACACCCGCCGGTATTCTGGCTTGAATCTCAAAGCACACGCCTTGGCGACCCGAAAATTGGTTTTGTCCGAGGAAAAAGGAAAATCATGGTTTTCTTGCACCATTTTATTCTCCTTCTTACGGCGCCACCTTTCGCTTGCTCAACGAAACCGTGGGTATGTGTTGCCCACGTTTCGCTTATTTACTGGCACGATTGGTGTGGGTTGCTCGGAACATTAGTAAGCGATGTTTTATTCCCTTTTTTTGTGTGCCCCAAAATATCAGCCGCTCACGGTCACGGACGGACGGTTGGACAGCAGAAGCGGAGCCGGAAGGCTATTCCGATCCGGCTGTGTTGCTGTAAACATGGGGATCTTTGGGTCGTGGCTCGTAAACGCGGTGCCTTCTTTCTGTGTTTGTGATAATTATTTGAAAACCTCTGATCAATAAATCTTTGAATACATAAACACTTGCATCATTCCCCTATGGCGCTGGTGGGAGCAGTGCGGTCCGGGAAAGCCGAGTAGACGACGCGATAAGCAGAGAACTGCAGTTTTCCTATCATTTCCGATCTCAAGAAAAGCGGTCACATTCGCGTAACAGTTGTACTTAACTCTTGCATAATCGAACGTAATTGAACCACAGGGAGACTGCATCATATAATTGATTTCATAACTTTGGTAACCATTTTACAATGCAGAAGCTCCGTTCATGACGTAAAGTATCTGTGATTAAAGACCCGAATCAAAAGTATCACCGATGGCCTTGTCTTTTTAAATTATATTTGTTTTATAACGAAAATGAATTAGACGCTGATTAATTACTGATAGTATTGTATTTTGATAACAATCGTGCTATGTTGGGTAAAGAAGCAATAGTACATGCTAGATTTTATGTTGCGCTTTTAACTCGTTGTCTTCAAACATTTTACATTTGTGATTGACTGCTTCAAACTAGAAATGTAGATGATGCAGCAGACTAAAATTGAACCTTTTTTAATATTTCGACGTAATTAAACGGGAAAAGAAAACTCACGAGATCGCCTTGGATCAGCAAAAATGTATATACAAAAATTAAAATAAATTTCAACATCTCTTAGAAGAACGTGTAAGACAAATAAAAACGGTTTGAACTTGATCTTATGATTTTGTTTGTGTTAAATAAGTTGAAGTTATTCAAACGATTACTTGTGATAATATTTGATGAGACGCACCGGTTATTATCATTATTCGTTTGCTCAGGATCATTTTAGGTATTCTAATAGCTTTTATAACTTTTAACTTGTGTTAGTTTAAAAAAAGTTCCGCTTACTAATCACTACTTTTAATAGTTCTATTTACTTATAATCCGTTTAATTATCCCTAACTGAATGGTCTCTTTTGGATTGCCAAACACGCAATTTTTCCTCAAATCACATTTTATTTATTAGTCATCATTTTTTCACAACAAAATCACCTTAAAAATCATTCTACGATGATCTTCCACTTTTGCATGGAATGCAGGGGCTTATAAAATCCGTGTAACGTTTTCACCCTGCATCAGGTCATGACACGAACCTAATTGGCTCACCTTTTCGACAGCCGAGCGTGACTAAGGGTTGAGGTCTCAACAAAATAAAATGCTAAAATTATTTCTCCTAAGCACGCGACCAAACGTTTTCCCCGCTCTTTCTTTTTTTTCTTTTTGCAATCTTTTGGATTTTCTTTCCGTTTTTCTCTGCAGAACTCTCCAGGTAATTTAAATTGGCACTGAAAATTAAATCCCACACAAACTTCACCCTTGCGCATCTTACAGATAGAGAATTATAATTGGATTTAAACAATTAAATCTAAATCGTGCTTCCATAGAAATTTATTGAATTTCTTCGGGATTAAAATGAGATGTTAAAATACAGAAAACATGAATTTTTGAAATTAAAATTCTGTAATTGCTCATCCAGCCTTTCAGTTTTTCTATCCAAATTTATTGACAAGAACATTAGTTTTTCCTTAAACGTTTTGTGTAAGATTTTTTTTCATCTTGACAGTCCAAATTCCAAAAAATGAATTCAATCATTTAAAAGCAGCAAAATCTTGAAAACGAGTGAGAATGTTGAGCCGGTAGAAGGAATGGCCATGCATTTTAAATCCACCGTCAATCCTCGCCGTCGGGCATAGATTTTGCGATATTCGTCTTCGAGCATGAACATTACGGCGAGTTTCACACCAACAACGAAAGGAACAAACATCGCCAACGTTCGTTCACAGAACGGCGCCGGTTGCTATTTCTAGCATCATGTCGGTGAAGGTTTCGTATGGCCGTTGGGAATGACCACTCGTGTGTCATACCTCACACGCATAACCACAAACCGTAGACCGAGGTCATCCGCAGGGGCCAGAGAGAGTTTGCACAAATTGTATTTCATTCTTATTGCTGAAAATCTTGCCCATCAGCAACGGTATGCTTGAAGTTTGCACCGACTTCTACAGTGAGAATAGGTGAACAGGCCCCAAGAAAATCCTCATTTTTAACCTTTGTTTGTTTTTTTTTAGAGCCACTTAGTTGTGAAATTGTGAAAAGAGGAAACATTGTACCTTGCACGATGTTCATGAAGTTTCACAACTTCACGAAAGTAGCTTGATATGCCAAGCAGTACGGGCTGTTGTTTTTTTTTAACTTAATCGAATCACATCCTTGAACTTCTGTGCTACAGTTAAGTAACGTGGACATTTCAGAGTATAGTAAATATGAGGAAAACAATTCAAGTCTTTCTAACATGTTTACTAATATTACTACATAGCATTGAGGTAAAAATGAAGAAGACAAATTTATTTTCAATTCATTTACCTGATTAGCTAAAGTATTGCCTTTAAATATGTGCAACACGCAATTTTTGTTGATGTTTATATGTATTCATAGAATAATGTTCAAAATACAATAACATCAATTTTTTATCATTTTCTAGTTTAATATTGATTTTACAATTTATGTCCATATCCTTGTGAGTTGTGAATATAGCTGCTGTTGTGAATATTGATGCTATTCTTTTCCAGAACAAGTTAAACGTGGAAAAAAAATTTAGTCGGATATTTGGCCTTCTTAACCTAAAGTGTGAAGTATTGAACATGGTTTCGCTTACTCAAACATGCCATGAAACTTGAAACAATAATTATTATAAGCTAGAATTAAAATAGTAAAATGTTCTAAAATGTGTGCGTTAATGTTAATCCAATGTTTTATCTAGGCAAGTGGCATGGAAAATAACACATATTTGTTATGATTTATAAGATTATCAATGCTATAAGGCATTTTTAATAATATAAGGCAGGGTCTGTTTGGAGGAGATCGAGATTGGTTGCATTGGAAAATAAACATACATGCATTTAATGGCAACACATTTTTGGTTAAAGTTGTGGCGATTAGTTTGTTGGCTTTTGCTTCACTTAGCCTTAAATATGCCAGTCGCCAATAAAGCAACTGAAGGAGCACGTATAGAACAGCGAATTCGAGTTCTGCAACAAACGAAGATGCGACATACCGAGAACCAGCTAATAGGCAAAAATTAAGCGTTGAACATGTTTAGTAGCTACTGTGCTACACATTAATTTGCTGGACAAACAATTATTTTATTGGTCATAAGCCAAAAGGCTGAACCAAAAATAACTAGAATATTTGGCTACAAGTAAGAGAGCAAACATCTTTCTGGATAGGATGGGGTATAATAAAATTTGATTTAAAACCATCATAAGACATTCCATAACGTAAATTTAAACTCTTCAACTTGATGATGACTTAGTCGAGCGAAGCAGAAACTTTGAAAAAAAAGACATATAGAGATTGCCTCGAAAATAACACTTCGTGATCATTTTAGTCATCAGATACTTGCGATCATCAAACAAAATACATGCACCTTTCAAATACGACTGCATACAGTCGTGACCTTAAAAATTAGCTCCCAATACACAAGCGATATCCTCCACTGCCTACTCAATAAACTAGGGCAGTGGCGTGGTGTTTGTTGATTATAAATATACCTCCCTAACAAGGGTCCCGAGCACGGACTGCTGCTGCTGCTGGAGCGTCCCGGATTACGCATTCCAGTAAACAAAGTCCACTAAAGAGCATGTTAACGCTTAGCAAGTGGTAATGGTGTACGTCAGGCGATCGTAAATTCCAGCTAGTTTGTCCGATCGGTCTGCCTGGTCTGGTTGTTGGACTAAGGCCTCAACGTTGTCTGTGTTCACTTTCAAATCTGTTCAGAATTTTGGAGCGCTCCTACATAATACAGGATTGTAAGTACAAGATTGTAAGGCTATCTGGAGTGCGATAATTTCATTTTTTCAGTTTTTTTATGTACTGATTATCAGTAAAAGAACGTCAAGAGCGTTTCGGTTGATAACGGAAAAGCGAAATTCATCGAGTCTGACGTAGATGTATAAGCTTGTCTAACTGCAGAGGGAAAACCTACAGGTTCAAGCGGCGGGTGACGGAATATATTTCGTTATTTCGATTTTCGTTTTGCATATTTTTAGCATATGGCCACCGTTTACCGCATCGCATCCGATCACACCATTTCGTCGTCGTCGTCTTCGTCGCCGTTTGGGCCAAAACCGACAAGTAGCACGACGGGCCGAAGTCGTCCGAAAAGAAAGCCGGCCCCAATCGGTGCGTCTTAAAAATAGGACTCCCCGAACGCATCATCTAGTCTATTGAGATGGTTTGAAAATCCGGACGGCGGTGAGTCTCCCAGCCACCCTGCCCTCTCATGCTGCCATGCTCTCCTAGTGAGCCGAACATGGCGTACATCACGCCGGCCGGTACAACCACGCCTGCGCCAGTTGGCTCAATTCTTCGTCTCAATTGTGGTCCTCACGGGGCGACGAGCGTCAGAGCTGCAGCAACATCGGACGGGTCAGCATGCCAATATGTTTCGTTCAGAGTCCTCACTTGCTTGCCGGTGACGTTTGCCCCAGGGTAGGCTGCAGGCAGATCCCCACCGAGCGGGGACAGGTGAAAGAGCAATGGGAAGCATGAAGTGGGAGTCTGGCCTGTAAGCTTTGTTATTCTATTTACCGACAGCGCTGGCTGCGGTTTGCGAGGGTGTGAGAATGGAATGGCCACGGCTGCGAGCCGCAAACGCGCGCTGTTTTCCGCACGGTATATTTAATCGGTACACCGGTGGCACGCTACCATTCCCAAACGAGCGGTTGGAACTCCGTTCAATCCGCACGATCGTGAACCGGTCTGCTAAAAGCGGTCAAGAATGTGATAATTTTAGCCCGAGTCGTAAGGGTTGTTTTTCTTCTGCTCGTTGCTTTATGTTCCCGTGCACGGACAAACAATAGTGCGAGTTAGCTAATCAGATTTTACTCGTGCTCAGCTTTTGACTGTGCACAGTTTTGTTTTATTTTCATTCATAGTTCACTGTTATACATATTTGACACCTTTTTTTTGTTACTGGTAACTTCTTAATTATGTTTAGCTTGTATTGCTATATTATAATTCTTACTGCTACAAAACACTACAAAATGAGCAAACTAAAAGAAGGCTTGTCTTTTTGCTTATTTTTAACAAATAAAACTAGAACCCGCCAACGGTTGTAATATATTCCTCACACCATTTTCCATTCCTCATCAAACACCATGCGCCTCCATCACCTGAACAAATCAAACGTTGGGTGGAATATTTTTGTAATTTAAATACATTGTAACGCTGTTGGAATGTTTCATTTCTTTGCCTTTGTTCAGCTATAAAACCTAGTTATATGTGTCCGAAGTTCGTTGGCATGTTTTGATCGCAAAATGTGCATCATGTGCGTTGATTCGTTGGCGTTTGCGGGGGACAGCTCGTGTGTGTATGTCGTCGTTGATTATACATGCGATACATCATAGTAGAGAGCGAACGTGATGATAGCCCAAGGTATATAGCGTAGAGCATTTTTAACCGAAACATTCGAGAAGCCTCTCGGATTTTCTTACGCTTTGTCTATTTTGGTCTATTCTAACCTCATTTTAGCATAAGGCAACTGTTGGATTCATTCTAGCCAATCCGTCGACAGGAATCATATTATAATGATGTCAACTATCGATTAAGCACATGTTGGACTGATGAAACAAGCTTTTTATGTTACATATTTTCTTTAAAATCCAAGTCAATAATAATAATTTTTTTTGAATAATTTTTGAAAGACAACAAAATCGGCAGTTTTAACTATCACAATACATTTCTACTAATGCCCTCTTTTGCGTCTAAACGCGCACCTGATGCTTCGTGCTTCATTTTTGAATTTTAAGGACAGCTGCAAACATGCTTGTGATCGTTTACGGATGAAATCTATCGCGAGAGGAAAAATAACCCAAACATCAATATTTGTAAATACGCGCTGCATTAACTGAAAACTGTGTTCGGTGTGATTAGAACCACTTGCTCATCGGTTAGACCTGCGAAGGAAGCGATGCTGTCCGTCCCAAAATACCTAAACTATAGCGATCCTATCGTCCGATGAACTGAGTAGGACGCATCCGAAGGGTTTTGGCAGGTGAATCCCGGCGTCGCGTACATCAGTTCGGTTCAAATGGCTTGCCACACGCGATGATGCCGTTGTTCTCGGGCAACCCGTGCGCCTGTTTCTTAATCATTTCTCCACACTTCCGCCGCATTTTCGCCCCAATGGTGCTCTTCCGATGGCGAGAAGCGATGATGCTTGCATTCCGCCTGCCAGGGGGGGGTTCGGTAACAGAGCTGGCGGGGGATGGAGTGCTTCTTCAGGTGCACTGCACACACATACACGCATACACGCACACGCACACCACGGGTCTCCACGCACACCCGTGCACCAGTTGGTGGTTTTCGGCTTCGTTGTGTCTTGGTTTAAAAATAGCCCTACTCCACAATGCTATCCCTCCGCATGGCGGGGCCCACCAGCTCGGGGGTTTATCCCGCTCGCGGCGTGCTACAACTTGCTGATTGAGTACAGCATAAAATGTTTTATGTTCTTCTTCCTATGACCTATGCCACCGAGGGGGCCAGCACAGCTGGAACACAATGCTGGCTGGTGGTTTGTCATGCGTTGGCTAGATCGCCTTCAACCAAGTGGAAGTCAATGTTTCGCTAGTGAAAGTTCCTTGCTCGTGACGAGTTTTTTCCTCGTTTTCCCTTCCGACGAGGAGACATAAGCACTGATCTCCATTTCACACTGGGCACTTCGTATGCTCCGTATGTTGTGCTTGAATACATTTGTCGATGGATTCTCTGCTCGTTCTTGGACGGTACCGGCGTTGACTATGCTCTGGACTCGAACCAAGATGCCTTCGGATGCCTCGGAAGGACTACACTGTGGAAAGCACGTCCGACAACAACAACACCAGCAGGGTATGTGCGTCAGTTCGAGCTAGTGGGACAAAACAAACTAGCCGGACGTCAACAGGCGGTCGTTTGTGGCTGCGATGGCGCTCTGTATGCGTCAGTCGAATTGAGATACGAACCCAAGCCAAACCAGCTAGCCGGCCGGCCTATGAGCCTGTGCCGGGATCATGTATGCTACTGACGGTAATGAAAAAGATGATGATAATGAAGATGAATTTGGCGTTGAGGCTCCGCGAACCAGGCGCAAGACCCATACCCGTAGCTGAGCCCACAAGATCCTGACGGCAAGAAGGCAAGACCTGCGCGCCGAGTCCGAGACACTAGTATATAGGACCAGATCATTGTGTACCGCCCGAATAATTCCCTCCCACAAACACAATCGTGGTGGTGATAAGTATGCGTGAGTATCTGGTTTTACGGCTCCTGCACGATCACTTTCGAGCGAGCGCCGTTCGAAATACACGATCCGCTGGCTCCCAGGAAAACACCGCACCGTCCATTTTCCCGTGCGTGCGCACTCACCGCCAGCAGCTAGTGCAACTCCGCAGAAAATAGGCCCCTCGGTGCTGCACTTCATCCACACACACACACTCACTTGCATGCCATTTTTATATACAGCCCAAGTAGTAGATGTTCCCCTCGGGCTGCGGTGTGCGTGAAGGCGAACGTGTCCCCCCAAACCCAACTTTTGCGCACAAGGGCCGTGGGAGAAGGTGCGCGACGGGTGCCAAATCCCAGGCACTCGGCCGTGCAATCCAAATGCGCCGTATAAAAAGCAAGTTCTCCCAATTTTCGGTTAGAACGGCTTCCGAACGCGTAAGTGGCAACATCTATCCTTCCCACAGAGCTAGAGAGATTCGCAGGCGCCCAGCGCGACTCGAATAGTACAGGCAGTGTGTGTGTGTGTGTCTGTGTATGTGTGCATGCGTGTATGTGTGGGGGCTGGGATGAGCGGATGAGATTGGGTGCATGCTGTGCAGCTAGGCAGTTACCGTAAGGAGGCAAGGATCTTCTATCGTCGCAAAACTCCAACCGCATCGTGTGGTGGGAAAAGCCTACGAAATTTCCCGTGCTTGTGCATTGTGTGCATTATCGTCATCCTTCGTTGCTCCCGTTCTTGGAGCACCCTGGCGCGTGCTATCATCGCAAGGATCGACAGGAGAGAACCCGGACCACCGATCACTAGCGGTTGGATTTAGGAGACCGGGCACCATCGCAAGCAATAGGAGCATCCGTTTGCAATCGCTTCGATTGTGGTTGACTGTGACCCGGTACAAGTGATAACAGTGAAACTGTGTGGAAGGACATTTGCGTTTGGAAGGTGGTCGCACATTGGTGGGCCGCCAGAGTTAGACTGTGGAAGAACATGTGCTATATTGAACGCGTACAAGAAAGGATATACGGTGAACCTAAAGGACAAGGAGCAGAATGCAGCGATCACTTTACGCTTGTCCCTAGAGGCCGAGCTCGTTGCCCTGTCTTACGTAACCGGCGCTGAAGGTGAACGCTGAGTGGACCGGACAGGCCTGCGGATTGCCAAAGCAGCACAAAACACACATCCAGCAGATGGATCTCGGCTGAGCTGACGGTGTTTAGGTTTGCAGCAAGTGTGAACATTGGACCATCTTTGGCCACCTTCTTTGCGGTTCGACTGGAACACTCAGGTCAACCCTCATCCAGCAGGAGCGCACGGTGCGTTGTGGTGCGCGCGTGGAGAGTGTTGGAAGTTTTTGGAACCTATTTCCTAAAATAGTAATACCTTGCCGGGCGTTGCGCCGTCTCCCCGGTTGGAAACCTCGGCGTCCAGGCATGCGCACGGTGGTTGGTTGGCGGCTCTACTTGCAGACACTTTTTGCGCAGGATCGGGGCCAGCTCGCCAGAGTGACCTCGTCATCGGCTCGCCATCGGTATCGACCGCGGACCCGGTGGCGGTTTGCGGTGGTGGCCCTCTTTGCTTGGTTACGTAAATAGAACACGCACAGGTCGCACATACCATTGCGCTTACCTAATCTGTTCCTTGAATGGGAGCAGGCGAGAGATAGATAGAGAATGAAATAGAAAGAGTGAGAGAGAAAGAGAGAGAGAGAGAGAGAGAGGAGAGTAAGAGAAGTGAGAAAGGAGACAGAATGACGGGGGAAATGTGCCCACTGCCTTCTGCCGTACGCCAATCCTGCACCTCGATCGCGATCTCTCCGGGAAAAACAAGACGTTCGCGGTGTTGCGCCCGCGCACACCCTCGGCAACCCCCCCCCCCCCCCCCCCCTGCTCCGTCTTGTTCTACATTTCATTCCCGGGTGTTGCCACCCGGCTACATAGCTGAGTCATCAGCTAGGCCCGCACACATAGAAACGCGCATGTCCACCTTGTACATAGCGAGGAACACGGCCACCTTGGCTTTACATACCTTGTGCTGCCTCGTTTTTCGTGGGTGGTTGGTTCAACCGACTCGTCGGCTGGTACGCGAAATTTTTCTTCACTCGCTCAATTCGATCGTGCTCCTCGACAGTGGTGGATCGTTTCCGAGTGCAGGTGAAGTGTCTCGCTGCGACCAACCCCCCTTAACCAGTTGGCTATCCATAGTCTTATGGTGAAGCATTGACCAGTGGCAGTTGAGCGAGCATTCAGTCGAGTGAGGTGAGCAGCAGTTGTGTTCCTGTTCATCGATTATCATTTCATCATCGAATTGTGACCTGTTTGCTCCGAAGTGTTGATGAAACAGGAAGCAGCTGGTTTTAAGAACTTTGTGAATCGACGGAAGATAAGAACCACAGATCTCCCTTCCCCTGGGCCAGGTGTGCGCGCTGTGTCGTTGACGGGGGAATTGTAGTGATCGTTCGTCGATGGAAAGTTGAAAGTCATGAGCTTTCCCTTGGCGCAGTCGGTGCACAGGCTGAGTTGTTGACTTGGTTTTTCTTGGTTGACTAGGCCTTGCTGGGAATGCGGCTGTTCCCGATGGTTAGCTAGCTCGGTGCAAACAAAAGGCCTAAAAATAATTCACCGTCTACAATTGGCTCGCCTTTTCTCGATTCGATGAAATACAATTGCGTTGCTTTTTGGCTTCCGATCGTGATTCGATGCTTGCTTTCTTTCGCTAAGCTCCTGTCGTGAGGCCGATGAGTTCGTCACGGATAGGCAAGCGAACGTGGAAGGTGTTAAAAATATCAACTCTGGTTAAATGATGCTATCAGTGCACCGCGGCGAAGGCGCACGAAATAAAACCAAACACAAAAATCAAGGAAACGCTCACCATGTCCTTCCCGCGGGCCTCTTTTCCACCCCGGGGGGCTTCGGCTTCCCTCACGGTGAAGGATGTGGTGTGAACAAACATACTACGAGGCCATCGTTAACATCCAAGCATTGGCACATATTGCGGGTGGGAAGGGGAATGATGGGATGATGGTTTGCAGGGTTGAAATATTTCACAATCGAGGAGGAGCTACCGCGGATGCTCCTCTTTGCTCCGTACGCTCCCTCGCTCTTGTGCAATCGTTCGCGTAAATTTCTGGCGAGCAAAATCTCGGACGCGCGCGCGCGCAAGTGCTATAAATATAGAACATTTCGAGGCGCTACACGCACGAAATCCCCAGCAAATTCTTGCATAACACACGGAACCGTGCGGCACGGACTCGATGTTATTTTCATGTTGCTTCGAGTTCGTGGTGGGCGATGTGAGGATTTACTGGGTGTTGGGTTGATTTAGGTAGAGGGAGAGAGGGGGTAGGATTTTGGTGATAGAGGGAGTAGGAGAGGAGGGTCTGAATGGTTTTACTTTCTCTTTTTTTTTTGTTCGGTTTTGTAGCCATCTTGCCAACAGGTGGGGAGCTGGGTATAAGTCAGCAAATAGGAATGCGATGAAGATACATGCACACATTTTTGTTAGCAAGCACAAATAGAAAAACCAGTGGTTTTTTCGTGATACACAGTGGTTGGTTTCAAACGCTAATGTCAATTGAACGAAATGAGTTTCAATTACAACAGCATAAACCAACTATTGGGGTCACGGGAAGACCACTGGTTTTGCGTCACGTTTGGCTGTTTCAGATAAATTGGTTGAAACATTTATGCTCTCGGTAGAAGATGCTACTTCTGGAACAGGGCAACCGCAGATTGGGGCAGCAAAAGTCAAAACCGATCCAGGGCATCAGATGACATGACTAACCTGTTCTTTTACTTTTCTTTTCACAAACACAGGACGAAAAGCAAGGGCTGATCCAAAATTGTGCCAAACCCAAATTAGCGTGTCTCTTCTAGCCCGCGTCTCATTTCGAAAAAAACTAATTCAACATGCCGAAGCCAGTAGTGCAGGTCGGAGAGGACCCCGATCCAACCCCGTTCCTCTTCATTTCGCTTGAGCAGAAGCGTATCGATCAGAGCAAGCCGTACGATTCCAAGAAGGCATGCTGGGTTCCGGAGGAGAAGGAGGGCTACGTGCTCGGTGAAATCAAGGCCACCAAGGGTGAACTGGTCACCGTTGCTCTTCCGGGTGGTGAGGTAATGCATTTCGTGCCAGTGGCGACTTCGATAGTACAGCAACACTCAGCGCACTCCGAAACGGCAGCGTAGTCACATAGTGTGAACCCATAGGACGAACTCCGAACTTTCCATGAGTCGTCACCTCTTCAAACTACCCGAGTTTCGAACGTGGGACGACCCCTGCCCGGCTACTGATGCCTGTCCAAGTCGAGAGAGTCCTAACGCAGACACACAGGTTGTCTTCGTGTGGGCCTGATCATTACTGCAAGGGCACAGTATCTGCCGTGGGATTGTCCACCCGTTTGGGGCTCATTTCAGACATTTACATTTACTCTATCATTTGTTCATTTTCACATCCCAACGCACGTCTGTCCATACCGGATACGAACCGATATCACTCCACCACAACTACGAAAAAAAAAACAAACAAAAAATCCTACCAATACCCATCCGATCATCAACGAACTACGGACACAATATCCGCCGCCAACGACTCACGACGAAACAGGAGAAGAACTTCAAAAAGGAACAACTTTCACAAGTGAACCCTCCGAAGTTCGAAAAAGTCGAAGATATGGCCGATCTGACCTATCTCAATGAGGCTGCCGTGCTACACAACTTACGCCAACGATACTACTCGAAACTGATCTACGTAAGTGCACAAGCGCAGGGAACTAATGTCGGTCCGTCCGTTTCTTTCTTTTTTTTTGTTCCATTATTCGTCGTTCGCGGGGTACGTCAACCTATAAAACAAAAACAAAACAAAAATGCCTTCCCCTTTGGAATGGTCCACCCTTTTTTACACAATTGCCTCCCACGATATTTGGGGGGTTCGTTTGAATGCGTGTTATACGCACGCCCTCATGGACGTTGCATGAGTACAGACCAAGGACTACAAGAAGGACTTGGTGACCCAGGTCAACCCACCGAAATACGAGAAATGCGAGGATATGTCCAACTTGACGTATCTTAACGATGCCTCTGTGCTCCATAACTTGAGACAGAGATACTACGCTAAGCTTATCTACGTAAGTATTGCTACCGCATGGCTACAATGCCTAGCAACGTTCTAACCCAAACCTAACTGTCCCTTCACATCGCTAACGAACTAAAAAAGTTGCAGATCTAACTGAATCTGTTTCATCCACGCACTATTTACCAGTATCAATCATTATCAACAATAACATCATATATTCTCATCTAACCTGTAACATTATCATCAAAAATCATTTTCTGAACCTTCCCTTCCGAACAACATCCCTATTGCTATTTGCGCGAATAAAAAATGTCCAAAAAACGACAGCCGCAAAAGCAGAGCGCACCAACTCTCACTCACCAGAAACCAGGCACGGAAGTCAATCCCGCTACTACAATCCGGGACACAGCCAAGCACCATTCTACTTCAACTCAACTAGTATCATGTATTTGATGGAACTCCCAAGTTGACCTACGAGTTTTTTCTCACACACAAAATCCAATGAAAAGCACCCGTTACGGTTGTCTATAGTAGAACAAGATCTACCCGGAACCGAACGTACCACCCGCACTATAACTTTCGAGGATTTTTCAATGTCCCCACACGCAATTCCCCGGAGCGTCCCGTATTGAAAAGTTTTCTCTTTTTTTTCCCACACCCCCGTCGTCTACGCGGTTGTTGCTCCCAACAGACCTACTCGGGCTTGTTCTGCGTTGTCATCAACCCGTACAAGCGTTACCCGCTGTATACCAACCGTTGCGCCAAGATGTACCGTGGCAAGCGCCGTAATGAGGTGCCGCCTCATCTGTTCGCCGTCTCTGACGGTGCCTACGTCAACATGTTGACGAACCATGAGAACCAGTCTATGCTGATTACCGGTGAATCTGGTGCCGGAAAGACTGAGAACACCAAGAAGGTCATTGCGTACTTCGCCACCATTGGTGCCTCGGGCAAGAAGGACGAGAACGCCGAGAAGAAGGGCTCGCTGGAAGATCAGGTCGTCCAGACTAACCCCGTACTTGAGGCCTTCGGTAACGCCAAGACCGTGCGTAACGATAACTCGTCTCGTTTCGTAAGTATCCCACTTCTCGCAACAACCGTGCCGTAGCACATGCCAACGTCGATCTATATCGTATCGTCTTGTCTTGTTTCCCGGAACAGGGTAAGTTCATCCGTATCCACTTCAGTGGAAGCGGTAAGCTGGCTGGTGCCGATATTGAGACCTACCTGCTGGAGAAGGCTCGTGTCATCTCCCAGCAGACTCTGGAGCGCTCGTACCACATCTTCTACCAGATTATGTCTGGATCCGTCAAGGGCCTGAAGGGTAAGTAATACACGACGAATCGTAGCCACTCTCTACCACAGCCCGACACGGACATACCGACGCACTGAACCGACGAACATAGCGACGACTTTTTCAAGTAGAGCGACTTGGGTCACTGATGGGGCAAGTCATTGCAAAAGCAATTTGAAAATTGCTTCCTTCGTTGACTCTCACATACGCACCGCACCGTCTCGTTCACCGGCTGGTAATCCGTTGAAGTGGCTAATCGCCAGCTGCAGGTTACCACCGATCATCCTGGCGGCTGGTTCATCCAGGGAATGGATCCAGCAGGCCAACGGGGAATGGAGCACACTTTTCCCGACACCTTGTGCTAGCGTGATAATCACTCCCTTCAATGTGAACCAATGTCTTCTCCAAGTTGTTTCCACCTTGCTGACGTACGGTTCCGAAACATCCCCTACGTAGTAACCGACCTACGAAGCACCGTGTTATTTACTAACGTGTGTCCTTACCGTTTTCCGTACATCTAGAGAAGTGTTTCCTCAGTAACGACATTTACGATTACAACATCGTCTCGCAAGGCAAGACCACCATTCCGAACGTCGATGATGGAGAAGAAATGACCCTGACCGATGTAAGATTTCGGTATAAGTGGCATACATTGGTTTGCCCGTATTTTGTTGCGGTTTTTTTTTTGGTTTTTTTTTTACTTTGAATTTTCACTTGCAGTAGTGTAGAAAACGTAGTTGTAATCGGTGCATTAGTAGACAGTATCGATCCTCGGCTCATACCATCATCATTGACCCTCAATACGTTTGGTCAATTCCTACTCACCCGAAAGGGCATGCTCCGCGATCCAATGAAACCGGTTCTGCCGGAGTATGCCGAACATCCCCAAGAAACAGCACACGAGTTCACTATCATAATCTGGTCGGCTTCCCAGTACAGGACCACTTTGGGTCAAGCTGACACATCCGACCTATTTTCTCTTACGCTCAACCTACGCACACACACACACACACTGACTGTGAATAGAGAACACTGGTCCGGCGAATGAAACTATTCTACAAATCGAATACGATTTCTACCGCGATAAAATACCCCATTACTAATCGAACATAATTATATTTGTACTCCATCCACTTCCATACCATGCGAACGTGCACTATACAACCGCCAAACACCTTATAAAAATCATACACACAACTCCAACCAAACCCGCGCCAAAAAAAAAAACGCGTGAACGCGTCATCACAACCACTACCAAATGCCACCACAGAAATCTGTTTTCTCTCCAACAACATCCATGACTACAATATCGTGGCGCAGGGCAAAACGACAATCCCGAGTGTAGACGATGGAGAAGAAATGCAGATCACCGATGTAAGAATCGGCCGATGTTGCTAATATGCCTGCTCATTGACAGAAAGAGCTATATATCTCAAACACATGTGCTCCTTAACTCGTCAGTGTGCAACATGCCTTAACTTTCCGCTTTACTTGCTTCCGACAGTGCTCACGTACCTGGACCGCGTCTAGTACTGACATCCTTCTACTGTTCTCACTTTCTACACATGTGCAATCCCTTCGCAGGAAGTGCCTATCCAGGTCGTTCCTATCTATCCGAGTCAAGCACACGATAATAAAACTTACTCTTCTCTTTCACATTCATCGAAGAACTTACATTGCTAAGTTCCCGTATAAGTGATTATCCGACCATTACTCAAGGCAAGACACGCATTCCGGGCGTTAACGATGCGGAAGAATTCGAACAGTTGGACGTAAGTTGGGCGTTTCCCCATGGCACTTTGAATTCTTTCGTTTTGCAGACCCTGTTCCTCGAAAAAAATAGTACACATTTCTTTCAGTTCCTTGTACAGTACAATTACCAGCGCACACGGACCACGTCCGTTTGCTATATTTCCCGTGTAAGATATCCAACCTATGCCCGTATGTTCGTTTCGTTCCGTTATCGTCTGCGCTGGGAGCGTGTCTTACCAATCGGTTCAGAGCGAACAATTGTTCCTTGTTCAAAATCTCAAACTTTGTTGAGAACATGTACAAATTTTACTACATAACAAAAAGAAGAAACAAAAAGAAATCCTTGAGATCGCTCCCATGTCGCTCGCTTGCCACACAGTAATGTAGCTCAAAGCATAAAGCGTGTGTTGTTTGTTTCGTGTGTAATGTCCTCTCCTTGTGATGTATGTGCATCTTTGTATGTTACCATAACCTAACGCAATTGCAGCACAACCTACAGCAACAGTGTTTGGTCATATTTACTTAAGGACGTGCATTGAAAAAATCAGCCATAACAATACAAATCTACGGAATCTCGAAACACTCACACGACGATGGCCAACCAATCCGGTGCATTTTCCATGCAAATAAAGGATAATCAAAAAACCTTTTCTATACAGACATGTGCTTCTTGTCGAACGACATCTACGATTACAACAGCGTTTCCCAGGGTAAAATCACCATTCCCAACGTCGATGACGGCGAGGAATGTCTGTTGACCGATGTAAGTGCCATTTTTCTTGACAGAAAAAAGAAAGAGTTCTTCGTTTCTTGTCCCATATTTTGTGTCCTCATCACTCGCCGATCTGTTCACCAACGAATCATAATTGGACGATCGAGCACAGCATCTCTGTGAGAAACAGAAAGAAATTTCACCATCGCCTCGATGTACCCTTGCAGAAAAGGACTGCAATCGACTTTTGGATAAATAAGAAATTCATTTCAACGTTTCCTATCACGTTTCCTACAAACGGTTGGAAGATACGCGATATCTGCGTCTCAAATATCGTTTTCAACAAAACAAACTGTGTAAATAATGTAAACAGAATCGACGGTATCACATTCGGATGAATGCAACCATTCGGCCGAAGGTAGCCGTGCTCTAACGCTTCATAGCCGAGTTGTGGAAATACTAACGTTAGTTTGTAAGAATGCGTGTCTGTGTGGATAAAAATGTTACAACCCCCGTTACAAATATTTCTCGACACAATCCGGCATCTAATCCATTACTTTTTTCCCGTTCATATCCACCGCTCACCGAACACCACAGGAAGCCTTCAACGTTCTGGGTTTCACTCAGGAGGAGAAGGACAACATCTACCGTATCACTGCCGCTGTTATGCACATGGGTCGTATGCAGTTCAAGCAGAAGGGTCGCGAAGAGCAGGCTGAAGCTGACGGTACCGAGGATGGTGACAAGGTTGCCAAGCTGCTCGGTGTCGGCACTGACGATCTGTACAAGAATCTGCTGAAGCCCCGCATCAAGGTCGGTAACGAGTTCGTCACCAAGGGTCAGAACAAGGACCAGGTTACCAACTCGGTCGGTGCCCTCTGCAAGGGTATCTTCGATCGTCTCTTCAAGTGGCTGGTCAAGAAGTGTAACGAAACTCTTGACACCAAGCAGAAGCGTGCCCAGTTCATCGGTGTGCTGGATATTGCTGGTTTCGAAATTTTCGACGTAAGTATTCGGCGACCAGAAAGCTGAACAACACACAGAAACAGTCTTATCTACCTCAAGTTCAGTAAAATCAACTCTAGACACATTCCGAGTGGGAGTGTCCTTTGGTGCAAGAAATCAGAGAAGAACAGTTTTGGTCGAACTTTACATGGGTTTCGTGTACTCCACGGTCGATTGTAAGCACTGGTTAATGAGCTACTCTTTTCAACTTGATCGTACCCATAGTTCAACGGTTTCGAGCAGCTCTGTATTAACTTCACCAATGAGAAGCTGCAGCAGTTCTTCAACCACCACATGTTCGTTCTGGAACAGGAAGAGTACAAGAAAGAGGGTATTAACTGGGCCTTCATCGATTTCGGTATGGACTTGCTGGCCTGTGTTGAGCTGATCGAAAAGGTGCCTAAAGCGTATCAATCGCTTTTACTTTTTTTCTTCGTGAGAAGCCAGCAAACAGTGTGGTGCTGGTTGCTCGTACCTGTTGATTGATTTGAATGTTGTGTTGGTCATGATGTAACTTGATCATGGTCTATCTAAGTGATTAACTGGAGTTCTTTTGGATTTGGTTCATTCCTTCCGGAATGAAGGTGGACCCTTTTAGGAATGGTAACTAATCTCCGGCTACCAACAGTGACTGGCCGATGCGCCATAGGGCGAGCAGCTTCAAAGAAATATGACGGTATGAGATTGACATGTGTGTACTATATGTGACATTTTAACCTGTTCATGTGTCTCCTCATAACTACCATCCCTCTTGGGATGTATCTCAATCAGCGATATCCGAGTCATTGGAATTTTGCACAGCCTTGGGAAATGTAAACAGCGTTGGTTGCACTACGTGTTAACTCTATTTGTGTACCAATCCTCCAAAACCCGTAGTTCAACGGTTTCGAGCAGCTGTGTATTAACTTCACCAATGAGAAGCTGCAGCAGTTCTTCAACCACCACATGTTCGTCCTGGAGCAGGAAGAGTACAAGAAAGAGGGCATCGTGTGGGCCTTCATCGATTTCGGTATGGACTTGCTGGCCTGTATCGAGCTGATCGAAAAGGTGCCTTAAGAGAGATAATGTGACACGTTCGGTTAATTTTTTTTTACCGAACGGCAACTGAGTACAAATGTTTGGGCATGGCTAAGCTTGTCCCCACAGACACAGCCTAATTTAGTTGTTGAAAGTTGGTCCGCTCAATTCGGTTTACGATGTGCAAAATTTTACTAGGACCACCTTACAAACTAAGATTATCACCAGCATGGAAAGCCCGTTTCCAGTGTTTGCCGCTCGGATGTGTTGCTCAGCGAGAATCTTCAAAAAATATCCACGGTGTGGGATACGCATGACAACCGGTTACTGTTGGCATGGTACCATGTTTCATGAACGCGTAGAGACCAAAGTAGAATGCATCCTGTGAATGTGCCCCGTCACATGGTGTGTCCCTTTCATACGATACATGTTTCCCCTTGCGCCGTTCCCCAATCATGAGAATGTATTAGCCACATGGAATGTTGTCTTTGAGGACATAGCATCTGCACATTTTTCACACACAAAAGAAAAACAAACGAATGGAAAGACGTTTGTCTGAATGCACAATGTGTTAACCCTGAATGTCTTCCGATCCCCCGAAACTCCATACCCCCGTAGTTCAACGGTTTCGAGCAGCTGTGTATTAACTTCACCAATGAGAAGCTGCAGCAGTTCTTCAACCACCACATGTTCGTCCTGGAGCAGGAAGAATACAAGAAAGAAGGTATCGTCTGGGCCTTCATCGATTTCGGTATGGACTTGCTGGCCTGTATTGATCTGATTGAAAAGGTACAACGAGCGGAAGAATTCTCCACTTGCCTCTCTATCGAACGCTTCACTGCTGTCAGCGAAAGTTTCCGACGAGTTGCGTTAGAGTTGATGCTGTCGTTCTACTCAAGAGGCCAATGAAAGGCCCTCCATAGGTAGTGTGGTTGTCCTTTGCTAGCCGTCATCAGGCCGAATTCCTGTTTGAAAAACAGGCCCCTGATGCGGAACTCTTTGGTACTACACTTCCGAAACCGAAATAGCCAGTAATGTGAATACCTAAAAAAATCAAAATGGGTTGCGGTTCTGGTTGAGGAAAAATGAAATTTAACAACCAGCTTCCACCGCCCAACGTCCCTCTTCCCCATCTACAGCACTTTACTGAAATCTTCCACGTATCGAAATGATTTCGTATCGTCACTAACCGACCTATTCCTTGTCCGGATAACTTTTTACCATTCCATACTGTGTGTCCATACCCACTCGATGTTACTTCGTGGGCCCGACCAATCGTAACCGCGCGTAAACGTGACAATGCGCAGTTCAACGGTTTCGAGCAGCTGTGTATTAACTTCACCAACGAGAAGCTGCAGCAGTTCTTCAACCACCACATGTTCGTCTTGGAGCAGGAAGAGTACCAGCGGGAAGGAATCGAGTGGACCTTCATCGATTTCGGCATGGATCTGCAGCAATGTATTGAACTGATCGAGAAGGTAGAGCTAACTCGGGACTGAAACCTCTGCCACGCCGCCACTGCTGCCATGCTCGTAGCTGGACCACGTGCCATCTTTGATGTTGTGTTCTATAGTTTCTCTAAGTGTTCCATTTCTGTTTACCCTTCACTTCACCAACAATTTATTAACCTACAACCGACACCGTGCTGTGTTGGCAGTGACGAATCATGATTCATGCCGTTGTCCTCGTAAATCCTACTACTTCGATCTTCTTTTTTTCCCAGTATCGGAAACCGAAGCTCGAACCTTCGATCACGATCGCCCCTGAACTAAACAACTTTCTCTCTTCTTTTTCTTCCATCATTAACACGTTGCACCGACATACTACACCCACGGTGGCTCTGCGTTGACTTTCGGCGCATCCCTCGGGTTGTTCCCGTGTGTAATTTCGTATGTGTGTCCCTCCATTGCTATTCCTCAAATTCTCTGCTCTTGCCCTGTGCGACAATGCCTCAGAACAACGGTTTCAATCAGCTCTGTATCAATTTCACCAACGAACGGCTACAGCAATTTTTCAATCACTACATGTTCATCCTAGAGCAGGAAGAGTATGAACGAGAGGGCATACAGTGGACCTTTATCGATTTTGGGCTCGACCTGCAGCCCACGATTGATTTGATCGAGAAGGTAGTACCGAAGTGGTAATCATCTAGTAGTCTAAAGAGCAATCAAGCTGTGCCAGATTTTGTATAGAACATTTTTAGTACAAGCATTCCAATTTTAGAATTTTGCAAGTAGCATAGAAGTCAATCCAACAAAAAAAAAACAAGTGGAAGAGTAAACCGTTTTTAATTTCTTTCTTTTTTACCCATTACTCCTCGTAATTTAGTGTGAAATTATCGCAGGCGGGCAGATCAGAGCAGCGGGCACTGCATTAATGTTTTGCAATGATTTCCCTCCCCGGGTTTCATGTTTTCCCCTTTTGTGTCCTTGTTTTTGTTGAATTACAATTTTTCGAATCACAATTTTTACACCAAGTTCCCGTTTTTTACGCATTTTCATAACGAGTTTTGCATTTCTCACCATATCACCAACTTCTTTCGTTTTTCCTCCATTTTCTAAGAAGTGACCGATAAGTGCTTTATTTTGTATTGCCGCAACGCTATTTGTTAAGGCTAGCAAATGGTAAGAGACGCTTGTTTGTAACAGAGTAGGGCTCGCAACAAAACAAGCCAAAACGGCAAAAGAGCTTATTCCACTAACGTAGTGTAAGTAATTTTTGATTAAGACGAGTGCTATTTACGGAAACTATGCTAACAGCAAGATGTGCCTCGCATGTGAACCACACGGATTAAATCTAGGACGGAGTGGAATATCTAATTTGGGATTTTCTTTTCTTTTCTTCGCCCTCGTGCGATCGTGCGCCCACTTCATCCACAACACGCCAACAGCCCATGGGTATCCTGTCGATTCTTGAGGAAGAGTCTATGTTCCCGAAGGCCACCGATCAGACCTTTGCTGAGAAGCTTATGACCAACCATCTGGGCAAGTCTGCTCCGTTCATGAAGCCGCGCCCGCCGAAGCCAGGTATCCCGGCCGGCCACTTCGCCATCGGTCACTACGCCGGTGTTGTGTCGTACAACATCACCGGATGGCTTGAGAAGAACAAGGATCCGCTGAACGACACTGTCGTCGACCAGTTCAAGAAGGGCAACAACGCTCTGGTCCAGGAGATCTTCGCTGATCACCCAGGCCAGTCGGCCGATCCGGCTGCCGCCAAGGGAGGCCGTGGCAAGAAGGGCGCTGGTTTCGCCACTGTCTCGTCCTCGTACAAGGAGCAGCTGAACAACCTGATGGGCACGCTGCAGTCCACTCAGCCTCACTTCGTCCGTTGTATCATTCCCAACGAAATGAAGACGGCCGGTGTCGTTGATGCTCACTTGGTCATGCACCAGCTGACCTGTAACGGTGTACTTGAAGGTATCCGTATTTGCCGTAAGGGTTTCCCCAACCGCATGATGTACCCCGACTTCAAGCTGCGGTAAGTATACTGAGCTTATACTCAGTCTCCGATACTTCCACATTCTAGGAGGGAACCTCTGCCTCTTCGCAAGCCAATCTTTGCCCATTCCCTCATTCAAACTGGACTACCCGCTGCGGTGAAACAGGTTGACGCAACCGAATTTCATTCTGATCTGATATATTTATTTATTCTTGTCCCGTCCACCACTGCGCATTTGCAACTGGAACTCTTGCTCCCCTTTTGCATCTTGCCCCGACTTACAGTTACAAAATCCTGGCCCCAGCTCAAATGGATGCCGAGTCCGAGGGAAAGAAGGCGGCCGAGAAGTGTTTCGAAGCCATCGGTCTGGACCCCGACTCCTACCGTATTGGTCACACCAAGGCAGGCATCATTATTCTATTACTTTGTCATTTACGTTACCCTCCCGGTTCATCTGTGCTGTCCGATCTATGATCAAACTGTGTCTCAGCCGACGTAACGAATAATGATCGGTCGCCCTCTCGCATCCACCATCTTGTGTCTTGCCCCTTGTGTCGTCAATATCCATTGTCTGTTGATTTCCATCGAGTGTTTCAGTTGCATCTACCCCGTGTGCACAACTTGTGTATGTCCTTCTCCCATCTGGATCAATCGACGGGGAGACGTCACTCAAACTATATTGACAGTGTTCCGCTTCAGGAACTACCGGGACTTAACAGTCTGTCGATACATGTCGCTCATATGTGCCGTTGTCAACCCGTGTATTCATTCTGTATTTGTCCGTTTTCTTTTTTCCCACCACCAAACGATTATGTGTTTCCCATCGTCCACCTGCACACATTCGACCGAATCAAATCCCGACATACACCAACTCGTTCCCAAAACGAACAGTTACATGATCCTAAACCCCAAGGGAGTCGAGAGCGAGAAAGATTTGAAGAAGTGCGCCCAGGTCATCATGGATGCCGCCGGTCTCGACAGTGAACTGTACCGTCTAGGAAACACCAAGGCATGAGCCCAGTTACTCTACATTCCGTTTTCCACAATCATGCTGCTCTCTATCTACCACTTCACTCGCGTGTTTGTTTCCTGTTGTGCTATCCCGTTTTGCGCGCTGAGCCTAAGACCGGATGGACCGGTCCAGGCCCGCCACCAGTAGCCAATCTATGCAACCTTCAGCACCAGGAGAACCGACAATGAACGATCATGGTTCTTCGTCTGCAACAACTTCCTGTGTTGTACCTTTCCACTCTACCCAACAAATACCACATCCAAGCTGGTCATCTGGGATCCTATTGCGCTTTCACCACCTTCTGCCACCAACAGTGATGTGTCCACCTCAACCTATTCTATCATTAATCACAACCCACTCCAACCGTAACAGAGAATGATCAAAATTATCTAATAACAACCAAATGAATTGGTAACCATTCTTTTTCTCTTTCTTTCCTCTGTGCACCGCGACATTTCGAATGAACGGACGAATTGGTACGATGAAACGAACCAAATTCGGACACGATTCCGCTCACAACCACTAAAACCCCTACCACCGTAGCTACAAAATCCTGAATCCCAAGGCCGTCGAAGGCTTGGACGTTGAAACGGAGGGTCGCAAAATTGCCGGACTGATCATCGACGCCGTTGGGCTCAGTGCCGATCAGTACCGTTTGGGACAGACGAAGGCATGAGTTTACACCTTAGTAAATTGTGTTGGAATTTTGTGCGAATTGGCAATAGTAGAAATGATTGGCCATTAATTAGATCCGTTGTGAATAGTAGTCCGCTAGGGAGCGTAGTCGGCGTAGTAGTCTGGATTTAGTAGCTGGTCGGGAAACGTGCCCGGCCTGGATTCCGAATTGTACATTGTAGCTATTGCTGGCGGTAGGCGAAGGATGCACGCACAAGACCGTAGCACTTCGTCTCTACACACACATACACACTCACACTTACAGATATTCGGTTCCCGGTGTGTGTTCCCCGTTCGGATATGGATCGAAACCCGGCGCGACACGGCGGCTCGCCTCGAAGCCGATCACCACAGGCGAATGTGGAACGGGGCGCGTCGACCGTTGTTCGCACCGGAAAACTCCGTACTACTCGATTCTGGATTCCCATTCCGAACCAATTTATCTGTACCATATGTGACACATTTCCCCATGCCATTACTGTCGATTTCAACCACTTAATATCTGCACGTTATACCGTTTTATTTATCTCTCCACACACATAAACACACGCCCATCCTCCTCGGTTGGAACGCAGATACAAAATTCTGTGCCCACACCTCATCAAAGAGCCATGCCCGCCAGAAAAGGTGGCTCAGATCGTGCTCGCCCACATACAGCTGCCGGAAGAGCAGTTCCGCATGGGCAGGACCAAGGTATATAGCTGACTGGTCGTGCAACCGCTCGCGCGGTTTCGGAGCGTGTGCTATATTTGTGGCGTAGCTTCTTCATGCCGCATCGCTGGCCGGATCTGGCTCGGCTCACGATACCTCGCAACTGCCTTCCCAATAACCGCTCCTAAAAGAAAAATCACCAGTGTTGAATCCTTTCCTACGCCAGTAAAAACACTAACGCACAAACAACTGCCGAGCTGCGAGCGTTTGCGTGTGATCTTTTAAAAATAAACCTTTTAAAAATCACCAGCTTGATTCACACTTTAAAAACAACAATATAAAACACTTACTCACTCACCTCACTTTTGATGGAGCGGCGGAATCTGACAGTCGTATATTTCTGCGCATCCTTAATTCAAACGCCTACACGCGAATCACGCGTTCGATCGCCAATAAAATGACATCAAATGCCCTCATCCTCCCATTTCCAGGCTAAGATGTACCTATCTACTTCTTATATGTGCATTTCCATGTATATGTGTGCTTCTAAGTGTGTTCCTATGTATTTGTGTGGCCATGTGTGTTATTTTCATCATCTTTCATCGGATTCACCCTTTCCATCGAACGTCCCGTCATAAAAATGAGCGTAAAAGTATCGTAAATGAAGATCACCTTCTAACCGGCTAATTCTTCCCAACTTCCACACGGCACTTCCCCGCCTGATGATGGCATTACGCACGCCCGCGCACACTCTTATTGCAAAACGTAGGTCTTCTTCCGTGCCGGTGTCCTGGGTCAGATGGAGGAGTTCCGTGATGAGCGTCTCTCCAAGATCATGTCCTGGATGCAGGCCTGGTGCCGCGGTTACCTGTCGCGTAAGGAGTTCAAGAAGATGCAGGAGCAGCGCGTCTCCCTGGAGATCGTCCAGCGCAATCTGCGCAAGTACCTGAAGCTGCGTACCTGGGCCTGGTGGAAGCTGTGGCAGAAGGTGAAGCCGCTGCTGAACGTTTCCCGCGTTGAGGACCAGATTGCCGTGAGTATTTTTAGGACTGAACCGTGCCGGATCGGACCGCCGGCGCTGGATCTTCTGCTCTTGCGTCACCGTCTGCACGGGAGGAGTTTTATTGCCAGCAACAGCAGCATCGGCATCGATGGTGTCGCCCGGCGTTATGATGTTGGTTGATTGACGGTTGCGAGCACCTGTCTCCGGGATATTACGCAGCAGCAATGTCGATAGTGACCTGTGTGCACCCCCCGCATTTCTCAAAGGGGCGTGCACAAGTTTTCACCTGGCGTGAATTATGATGAAATGATCCACCAGCCTTCCATGGCCACGGACCAACCACATGACTCATGCCTTACCCGCTACGCGAATAGTCGAAATGGTGTGAAATACGGTGGTCTAAATTTAAGAAATACAGTTATTTCCCAACCGGCTCGCGATTCCGAAGATACCGAAGGATGAAGGCGTGCAGGAAGTAACGTGTTACACATTCCACCACCAATGGGCCAGCACATTACTTCTGAGTATAATTTGAGTGCTAATGATGGAAAACAAGGCCGTCCGCAGTAGCGAGATGGCCACTTTACGCATTTTACCCCGGCTCCTCCAGGGAAGCCGGTGTTCGGGCGGGGTGCGAGAGCTGTCCATGAGATTATTTATTCAATCGCCTCTTCCATCCGCTTTTTTGCGTGGAACCGTCCTGAGGGAGTGCTATTTTCGTTCATCCGACACGAGAAAGCCATAAAATGTGAGGCTGTGTCTGTGTGCTTCTAAAAGATATATTTGATTCGGGCACACCACCTGCATCGGTATACTTGGCCGTTGCGTGGGAGAAGACGTTGCTGGAAAATTCGGAAAATTATAGCTCATGTATAGGGAAAGCGCGTTAGGTAGAGTAAGAGCATCCCCTTCTCCCCTCAACTTTCTTTTCTGCCCAGAACGCATGCACACACATGCGAATTGCGAATGTCATATGTGTGTCAATTTTCCTAATGCGCATGGGTGTTGGTCGTCTGGGCGTTTTTCGAGCGTGGTGCGAAGGTGGGTTGATCTGATGATGATGATCACTTACCACACCTAGCTGGAGGCAGTTGGCAGCTCATTTTCATTTCGGCTCCAGTCGATTGCGGGACAGTGCGCGGACCTCTACCTGAGCTTTAGAACGGTCCAACGAGTGACGAGTGTGGCATTAGTACAGTGTGCAAGTCGCTTAGTAGTGGCTAACCGTGTTCTCCATTAGCTGCCCTTCCCTGTTGCAGTCCAGTTAGCAATTGCCCAGATCATCAGCAGTATTGAGTAGTATTGCAACCAGCAGTGCATTTGAGTATTAAGTGATAGTATTTGGATTGCATTCATTGTTGCCATCGAACGATAGCGCATCCTTGCTGCATAGTAGCGATTAGTTAGCTTAGCCAACGAACGAGCGAGTGCCTCCAGCGAGTACAAAACGATGGAACAACCGATCGAAGCAGACGTAGAAGTTACCTTTACCATGCCTAGTTTTAACTTTTCCGCCGCCCCGGCCGGCACCGAGCAGGAGGTGAAGCAACCGAAACCAACATCTATCGCGGCGGCTAGTGCAACGATTCCCGTGGCGGGCGGTGACGCGACTGTGAGCCCGGTGGCTCCGACCACACCGAAACGAAGGAGCAGTGCAGTGAAAGAGCACACATCCGATTCCAAATTGCAGAAACTGGAAGAGAAGGCCCAGAAGGCACAGGAGGCCTTCGAGAAGGAGGAGAAGATGCGCAAGGAGCTTGAGGCCCTGAACAGTAAGCTGCTGGCTGAAAAGACCGCTCTGCTCGACTCGCTGTCCGGTGAGAAGGGTGCCCTCCAGGAATACCAGGAGAAGTCCGCCAAGCTGACCGCCCAGAAGAACGACCTGGAGAACCAGCTGCGTGTAAGTATTCACAGTGACTAGGCGAAAGTGGCCTTAACGGCAGATTTATGGGGAGAGAACAAAAATCGGTGCGAATGGAAGCATTAATGCGTGACCGCCTTTCCGGATCTTTCTTTCGAACAACAGGACACTCAGGAGCGCCTGGCCCAGGAAGAGGATGCCCGCAACCAGCTCTTCCAGACCAAGAAGAAGTTGGAGCAGGAAATCGCTAGCCAGAAGAAGGATGGCGAAGACCTGGAACTGCAGATCCAGAAGATCGAGCAGGACAAGGCCTCCAAGGATCACCAGATCCGCAACTTGAACGATGAGATCGCCCACCAGGACGAGCTGATCAACAAGCTGAACAAGGAGAAGAAGATGCAGGGTGAGGTCAACCAGAAGACCGCTGAAGAGCTGCAGGCCGCCGAAGACAAGGTCAACCACCTGAACAAGGTGAAGGCCAAGCTGGAGCAGACCCTCGACGAGCTGGAGGACTCTCTGGAGCGCGAGAAGAAGCTGCGCGGTGACGTTGAGAAGGCCAAGCGCAAGGTTGAGGGAGACCTCAAGCTGACCCAGGAGGCTGTCGCCGACCTGGAGCGCAACAAGAAGGAGCTGGAGCAGACTGTCTTGCGCAAGGACAAGGAGATCTCCGCCCTGTCCGCCAAGCTGGAGGACGAACAGTCGCTGGTCGGCAAGCTGCAGAAGCAGATCAAGGAACTGCAGGCCCGCATTGAGGAGCTCGAGGAGGAAGTCGAGGCCGAGCGTCAGGCTCGCGCCAAGGCTGAGAAGCAGCGCGCTGATCTGGCCCGCGAGCTTGAGGAGCTGGGCGAGCGTCTGGAGGAGGCTGGCGGTGCCACCTCGGCCCAGATTGAGCTGAACAAGAAGCGTGAGGCTGAGCTGGCTAAGCTGCGCCGCGATCTGGAGGAGGCCAACATCCAGCATGAGGGCACTCTGGCTAACCTGCGCAAGAAGCACAACGATGCCGTCGCCGAGATGGCCGAACAGGTCGATCAGCTGAACAAACTGAAGACCAAGTGAGTATCGTTGGCCGCTGGCTATGGTGATCTTATTTCTTCCACAGGTTATGGCCACGTTGCGGAACAATGCCACTCGTGGCACATCGACTTGGGTTGACGTTGGTTGGCTACTTGGATGACTGTTCTAAACTGCGTCTTCTTTCTCTTCCTTTTCTCTTTGCCTATCCTTCCTACTGAACCGTTTCTGTGCGGGATATATTATTTGCGGGCCAATTTGAAATCTTGCCAATCTCAATGCAATACTAACCAGGGCTGAACACGAC